>CM037794.1:8309750-8359750 GCA_021229015.1 Solen grandis
TATGTTCTCAGTATACATATGTACATACTGACATTGCACCTTAGTTCGAACATGCAATTTAACTCTTTCCCTCATAGAGGACACCATGAAAAGACCTATGCGAACAGCATAAAACCAGATCAGCCTGCGAGTAACTCACAGGCTGATCAGGTTTTATGCTGTTCGCTGCTCCTCAGTGGTCTGGAAATGAGGATTTTGTAATTAAATTTGGTAAGGTTTAACTGTGGTTTTCTGCAGATCAGGCTTTATGTGATACCTATTGAGTGCGTCAAAATGAGTCTATATGAGGGAAAGGGTTAATTTCGTTTATCTGTCTGTGCAACATCTCTATATCCTGAGCTGGAAGACCATGTGCTGTTCAGAAATCCACTTCATAGACTCATATAATATCATCATCATAGTCCTCATCATAATCGTCATCATCAGGCTCGTCAACTAGTCCATTTGTTATTGCTATATTAGCCAGTTTTAAGATTGTTCAGCAGATTTATCTAAAAATGTTTATCATGTATTTAAACAGGTTCTTCCTAAATTTCTTACATTAATTTTGTTAAGATTACAGTGTAGATCCTACATTATAACACTGATGCCATGTACAACATGATAAAAACTATAGTTATTGTTAAATAGTTCAAACAGTACAATGTGTATCTAGGTTTTGGGTATAGTTTATTTATATGTATTGATTACTCATTGCAAATTCAAAATTATTGTTAAGCAAATCAATATCAGATTTAAATCTTGGTCTTGATTAAGTGATGGTACATGTTTTTGTATAAACAAGAACCAGCCTAAAGTATGAAGAATTATTGTAAGTCCACCTCATTACACATAGTTTCAGTGTAGAGTATGGTATTTTTTATTTTTTTTTGCAAGTGTTCCAAAACTGCCCTGTTTTACTATTTGCAGGTGGCAGTAACCTGATGTTACATTTTGTCTAATTAGTTTGGATTTTTGTAATTAATCTAAGTGATGTAGTGATGTACATTGCTAATATTTGCAGTGTACTATGGTTATAAGAGTACCAGTCTGTATGTGAGAAATCTTTAAATGAATTATATTAAGATTATGATACAGATTTTCTGACTTATCCATCATTTCCTGTTTTCAGTGTCCATGACATTGTAATTTAAAGAATATATATACTGCTATAAAACTCACAAAAAATTGAAATTTTCCATATACCAATTACAAACTGAGAAAAAAAATAGTGCCTCTGGATAATTTTCTGGTGAAAATTGATCACATTCTATGATAGCTTTTGGTAAGTCTCTACCTTTATCACTGTTTATTTTATTTTTTGTTTGTGGATTTTGTTATCTTGTTTTGATGTACATATTGTATAAACTAATTTATTTATTATTATCCAGATCCCATGTATGAAGATGTTTGTTCTTTCTGAAGACACTTTTTTTTATACGCCCATCTTAAGATGGGGCGTATTATGTGAACACTCACGGTGGGTGGGTGGGTGGGCGTGGAACATTTGTTGTCCGGGCTCTAACTTCAATACCGTTTGCCCAATCCTTTTCAAACTTTCCACACATGTGCATGGCCATAATATCTCGGATGAGTTCGATATCCAGCATTATCTCATGAATGACTTAGAAGTTATGGCCCTTGACGTATACAAAATACTTGAAATTGTGATTGTCCGGGCTCTAACTTCAATACCGTTAGTCCAATCCTTTTCAAACTTTCCACACATGTGCATGGCCATAATATCTCGGATGAGTTCGATATCCAGCATTATCGCGTGAATGACTTAGAAGTTATGGCCCTTGACGTACACAAAATACTTGAAATTGTGATTATCCGGGCTCTAACTTCAATACCGTTTGCCCAATCCTTTTCAAACTTTTCACACATGTGCATGGCCATAATATCACGGATGAGTTCGATATCAAGCATTATCGCGTGAAAGACTTAAAAGTTATGGCCCTTGACGTACACAAAATACTTGAAATGTGATTGTCGGGCTCTAACTTCAATACAGTTTGCCCATTTCTTTCAAAGTTTTCACACATGTGCATGGCCATAATATCGCGGATGAGTTCAATATCCAGCATTATCGCGTGAATGACTTAGAAGTTATGGCCCTTGACTACACAAAATACTTGAAATTGTGATTGTCTGGGCTCTAACTTCAAACCGTGGACATCCTTTTCAAACTTTCAACATGATTGTTTTAATAAGTAACATTCATTAACTAATGGGATTTAGGAGACAATAGTTTGTTTCTCTGAGCTATTTCTGAGAGTCCCCATACTGTGATGGGCGTATTTTGTGGCAGTCCTGACCCTTGTTTCTGTGGTGCTATTGTGTAATATAATGTACATTTTGTGTGAGGTTAATGCATGTGTATGTGTTTAAATGAATGTGTATGTGTGATGGTTTGGAAATGAGCGTGCATGGGCTTAAATTTTGGTGTCATTTTAAACACCAACCCAGCTGGTACCTAAGAGACATAACCAAACCACAAATATATAGTCTTTTTTTTTACTGTTGTTTTCTTCATTTTTTTCAATACAATGTTTTATTTTGTTTTTGTTCTTAAGTAATGAAAAGGGTATTTGGTATTTTTAGATTTCAGTGACTATGTATTAATTGTATGAGGAGATCAATAAACTACATAGCACATAGCTTACAAAAATGTTTGTAACCAGAGGAAGGAAAGACTTTGAGGATAGTGTGCTGTACACGTTATTATCTAGACATGTGTGTTGCATGGGAGATGTGCTTTATGCTTTGAATCTCACTGGTTTCCTATTCATTTTTAGTTGTATGTGTGTGTGTTTCAATTTTACATTTTTTTTTTTACATAAAAACAACAACAACCGAAGGTGTATGCTTATGTAGTTGTGTTGCATTTCTGATTTCTGAAATATCCTTTAGTTATGTCGGTTAATGTGTTGTTGTTTTTTTGGCCTTTAAAAGTTTTGTCTGTTAGAAATAGATGATTCATTTATAATATATGATATATATACAAATGAAAAAAATATATATACTTTTTTTAATTGTTGATTCTTGTTGAGGGACATAGCTGTACTGAAAAATAAATATTTATTACAAGATGAAATAATAACGTTGACATGAAAGTTCATGTTTGTTTGTTTTTTGTAAACCCCTGTAAATGATAAATGAAAATAAGGTTTTTGATATAAACTTTCTTTCATGCATCTTTCATGCATTTTGTTCTCATCATGTTGCACATTCGCATGGTTTTGTGAGATCCAACTAATAGACTGTCTGACTAAGAGAGCCATGATAGCTCCAGCTTGCTCACCTTAGTAAATCACATATCACATTGTGTACACAGTACATTATTCTGAAGCTGTTAAAAATTAATCTATTGTTCATCTGCGAAATTGCTACTGGTGATTTTTAATAGAATTTAGATCTATTGATGATTTTTTGCCCTCCTTTGACCACACAGATTGCCATAGCAAGATTAGAGTTATTGCCTTTGACTTTCTGAGCTGACTTAATATCTAAACATGATAATAAATCAAATCTACAATTTTGAGAGTTCAATAAAAGCTGTAAAATTAGTAACTAGGCAACCAAGTGTCGGTGCCAAATAAACAAATTAAAAAATAGTAAACAATATTGTAGCAATAGAAAACCCAGGTGGAGATCTAAGCTTTCTTATAGATAGGCTTGTGTTTCCATTCGGCCAGTCTTTCCATCTTTACCATATATAGGCTTACATGTGATTTCTTGCATATTGACCCACTTGTACACGAGCAGACAATCTTTCCCTCTCTACCATATATACTTCGGATATAACTTGTAAACTTTTGTTGCAAATCTAAATCTGCAGAATTTTCAGCCCACTCATAGACAGGCTGATGGTCTTTCCATCTTCATCATGAATGTATGTACCATGTACATATAGCTGAGATATTACTTGTATACCAATACTTCAGATTGGATATCTTAGCCCGGGTCAGAATCTCAGTCCACAAGACAGACTTATGTTTCCATTGAGCATGTTCGTTTCTTTGTTGAGTTTAACGTCCCGCTGATGGTCAGTCAGTCTTTTGGAGACTGTGAACTTGAGACAGATATAGTGCTGCCACACTGCAGTATCACGTAGTAGACACACTCAGTCACATTATCATGACACCAAACCAACCAGTCCTGGGACTGCCCTTATATGCTGAAAGCCAAATAAGGGAGCTATTATAGCAGTACCTTTTTTTACGTCACGGCTGAAAATCGAACCACAACCTACCAATTCTGGGGCGAATGCTTTAATTACTCTGTCGTGGAGACCAGTCTCTACCATATATACTTATGATATTACGCATATACAACATGTTGGAAATCTGAGCCCGGATGGAAGTCTCAGATTGGACTGATGTTTCCATGTGAATATTGCGCATGTGCAAAATGACTCTTGGAGACTTCAGCACGTTGTGACACCGGTTATATAGAACCTTATAAAGCTCTGACACCTGTTCTGTAGCAAACTCTCCAGTTAAAAAAAAACATTTTCAATCTTAATTTGTAACAGGTGGTGAAAAAATCATGGCTCAACCGGGACTCGAACCCAGGGCCTCAGGACAACCGTTCCTGCACTCTACCACTGAGCTATCGAGACACTCATGTCTTATTGCCTATTGATTAATCACCAAATACCTGTACCCGGCTACATATTCCCCCTCCAAATTTAGAATTTGTCCCGAATTCTTTGAGACAAAGAACATTGTGAAAGTTCTTGAGGTGCCGAAGCAGTAGCCATTTCAAACAGTAGGTTATTTACGTTGGGCGCCAAATGTAACAGGTGGTGAAAAAATCATGGCTCGACCGGGACTCGAACCCAGGGCCTCAAGACAACCGTTCCTGCGCTCTACCACTGAGCTATCGAGACACTCATGTCTTATTGCCTATTGATTAATCACCAAATACCTGTACCCGGCTACAAATTAAATGTAAATCAAAAGTTAAAAATAAGCATGTGAAAACAACATTTAAGAATGTGTAACATACGAACATTAACTACAAAATTAAACTTTACTGTAAATATATCAAGCTGGAAATTGATCGTTAAAAGTGTATCAAAATTGCAATAAGCATTTTGAAAATGTAATAAGAATTCTGTCAATATAATAAGCAACGTAAAAATGTAACAGGCATTGTGAAACCTCCAAATGGAAACTGGCGGAAATACCCTTTCATACCTGAATCTGGTTAAAAATTTATTAAAATTTTAAAAGATCTTTGGGATATTTTGGAAGGCAATTTTACATTTTAGTTATGTTAATTTTGTTCTGAAAATGAGGTTGAAAGCAACATTTGATCAAAATCCCCTACTTCCTTAAAGACACATTGGCAAACAGAGCAGACCCAGATCCGACTCCTTCTTCCAGAATATTGCAGCTTATTGTCTACAAAGTCAGCATGGCAAATGAAAATAACAAGTTTATTGTTTCATAAACTATTGATGGTTCAGTAAAGTCAGTGATGCTGCATATGTCTATGTATGTGTCTACGAATAATCATGTCTTGATTATTTCACCACGTCTTCCTGTAAAAATGTTTATTTATCTATCTAATATTTTATAGATTTATCTTCATCTCTTAAACAGAATAAAATAACGGTGCATATCGTACATTATGAATATAAATTTTATTTTCGCAAGCTTGCATTGCATAGCAATAGATCACCTTCTGCGTAATCGTCTGCATTTTATACTAGATTGCTACTTTCGGTTTTACAACACGCTCACCGTTTTACAGATACCAAAAATTGCATCAAACACGTATGAAAAAAAACAAACTTTTTTCATGTCTCCTCATTTAAGTGGTTAATCTCTTATGAAAGGATAATAAAAAAAAAGGTAATAAAGTGAAACTTCGCTCTAAATATGGGGGTCCCCTAAATAAGAGAAGTACGAACAGTCTTTGGGACGAAACCAGAGTCAGCTGATTGCAGTCATGTAAACAATGCGTGCACTGGGTTTACTAGTTCTTTTCAAAGATGATATCGTGCATTCTTCGCAGTTCAGTCCTCTGTAGATGATATTGTATTTTAATGAAGCAGTTCATGAAGGCTTTAGAAAGGTAATGTCCTTTTCTCTCGTTAGCCTGACAACTCAATGTATTGCGACTTTCGCTCCCTTTTCAGGCCTTTGAGCATTGTATGGTCTTAAATAAGGACCAAATGTAAACATTTGATCACGCAGCTGTTCTGTACGACCCGTTCTGTATCTCTGAATATCTAGATACACTCACGGGTGTTGCTGGTCTCTACTGTAATACCCAAAGGTTATAAGGTCAATGCAAAAAAAAGTCAGAACTGAAAACAATATGAAAATTCATTCTTTGTGGACACTGTGATACACTAGAATCATCTCCCTGATAATATAGTGCATGCAGGCTCAGTTGAGGCATTCAAAAATGCCTTAAAGAGCCACCGCCAATAGTGCGGAGCTCTCTTTCCGCTGTTTAAAACCCAGTATTACGATCTACAACGAATTAAATTCAGATTCAGTACTCTGAAAAATGCTACACCATGTCGATATAGATTCTATTAACTTGATAATCACCTCATGCAGGAAGTACAAAGTAATCCATATCGTGGCTTACAAATCTCAAATGACTTAAAAATGGAATATATATATATACATATCAACAAAGTATGCAAAAAAGCAAAGTCAACATTAGGAAAATTAATTTTAAGAAGAAATCTTATAAATGTCCCAGAGACCTGTAGAAAAACAGCCTACATTACTGTAATGTAGGCTGTTTATATACACTAGTAAGATCAAGAATGGACTATTGGGCCACTAGATATTGAACCCCTACCAGGAAAACAGTATAGATAAACCAGAAAGAATTCAAAACAGGGCAGTAAGATTCATAAAAAAAGACTGTACAAGTAGAATGCTAGGATCAATATCACTACTGAGATCCACTTCGTTTTTAGCTCACCTGAGCACAACAGGCTCATAGTGAGCTTTTGTGATCGCCTGTTGTCCGTGTGTGCGTCCGTCGTCAACATTTTCTTTAAAACAACATCTCCTTCTAAACAACTCACTGGATTTTGATAAAACTTCACAGGAATGTTCATTATGGGGCCCT
The DNA here is from genome assembly GCA_021229015.1 of Solen grandis. Taxonomy (NCBI): domain Eukaryota; kingdom Metazoa; phylum Mollusca; class Bivalvia; order Adapedonta; family Solenidae; genus Solen; species Solen grandis. Next base: position 8,316,840 of record CM037794.1, read on the forward strand.
TTCTCAAAATTTTTAAAATTATTTTGATTGGTCAAAAATCTAGGTCACAGGAGCTAAAAATAGATTTTAAAAATGAAAATTTTAAAAATCTTCTACTCCGAAACCACAAAGCCTAGCCTTTTGTTTTTTGGTATGTAGCATGATCTTATGACTCTCTACCAAGATTGTTCAAATTAAGACCCTGGGGTCAAAATTAGGCCTGCCCCAGGAGTCACTTTTTTACATAGAGTTATATATGAAAACCTTCAAAATTCTTCTTGTGAAAAACCATAAGGCCTGGAGCTTAGATATTTGGTGTGTAGCATCATCTTAAGGACCCTTACCAAGATTGTTAAAATAATAGCCCCGGGTCAAAATTAGGCCTGCCCCAGGGGACACTTATTTTACATAGAGTAATGTAGGAAAACCTTCAAAATTCATCTAGTCAAATCTCATGTGGCCTGGAGTTTAGATATTTGATGTGTAGCATCATCTTATAGACACTTACCAAGATTGTGAAAATTATGGCTGTGAAAACGACATCTTATCTGAAATCACTGGACAGAATTTGATTTAATTTGGCAGGGATGATCTTTGGGTGAAGCTTCACAAAAGTTGCTGAAATTATTCTGATCCATAAAAAAACATGGCTGCCAGGGACGGGGCTTATTTGCCTTATATGTATATATAGTGAAATCTTTAAATGACATCTCCTCTGAAACTGCTGGACAGAATTTGATAAAACTTTACAGGGACGGTGGGGATCATCTCCTTCAAAACTACTGGCCAGATTTCAAAATGTTTTAATACAGACTGATGTTCCTTGGGTAACCGTATACTCAGGTGGGCGATCCAGGGCCATCATGGCCCTCTTGTTTGTTTTTTTCTTATTGGTTCCACCTATGATCTCAGTAGAGGTAATATAATACCCCCTCCCCAATCACTACAACCCCAATGAAAAAAATGAGGTGCTTTCTAATCTGGTGATATGCCATATAATAATAGAATGGTTGACATGAAAATCGTCTGCAGAAACTACTTATCGACAGCTTATGAACTCAGTAGAGACAATTTGTGTCTACCTTTCTATTATACATGTACAGGTATATATGCAACATCACCATCTGTAATGTGTTATTGCAGTTATAGTGACCAGACAACATGATGAACACCTGTGTATACACTGGCTAGAGGGAGGACAATCATTAATGGAATTAGCAGTCTTTTATAATGTAAGGATAGAGCCAAATAAAGATTGAGATAAAGGAGTCAGGAAACACATTTTACTATTCTTGGGCAAACAGTTAAAGACACAATAGCATTGCTGTTGGTCTAGCTCTTTAAATAAAGTGGTTAGAGTGCCATAGGGTCCAGAGTTCAGAGAGGCCAGGTATTTCGCTACTCACCGCAAATGTAAATCACTTTGAGGTGACATTAATTAAATTTATTGTTAATATGGTAATAGACATGGCTGAGTTGCTTATATATAGAGGCGATTGTGGACCAGAACTCAACACTTTTTAGCTCACCTTAGCACAACGTGCTCATGGTGAGCTTTTGTGATCGCCTTTTGTCTATCATCCGTGCTTGTGTGCGTGCGTCCGTCGTCAACAATTTCTTTAAACATCTCTTTCTAAACTACTCACTGGATTTTAATCAAAACTTCACAGGAATGTTCATTATGGGGCCCTTTACCAAAGTTGTTAAAATTATTTTGATTGGTCAAAAATCTAGGTCACAGGAGCTAAAAATAGATTTTAAAAATGAAAATTTTAAAAATCTTCTTCTCAGAAACCGCAAGGCCTAGCCTTTTGATTTTTGGTATGTAGCATGATCTTTTGACTCTCTACCAAGATTGTTCAAATTATGACCCTGGGGTCAAAATTGGCCCTGCCCCAGTGGTCACCTGATTTAACAGGCTAATATAGGAAAAACTTGAAAAATCTTCTTCTCAGAAACCACAAGGCCTGGGGTTTAGATATTTGGTGTGCAGCATTGTCTAGTAAATCACAACCAAGTTTGTTCAAATCATGGCCCTGGGGTCAAATTTGGTCCCGCCAGGGGTACCTGTTTTTAATATGAAAAAAACTTGAAAAATCTTTTTCTCGGAAACCACAAGGCCTGGAGTTTAGATATTTGGTATGTAGCATTGTCTAGTGGGACTTTACCAAATTTGTACAAATCATGACCTTTGGGTCAAATTTGGCCCCGTCATAGGGGTCACCTGATTTTACAGAGGCTATAATATTGGAAAAAACTTGAAAAATCTTCTCAGAAACCACAAGGCCTGGTGTTTAGATATCTGGTGTGTAGCATTGTCTAGTGGATCTCTACCAAGTTTATTCAAATCATAACCCTGGTGTCAAAATTGGCCCAATCCCAGGGGTCACTTGATTTAACATAGACTAATATAGGAGAAACCTAAAAAATCTTCTTCTCAGAAATCATAAAGCCTGGAGTTTAGATATTTGGTATGTAAAATGGGCTAATAGACCTCTACCAAGTTTGTTCAAATTACGAATCATGCATTGTCTAGTGGATCTATACTTAGTTTGTTCAAATTATATGGCCCTGGGGTCAAATTTGGCCCCGCCATAGGGGTCACCTGATTTTACATAGGCTAATATAGAAATAACTTGAAAAATCTTCTTCTCAGAAAACACATGGCCTGGGGTTTAGATATTTGGTGTTTAGCAATGTCTAGTCGATTCTTACCAAGTTTGTTCAAATCATGACGCTGGGGTCAAAATTGGCACCGCCCCAGGGATCACTTGATTTTACATAGACTTATTTTGGAAAAAAATAGAAAAATCTTCTTCTCAGAAACCACAAAGTCAGGAGTTTAGATATTTGGTATGTAACATGGGCTAATAGACCTCTACCAAGTTTGTTCAAATCATGACCCTGGGGTCAAAATTGGCTCTGCTCCAGGGGTCACTTGAATTTACATAGCCTAATGATACCAGGTGAGCGATCCAGGGCCATCATGGTTTATGAATTAGTGTAACGGCCTATAACCAACCCATATTGGTGAGAGATTTGTGTAAGCGGTCTGTAGCTCAGTCAGTAGAGCACTTACTTTGTAAGTGAGGGGTCCTGGGTTTGAGTCCAGGTCTTGCTGCACATTCATTGTCAAGTATTTAATATATTTCAGATACTAAGCACAAAATAAAATAAAATGGAAATATCAAAAAGTTCTTTGTGACTTTGCTCTAAAATTGGTACAATCTACATGTTGTGACAAGTAGTTTAAGTGGCCACCTCAGGGATCAAGAGGTCATGGGTTTGTTCCTTGGCTGTGATAAATCAGAGTTGTAAAACATTGCACACATTATAAATATTGTGTTGTTGCATGACTTTTCCAGTACTGTATGAAACAAATTTTAACAGTGAACAATATTTAATTCATCATACTAAATGATATTACCCAGTTCTTTCCAAAATTGAAGGCTTTTTTTCCATTGCAGAATTAGAAGTGTACCAGTATTAGATAGTCAGGATGGGGGGTTCCACAGCAGTAAAGATTGCCATGGAGCCTGTTGCCATGAAGAAGTCCATCTCCCTACTTCACTGCATTTCCATCTTGTGCTCTGTGACAGGCAATATCTCAGTTTTCATTGCCCCTGCAGCCATTCTTCAGGCAACAGGGTCAATTGGATTGTCGCTGGTCATGTGGACAGTTGGGGGAGCAATCAATCTTGCTCTGGCCCTCTGTTTTACTGAACTGGCCACTATGTTCCCGAAGGCTGGGGGACCATATGCCTATGTTACAAGTGTGTTTGGAGATGTTCCGGGGTTCATGCTTGTGTGGGGCTACATCTTGTTGGTAGCGGCACCTATATGGGCCTTGATAGCAAACCTTGCAGCACTATACCTGGTACAGACGGTCAACATGGGCTGTGAACCATCTGAAGGGGCCGTGAAGCTTCTTGCTGCAGTATTTATTTGTAAGTTTATTTATGGTATAAATTTGGAGCCTGTTCATGACAGTTCATATTATATGACAAGCAAGGGATCAGATAAGCTTTATTGGTCATTGAATATTACCAGCTGTATCTGCTCACTCAATGAAGAAAGTATAAGAAATACTGCTAATATATAAGAAAAATCAGCAGTGGTAGTACAAGGTATCTACCAGGATGTAAGGTCATGCAAGGCTTAAAAAAATCTTGTTTTGCTCCACCCCTGGCCCCCTCCCGAAAGAAAAATTATAATGACATATGTTACATGTATGATATATTTGATAATAGTAATGTTGAGTATTGCATCATTTGACAGATATTTAATGTATTACTGTTTGCATTGCCACATTTATAATTATGCAATTGTATTTTCATTTCAGTGTTGTTTGTGAGCATCAACTGTGTATATGTAAAATTTGTGACACTGGTGCAGTCTGTCCTCACACTGACCAAGATCCTGGCACTACTGCTTATCATCATCTGTGGACTGTACAAACTTACTGAGGGTGAGTGACTCACCTGCTGTCTATGTATCAACCATCTGTAAAATATTGTGCCTTTTACTCTCTTGTCTTTTGAATCTGTAGCCATCTTAGGACATAGAAGTCTTAAACTACTTCCTAGGAGAATCTTAAGTAACATATCTAGAAAACTTAAAGCTAAGCTGTGTCTTAGGGGGAAATATTAAGTTACATGTCAGGGAAATCTCAAGCCACATGTTGGGGAAATCTCAAGCTTCATGTCCCGGAAATCTCAAACCACATGTTGGGGAGATCTCAAGCAACATGTCAGGGAAATCTCAAGTCACATGTTGGGGAAATCTCAAGCCACATGTCGGGGGAAATCTCAAACCACATGTTGGGGAAATCTCAAGCTACATGTTGGGGAAATCTCAAGTCACATGTCGGGGAAATCTCAAGCCACATGTTAGGGAAATCTCAAGCTACATGTCAGGGAAATCTAAAGCTACATGTCAGGGAAATCTCAAGCCACATGTTAGGGAAATCTCAAGCTACATGTCAGGGAAATCTCAAGCCACATGTTAGGGAAATCTCAAGCTACATGTCAGGGAAATCTCAAGCTACATGTCAGGGAAATCTCAAGCCACATGTAGGGAAATCTCAAGCTACATGTCAGGGAAATCTCAAGCCACATGTTAGGGAAATCTCAAGCTACATGTCAGGGAAATCTCAAGCTACATGTCAGGGAAATCTCAAGCCACATGTAAGGGAAATCTCAAGCCACATGTTAGGGAAATCTCAAGCTACATGTCAGGGAAATCTCAAGCCACATGTAAGGGAAATCTCAAACCCCATGTTGGGGAAATCTCAAGCCACATGTTGGGGAAATCTCAAGCTACATGTCAGGGAAATCTCATGCTACATAGTGGGGAAATCTCAAGCCACATGTAGGGGAAATCTCAAGCCACATGTCAGGCAAAACTCAAGCCACATGTTGGGGAAATCTCAAGCCACATATTGGGGAAATCTCAAGCCACATGTTGGAGAAATCTCAAGCTTTGTTTCAGGGGTTAATCTTAAACCATTTGTCAGAAAAAATTCAAGCGTCAGTGAAATTTCAAACTTCAAATTTTTGGTGAGGACTAATATTTGTTGATAAAACCCCATGAAATTGACAAAATTAGCGTCCCAAGAACATTACTGTCTTCACAATACCATAAACTGTTTTATCAGTTGTCTCTTTAATTGCTCTAAGAAGTGTTAAAATTGTAGCCATTTCTTTAATTCACAGTGGTACCGGTAACTATTTCTTTATCATTCTACTGAAAGTTGCAATTGAATTCAAATTAAACTTGTCAGAAATGAGAAAGGAATAAACTAATTTGAAATTGTCTGGTGATGTTTGCATGTAAGAAAGAAAAAAGTAGGAGTTACAATTTCTTGTTGTGAAATATGCCTTGTACTTGACAGATGACGGGAGGGAGAACCTGCTGTCACTGTGGGATGGCACAGTACAAGATCCCTCTCTGATCGCCATGTCCTTCTTCTACTCTATCTTCACTTACGGAGGCTGGTATGTGTAACTCTGTCCCCTCATGTGTGACTTGACTGTGTAACAGTATTCAGACCAGAGTTTCCTCCCTTTAGTACTATCTGGCCTGACATGAAAGTCACAAAAAATGGTACTGGTAATAGCTCCCTCGCTTGGCACTCAGCATATAAGGGTTGTTCCAGGACTGGTTTGCTCATTGTCAGGATAATGTTACTGCCAGGGTATTGCACACGTCTACGGGGTGATACTGCAGTGTGGCAGCACTACATATGTTTCAGGTAGCCATAGTCTCCAAATGGCTGAAATACTGCTGGTTGGATGTAAATCCTAAAAGTACTATTTAAGGTAATTCCTGATAAGCCCAGCAGTCTTTCTCATGTTTACTCTGGACTATAACTTAACTCCAATTCTCTGTACTTGATCAGTAGTTAGTGAAAAGTTTGAATACAATACTCATTGTTATTCTAGGAACTCAATAATATTACAGACTGTACTGTGACACCTGACTTGAGAGGCTAGTTAGAAACAGTGCAGCTGCATATGAATTAAAATGTATGGTAAAATGTTTCTTTTATTTCCCCTTTTGAAAAGGGGGAATAAAGATTTTCAGTAAACTAATTATTTTATTTTGAATGATATACAATGCAGCTTCATCATGATGCTTGCTTAGATTCATCTTTGTATTATAACCGTCTTGTTAGACTATGTTATAACGCAACTCTGTTAGCACATCTAAAATCAATAAAAGAAAACATTAAATAAAGGTTTTAGGTTCATGTTTGATTCATATTCATATTTAGCAGTCATAACATGTAAACCCATTCCTACATACTCCATTTGAATGCAGATGCCAGTTTAACACTATTCCCTCTTGGATCCCATATCATTAATTTGTTTATGTTCAACAGTTTTCATAATTCATAATCACCATGTGATCCAATATTATATGGTCCCTAGCTTAACCCTTTCCCTCATAGAGGAAACCATGAAAAGACCTATGCGAACAGCATAAAACCAGATCAGCCTGCGAGTAACTCGCAGGCTGATCAGGTTTTATGCTGTTCGCTGCTCCTCAGTGGTCTGGAAATGAGGATTTTGTAATTAAATTTGGTAAGGTTTAACTGTGGTTTTCTACAGATCAGGCTTTATGTGGTACCTACTGAGTGCGTCAAAATGAGTCTATATGAGGGAAAGGGTTAAGACCCCTTAAACAGCATTATAATGTATCTGCACTGTATAGCAGAGTTTCTCATGATAATTCTGCTCTATAATGCATGCTAGGGTGTAACACCCACACAGTTGTATGCATTTTGTGTGTTGCAGGCAGGTGCTGGTCAATCTGATGGAGGAGGTCAAAGATCCAGGGAGGTAATCCAGCTAGATTTTATTCCTGTAGTTGATGGTCTCTAGTTGACAACATTGTTGACTGTTTTAGCTTGGTTGTTGTGTTAAGGTATTGTCATCACTTTGGTGGCTTTGTCATTGGCATAGTCAGCTTAGGCATCATAAAAAACTTTAACCTTGGCCATAACTTCTGAACTACCGGTATTAAACTTTCTGTCACCAAACTAAACAAACTTGTTCACTATCAGAAGGGCAACATACCCATCAAGGACCACAACCTTTAGGTCCATTTCGACCAAACTTAATACAGTACCAATACAGGGACAAAACTTTAATCTTGTAACTTCAAAACTATTTAACCTACTTTCATTAAACTTCACTTACATGTTCACCATCACATGGGCTATATTCTCATCAAGTGCAGTAACTCTTAGGTCCATTTTTGACCAAATATATCTTGACCTTATTTGTCCGGAGCATAACACAAAAACTATAAAAGGTATCGACATGAAACTTCATGGTAGATTGATCTCAATGAGGAGAAGTGCATTGTACAAGAGCTGCAACTGTTTTATATAATTTAGGAGTTATTACCCTTTGTTATTCTTCATACTTAATTTTTGTCTGGTTGTTATATTATAATATTTATTTGAACACACATATTTGAAAGAAATATAAACTCTGTTTAGCATAATTTAGGAGTTATTGCCCTTATTATTTTTCATGCTTAAATTTTGTCCTGAGCATAGCATAAAAAGTATAAGAGGTATCAACATGAAACTTCATAGGTAGACCTTATTTGTCCGGAGCATAACACAAAAACTATAAAAGGTATCGACATGAAACTTCATGGTAGATTGATCTCAATGAGGTGAAGTGCAGTGTACAAGAGCTGCAACTTTGTTTTACATAATTTAGGAGTTATTACCCTTTGTTATTCTTCATACTTAATTTTTGTCTGGTTGTTGTATTATAATATTTATTTGAACACACATATTTGAAAGAAATATTGAAAAAAAATCCCTTTTGGATCTAGCATTTATTCGGGGAGCATCAATCGGTTCTACCAATTCTCTTGTTCACCAAGTCTTCCTGTAACTTGATATTTTAAGACTGGTTCTCCTGAAAAAGATGGGACTAGACGTAAGATGCAGACTAGTCCCAAATGCTAAGTGGTTAGAGAGTTCGCCTTGTATCTGTGAAGTTGTCTGTTTGATCCCTAGCTGTGATATCACAAAGTCTGAGCATAATTCCTTAGCTTAAGCTTGGTTAAGTTAGTTAAGAGATCAAAGTGCACAGTGTGCTGAAAGACTGTCGGTAGGATTTACATGCTGAATTAACTATACATGTAATTTCAATTAAAGGGTTGATCTTGATAGAGGCAAAGGTAGTGTGACGCAGTATGACACATTCTCCTGCATCTCTGGTTACTAGTAGCTGAAGTCGCTCTTCATTTCATGATAAACCCACCGGCATTTTCTCAGTGCTTTGAGTGCTTTGAATTGTTTCATTCTGATCCTTAGTGTGGCTCTTTCATTAAATGCATACCTAAGGATACGCTACTGAACTCGGAGGGATACAAATGGTGGAATTGGCTGTGGTAATTATGCAAATCAACAATGCCTGCTTTTGATTTATGGCTGCGTAAGACTGGTAGCTACTGCCAGTCTAACAAGTTGGCCTGGTTAGGTGTGGAAGAATTCGACAGTACATTTAATACTGCATAAAAGCAGTGCAATATCTGTCTCTTGTTGAACAAGTCCCCCAAATGACTGAAAAAGACTGTTGATGGGAAGCTAAACTTATTCAAGGAAAGAAACATAATATATATATATTCCTGAATAAAGGACAGTACCAGATTAATATATTTTGGCTATAAATACATTAATTGAAAGGTCAGTGTGTGTGAGGCTGAATGAGAGATTTCTGATTACAGAGACTTACCCAAGGCTGTATACATCAGTTTCCTGATCATTACATCCCAGTTTCTACTGGTGAACTTTGCCTACTACATCGTGTTGAACCCGCAGGAATTGCTGAGGTCAGACACAGTGGCAATTGTGAGTGATCCCCTGCCCCCCTTGTACACCATCCTCTCTCTCTTTCTTTCTCTCTTTCTCTCTCCAATTATATTCACTTCAAATATGATCATTCTTATAATTACAAACTGTCACTCACAAATACAGGTGTTCTTTTTTCTGTTTATTTTAGAAGAACCATCAATCACTTGTAGACAGTGGGAATTATTGTGAATTTGAAAAATGACCCATTGTTAGATTTTTTTAATATGTACTCATATATAAGTTGCCATTCATGATAATTGACAGTAGGTCTGTTGCCATTCATGATAATTGACAGTAGGTCTGATGGATGTTTATATATGTTGCCATTCATGATAATTGACAGTAGACCTGATGGATGTTAATATAAGTTGCCATTCATGATAATTGACAGTAGACCTGATGGATGTTTATATAAGTTGCCATTCATAATAATTGACAGTAGACCTGATGGATGTTTATATAAGTTGCCATTCATGATAATTGACCGTAGACCTGATGGATGTTTATATAAGTTGCCATTCATGATAATTGACAGTAGCTTTGTTGCCATTCATGATAATTGACAGTAGACCTGATGGATATTTATGTAAGTTGCCATTCATGATAATTGACAGTAGGTCTGATGGATGTTTATATAAGTTGCCATTCATGATAATTGACAGTAGGTCTGATGGATGTTTGTATAAGTTGCCATTCATGATAATTGACAGTAGGTCTGATGGATGTTTGTATAAGTTGCCATTCATGGTAATTGACAGTAGGTCTGATGGATATTTATATACCAGTAAGTTGCCATTCATGATAATTGACAGTAGGTTTGATGGATGTTTGTATAAGTTGCCATTCTTGATAATTGACAGTAGGTCTGATTGGTATTTATAAACCAGTATGTTCCATTCATGATAATTGGCAGTTGGTTAGATGGATATTTATATACTGGTATGTTGCCATTCATGATATCCTTGTTACATTGGTCAGCATAACTGAAAAGAGGGGCAAGAAATACTGAATTTCCCATTGATCAATACTTTGTGGTTTTTGTTGCATTGCAGACATTCTTTGAGCAGTTCTACCCACCTCTAACAGCTGTGATATCTATACTGGTGGCTGTGACTGCCATTGGAGTTCTCAATGCTTCAATCCTGGGTCATTCAAGGTAGGTGAAAACAATTAAACCAGTCATATTTTCCATGTTTATTTTCTTTTGTTGTTATTGGAGGATTATATCATACTTATTTCTTGCATCTTCATAAATTAATCCATGTATGTACTCACAAAATTTTCTTTGATATCAGCTCAATGGAATATCTGAATGAAATTAAATATATTCATCTAGGACTTAGAAAGGGCAGTGGTGCTAATGGCTGAAATGGTCTTCACAGGTTTTGAATAGAAAAATACAAAAATTCATTTTAAAGGTTTTATTAAGAGAGAAGTCGAAGGTTCAAGTCCAAATCTGGCAGAAAATTTGTTAAATAAATATTTTCAAATACTAATAACACTTAGTTATGATTTTTATGTTTGATAATCAGATGTATAGGAAATATAGGGTTTTTGGGTTGTTGTTTTTAGCTCACCTGAGCACAACGTGCTCATGGTGAGCTATTGTGATCGCCTTTTGTCCGTCGTCCGTGCGTGCGTGCGTGCGTCCGTCGTCAACAATTTGCTTTAAACAACATCTCCTCATGAACCGCTGAAGGGATTTTGACCAAACTTCACAGGAATCATCCTTATGATGCCCTCTATCAAAGTTGTACAAATTATTCAGATTGGTTTAAAAAGTAGGTCACAGGAGCTAAAAATAGATTTTAAAAATGCAAACTTTGAAAATCTTCTTCTGCAAAACTGCAAGGCCTAGAGCTTAGATATTTGGTATGTAGCATCATCTTATGGGCCATTACCAAGATTGTACAAATCATAGCCCTACGGTGATAAATGACCCCGCACCAGGGGTCACTTGTTAAACATAGAGTTATATAGGAAAATCTTTAAAAATCTTCTTCTATGAATCCATTAGGCCTAGAGCTTAGATATTTGGTATGTAGCATCATCTAATGGTTCATTACCAAGATTGTTCAAATCATAGCCCCTACGGTGATAAATGCCCCCGCACCAGGGGTCACTTGTTTTACATAGAGTTATATAGGAAAATGTTTAAAAATCTTCTTCTATGAATCCATAAGGCCTAGAGATTAGATATTTGGTATGAAGCATCATCTTATGGTTCATTACCAAGATTGTACAAATCATGACCCTATGGTGATAAATGACCCCGCACCATGGGTCACTTGTTTTACATAGAGTTATATAGGAAAAACTTTAAAAATCTTCTTCTATGAATCCATTAGGCCTAGAGCTTAGATATTTGGTATGTAGCATCATCTTATGGTTCATTACCAAGATTGTTCAAATCATAGCCCTATGGTGATAAATGCCCCCGCACCAGGGGTCACTTGTTTAACATAGATTTATATAGGAAAAACTTTAAAAATCTTCTTCTATGAATCCATTAGGCCTAGAGCTTAGATATTTCATATGTAGCATCATCTAATGGTTCATTACCAAGATTGTTCAAATCATAGCCAAACGGTGATAAATGCCCCCGCAATAGGGGTCACTTGTTTTACATAGAGTTATATTGGAAAAGCTTTAAAAATCTTCTTCTATGAATCCATAAGGCCTAGAGATTAGATATTTGGTATGTAGCATCATCTTATGGTTCATTACCAAGATTGTACAAATCATAGCCCTACGGTGATAATTGCCCCCGCACTTGGGGTCACTTGTTTTACATAGAGTTATATAGGAAAATGTTTAAAAGTCTTCTTCTATGAATCCATAAGGCCTAGAGATTAGATATTTGGTATGTAGCATCGTCTTATGGGCCATTACCAAGATTGTACAAATCATGCCCTACGATGATAAATGACCCCGCACCATGGGTCACTTGTTTTACATAGAGTTATATAGAAAAAACTTTAAAAATCTTCTTCTATGAATCCATTAGGCCTAGAGCTTAGATATTTGGTATGTAGCATCGTCTTATGGGCCATTACCAAGATTGTACAAATCATAGCCCTACGATGATAAATGACCCCGCACCAGGGGTCACTTGTTTTACATAGAGTTATATAGGAAAATCTTTAAAAAATCTTCTACTAGGAATCCATAAGGCCTATAGCTTAGATTTTTGGTATGTAGTATCATCTAATGGTTCATTATCAAGATTTTCAAAATGGTGGCCCTTTGGAGATAAATGACCCCGCACTAAGTCTTCTCCTCTGAAACCATAAGGCCCAGTGCTTATATATTTGGTGTGTAGTATTGTCAGGGCTAAAATGTTTAAGATTGAGTTATATCAGAATTCTTGTCTGTTTAAAAACCTTGTAATCAGTTGTAGCAATAGTACTCAGGTGAGCGTTTCAGGGCCATCATGGCCCTCTTGTTATTTTAAAATTCACTATAAAGGTTCAATCAAAATCCATTGTATGTCATACAGTTTGGAGCCATAAAGAAATATGGTGTGCAGCATAAAATGGCTGCCTATTGAAGTAAAGTGATTAAATGGATAGAAAGCAACTTATATTGTATATTTATTGAAAGGAATTCAGTTTTTCTTTTTCAAACTTATCTTTTTTATATTGATTTAAGGATTTATTTCTAACAACTTATATTTATCCCTCTTGACAGTTTATGGGTTGAGTCAGATCTTTGCCTGTCAACAAGGTTTGAACACACAGCCATTGGATGCTATTTCTGGCATCATTCAATTTAAAGGTGTGATTTTTTTAATGAATTCAAACTTCAACAAGTAAGATGATAATTTAAACATTTTATTATTTACAACCCTACTATCACACACACACTTATTTATCCAGGATGCTGTTTGCTGCTGCTAGAAATGGTCACGCTCCAGTGATTTTCAGCATGATCCAAATTAAATACCTGACACCATGGCCTGCCATTATTGCTATTGTAAGTCCTTAATTTGTTCTTAATAATGACAATGTTTAGAGAGGAAGTTTCCATCAAAACTTTTATGCTAAATATTGTTAATGAATGAGAATATGCACCAGATTGACTTACAGTGAATTAAGAGGTCAAAGTGTACATTTTCAACAACCTTCAAAATACTGCTTTTCTTAAAAAATACACTAGTGAAATCAAAACTCTTTACAGGAGAGTTCCCACTAGGATTCTGAAGGTTGGGGTCCTTTACAAAGATATTCCGTTAAGTTGAAGCCCTCCCAATATTCTTTAAGGAGCTGCTTGGGAAAACTGGAATCCTTTTCCCAGAAATTGGGAGCCCAGGACTTCAAATGTGGATTTAGTTAGTATCCTGCACAATATAGGACTACAATTTAAAATGAATGATTCAGAACCATTTTTTAAAGACTTTCATTTAATGATAGAAGACATGATAATGTATATATGTTTGTTGTAGACGTGCCTTTCTTTTGTGATGCTGCTGACAGGGAGCGTGTTTGTCATGATGAAGTACATCAGTCTGTTCTCCCTCCTGTTGAGTCTCTCCGTCATTATCACCCTGCTGTACCTGCGCTGGGCCCAGCCCACACGCCACCGACCCTACAAGGTGAGACTTAATGGCAGGACTTGTCATAGTGGCTGAATCTTCCGATTGTTCTCCCAGTAAATTGTTGTGGGTTTGATCCTTGGCTGCAACATTCCTAAGTTTTAACCAATAGTACTGATATAGCTCTTTTGTTTGTTGCTCTACATATGAAGGTAGTTCAGCCTTACATTTAGTTAACCATAACACTTGCAACTGTTATGCGTTTAGTTCCCTGCATGCAGTCAATAAGCTATGATAAAAAAGGGATGCAAACACCTTTAGAGATTTTAATGGTAACTGAGTGCAGGGTGGAACCATGCAGCATTAAAATTGTCAATGAGATGTTGAACACTAAGTAAATTTGTATACAACTGGAGGAGAGTCATTCAGCATTGGATGTAGGATGGCAGTTAAAGGGAAATAAATAAAACATACCAGACTAGGAAATCATGCCGTCACATAACACCTGTTTTACATTACATCTAGAGGACCAACATTAAATAACAGTTTCACATCGGTCTAGTGTCAGATACAAACTGTCTGGATTTGTTGTTGTTAAATGACTTTTTTTAAATAAAAAATATTAAATGAGATGGAAAAATGGTGCTTTCTCTAGTCTGTGGTATTCTTTTTAGATCTAGTTATTATTATTTATTGCTATATGTCCACCTTCCCTGGGATATAAAAAGATAAAAGACTTGGCTATGTATTACAATAACTTTATGTCTGTATGTTTATGAAACAAGTACTGTGATCATGCTGTTTGATTCTTTGGATTTTTTTAGCTCACCTGAGCACGTGTGCTCAGGATGAGCTTTTAGGATCAATGAATGTCCGTCGTCCGTCCGTCCGTCCGTCGTCCGTCGTCCACAATTTGTTCGTTTGCACTCTAGCATCTTCATTTTATGAGCAATTATCTTCAAACTTTAAAACAATGTTTATAACCATAAAATCTCGGCCAAGTTCGATTATGGCTGATATCGGAACATTAGGTCAGGAGTTATGCCCCTTTTAAAATTCAAAAAAGCCAGATTTCACATTGTTTGCACTCTAGTTTTTAAATAACAATGTTTATAACCATAAAATCTCAGCCAAGTTCGATTATGGCTGATATCATACCATTAGGTCAGGAGTTATGCCCCTTTTAAAATTCAAAAAAGCCAGATTTCGATTAGGGCTGATATAATACCATTAGGTCAGGAGTTATGCCCCTTTTAAAATTCAAAAAAGCCAGATTTCACATTGTTTGCACTCTAGCATCTTCATTTCTTTAGCAATTGCATTCAAACTTAATGACATTGTTTATAACCAAAAAATCTCAGCCAAGTTCGATTTTGGCTGATATCGGACCATTAGGTCAGGAGTTACACCCCCTATATTATTTAAAAAAGTCAGATTGCACTTTGTTTGCACTCTAGCATCTTTATTTTTTAGGTCATTGTCTTTAAATTTTATAACAATGTTTATAACCATCAAATTTTGGCTAAGTTGGATTATGGCTGAAATTGGACCCTTAGGTCAGGAGTTACGCCCCTTTTAAAATTGAAAAAAGCCAGATTTCACTTTGTTAGCCCTCTAGGTCACCAGGTCAAATCTTAGAAAAACCTTGTGAACACTCTAGAGGCCACAGTTTTGGCCCAATCTTCATGAAACTTGGTCAGGATGTTCTCAGATGAGTTCGAAATTGGGTCATGTGGGGTCAAAAACTAGGTCACCAGGTCAAATCATAGAAAAACCTTGTGAACACTATAGAGGCCACAGTTTTGGCCCAATCTGCATGAAACTTGGTCAGGATATTTGTCTACATGATATCTCGATGTTTGAAATGGGTCATGTGGGTCAAAAACAGGTCACCAGGCAATTTAGAAAAACCTTGTGAACACTCTACAGGTCACAGTTTTAACCCAATCTTCATGAAACTTGGTCAGGATGTTTGTCTACATGATATCTCGGATGGGTTTGAAAATGGGTCATGTGGGGTCAAAAACCAGGTCACCAGGTCAAATCTTAGAAAAACCTTGTGAACACTCTACAGGTCACAGTTTTAACCCAATCTTCATGAAACTTGGTCAGGATATTTGTCTACATGATATCTCGGATGAGTTAGAAATTGGGTCATGTTGGGTCAAAAACTAGGTCACCAGGTAAATTCTGGTAGGATCAAAATGTAGGCTACTTAGTCAAATGTTAGAAAAACACTATAGATGCCAGATTTTTTGTCATTTTGCCTAACACAGCCATCTTAATCAGGTGAGCGACACAGGGCCATCTTGGCCCTCTTGTTTGTAGATCCCGTCTGACCTCGAGGAATCGCGTGACCACTGTATTATATTTGTTATGCAAGTTATAACAATTAAACAGCTGCATTATTTGCTACTGTAGCTGCAGACAACTCCATGATGATGACACCTGTGTTTCTCATGTGTGTTCCAGACGCAGCTGTTCGTGCCTGTATCCCAGCTTGTGCTGCTAGTGGCTGTTCTTATCCTGGCTGTGTACCATGACCCAGTGTCGCTGGGTCAGGCCCTGGGTATCCTGGCAGCGGGGCTTCCTGTCTACCTGGTGGGGGTCAGGTGGCGGGGCAAACCAAGAAACTTCACAGCTTTCATCAGTATGTATACTTCAGCCATTATAGTTTAAACTAAATCTATTTATAAAAAATAATAATATAACTCTTGTGAACAGCTGTCACTACAGCATGATATCACATTGTAGCAGCACTATGTCTGAATTTCATCGTACACAACTAGTACTTAAACCCACATTATAAGATGGACTAGATAAAACTCTTATTGCAATGCATCTGGATATGTTTCTGGTTATATTACTCATTCTATGACAGATCTGGAAATATTATTTTCTCTCAAATATACAATCATCTTTGCAACATTCAGGTCATTACAGTAAATTTGTGACTTTCAAGTTAGGGGGTTGTCCAAAATGAAAGTCTCAATAGTTTCATTTATTACAAGACCTTTGCTCAATGATATGTTCTCAAAATTTTTGAGTAATTAACCAAAATGATTTTGATTGGTAAATCCAAATCCTAATTGACAAATAGAAAAGTTTTTTCAGTGTATGTAATAGCTGTTTTATTGCCTCTTTTTTTCAGCCGTAACTTTTTAAATCTGCAATCCATTCAGTTGAAAGTATCAACCCCCATTTTTGGATTTTTTTTTTTTTTTTTTTTTTTTCAGCCAAAAAATTTAGTCCTTTAAATTAGGCAGTAGGCGTCTGCACAGGTGGACCTTTTTTTTTAATCTGCAGTTAACTTCTATGTGCTTCAATAGATTGCTTCAATATTTGGACAGTTGCTTAAGTGGATGGACCTTTTCATTATGCAGTTGACCTTGACCTTTTACCTACTTTTAATAAAAAAAAAATCCCCCCCCCTCCCCCCCGAAAAAACCCGTCCATAATACCATCAAGTTTTGTTATTACATATATGTAAAATGTAAATGTATTCTTAATTCCAGATGTGACCACAGCTCATCTTCAGAAAGCTCTCGTGTTACAGAAGTCTTCATGATGGTTCAATCTCATGGTCCAGTTTTAGGAACAGCTCTGTTCTAGTGCACATTGTTAGACACATTGATGTTATGCTTTTAACCCACTATTATTTGTCACAGTATTATATCATGATGGTATTGCCATATTTGCCCTGTGTTATCATATACAAAAATGGTACCTACTGGTAAGTATGATTTTCATTCTCAGACTCAAACTATGTCCATTAATTTCAATAGGGATATGAGTATATACTCAAGTTCGAGTCTGAGACTGGACTTCAGTATTTTCGAAAACATGGGCATGATCTTGCAATGTGATAGAGATGCATCCTCTGTATACAGGAAGCATGTTAAGTGTTGTCCTGTATCACATCTCTTTCTTGAATGTTACTAATGAGTCTTGAATAGCTCTTTCTTTGTCACAAGGGGCCTCTGTGGCCGAGAGGGTAAAGTCGCTGACTTTAACACTCACTCAGCCCCTCACCGAGTGGGTTCGAGTCCCGGCACGGTTATTCAGATTTTCATGTAAGGAAGCTTTGCAGCTGGCTTGCGGTAGGTCGGTGGTTCTACCTGGATGCCTCAGTGCATTCTTCCTCCACCTGTAATTAGCTGGACGCAGCTGTATGACTTAGATACTGTCGCACTGACGGTAAACTCGTAAAAGCATTCATTTAATTTTTGCCACAAAAAATGAAAATCACTTAAGATTTTATTTTTGATGGATGGATTGTTGGTCAAGGCCTCTGTTTTTTTGTTGTTGTTGTTTTTTTTGGGGGGGGGTTCTAATTTTTTTTCTTCTAATTTTTTATTTATATTTTTTGCAAGGGTGGTAGTGGGGGAGGGTTAAGATAAAAAAAATGCCATTAATAGCCATTTTGTATTTTGTAATGAGCGGCACTGATAAGGTAGTGATGCAGTGGTGTTTACTATCATTGATCTTAATATATGGAGTTAGTGCTTTACTATACATGGAATCCCACCCATAAACAGGTATATTTTATGTGATATATAAAAGAGTTTGTTAAATTTTTAGCTCACCTGAGCACAACGTGCTCATGGTGAGCTATTGTGATCGCCTTTTGTCCGTCGTCCGTCGTCCGTCGTCCGTGCGTGCGTGCGTGCGTGCGTGCGTGCGTCCGTCCGTCGTCAACAATTTGCTTTAAACAACATCTCCTCATAAACCGCTGAAGGGATTTTGACCAAACTTCACAGGAATCATCCTTATGATGCCCTCTATCAAAGTTGTACAAATTATTCAGATTGGTTAAAAAAGTAGGTCACAGGAGCTAAAAATAGATTTTAAAAATGCAAACTTTGAAAATCTTCTTCTGCAAAACTGCAAGGCCTAGAGCTTAGATATTTGGTATGTAGCATCATCTTATGGGCCATTACCAAGATTGTACAAATCATAGCCCTACGGTGATAAATGACCCCGCACCAGGGGTCACTTGTTTTACATAGAGTTATATAGGAAAATCTTTAAAAATCTTCTTCTATGAATCCATTAGGCCTAGAGCTTAGATATTTGGTATGTAGCATCATCTAATGGTTCATTACCAAGATTGTTCAAATCATAGCCCTACGGTGATAAATGCCCCCGCACCAGGGGTCACTTGTTTTACATAGAGTTATA
The DNA here is from genome assembly GCA_021229015.1 of Solen grandis. Lineage (NCBI taxonomy): Eukaryota > Metazoa > Mollusca > Bivalvia > Adapedonta > Solenidae > Solen > Solen grandis. Next base: position 8,335,916 of record CM037794.1, read on the forward strand.
TAGGAAAATTTAAAAATCTTCTTCTATGAATCCATAGGCCTAGAGATTAGATATTTGGTATGAAGCATCATCTTATGGTTCATTACCAAGATTGTACAAATCATGACCCTATGGTGATAAATGACCCCGCACCATGGGTCACTTGTTTTACATAGAGTTATATAGGAAAAACTTTAAAAATCTTCTTCTATGAATCCATTAGGCCTAGAGCTTAGATATTTGGTATGTAGCATCATCTTATGGTTCATTACCAAGATTGTTCAAATCATAGCCCAGGTGATAAATGCCCCCGCAACAGGGGTCACTTGTTTTAACATAGATTTATATAGGAAAAACTTTAAAAATCTTCTTCTATGAATCCATAAGGCCTAGAGCTTAGATATTTCATATGTAGCATCATCTAATGATTCATTACCAAGATTGTTCAAATCATAGCCAAACGGTGATAAATGCCCCCGCAATAGGGGTCACTTGTTTTACATAGAGTTATATAGGAAAAGTTTAAAAATCTTCTTCTATGAATCCATAAGGCCTAGAGATTAGATATTTGGTATGTAGCATCATCTTATGGTTCATTACCAAGATTGTACAAATCATAGCCCTACGATGATAAATGCCCCCGCACCAGGGGTCACTTGTTTAACATAGAGTTATATAGGAAAATGTTTAAAAATCTTCTTCTATGAATCCATAAGGCCTAGAGATTAGATATTTGGTATGAAGCATCATCTTATGGTTCATTACCAAGATTGTACAAATCATAGCCCTATGGTGATAAATGACCCCGCACCAGGGGTCACTTGTTTTACATAGAGTTATATAGGAAAATCTTTAAAAATCTTCTTCTATGAAGCCATAAGGCCTAGAGATTAGATATTTGGTATGAAGCATCATCTTATGGTTTATTACCAAGATTGTACAAATCATGACCCTATGGTGATAAATGCCCCCGCACCAGGGGTCACTTGTTTAACATAGAGTTATATAGGAAAATCTTTAAAAATCTTCTTCTATGAATCCATTAGGCCTAGAGCTTAGATATTTGGTATGTAGCATCATCTTATGGGCCATTACCAAGATTGTACAAATCATAGCCCTACGATGATAAATGACCCCGCACCAGGGGTCACTTGTTTTACATAGAGTTATATAGGAAAATCTTTAAAAATCTTCTTCTATGAATCCATTAGGCCTAGAGCTTAGATATTTGGTATGTACCATCATCTTATGGTTTATTACCAAGATTGTACAAATCATAGCCCTACGATGATAAATGACCCCGCACCAGGGGTCACTTGTTTTACATAGAGTTATATAGGAAAATCTTTAAAAATCTTCTTCTATGAATCCATTAGGCCTAGAGCTTAGATATTTGGTATGTAGCATCATCTTATGGTTCATTACCAAGATTGTACAAATCATAGCCCTATGGTGATAAATGACCCCGCACCAGGGGTCACTTGTTTTACATAGAGTTATATAGGAAAATCTTTAAAAATCTTCTTCTATGAATCCATAAGGCCTAGAGATTAGATATTTGGTATGAAGCATCATCTTATGGTTTATTACCAAGATTTTCAAAATGGTGGCCCTTTGGAGATAAATGACCCCGCACTAAGTCTTCTCCTCTGAAACCATAAGGCCCAGTGCTTATATATTTGGTGTGTAGTATTGTCAGGGCTAAAATGTTTAAGATTGAGTTATATCAGAATTCTTGTCTGTTTAAAAACCTTGTAATCAGTTGTAGCAATGGTACTCAGGTGAGCGATCCAGGGCCATCATGGCCCTCTTGTTGTTAGTTAAAGGAACCTTTGTTGTTATTATACCAGGTATAAAGCTATTAACACGTAGTTTGTAATTAGAGTGCCTTAAAATTAATATTGTTGTCCTTCCTTTTATCTTTTAAAATTTTTTTTTTTAATATATGGATTTTGTGTATACATTGACATGTATTTTTACCTCATGAATATATATATACTGGTACAAGTTTATGATCTAATGAATATTAATTTTCTGAACTTTAAATGGTTTATGAAACTAATGAATCTTTTTGCCATGCAGACTAGAATCTGAGTTACAATAGTGATTACTGACAGAGGTGGCCTTGGTCAGACAGCTTAGCAGTCTGATCTGGGTTTCCTCTGTTTGCACAGATGGCAAAATGAGGGTATACAAGGTAAAGGGTTAATATGGCCTGATTCTTCATAATGTAAGATATACAATGTATGCAAACACATCAAACACCCTGAATGTTTTTTATTCTTAAGCAGTTCTTTTATTAATCTTAGAATTCAATCATTGGGTGTTTATTTACTGGTAAAGCTTTTATTTTGTTGGATGTGTTTTTAAACATTACACATATCTCACAAACAAAGGATATGCCAAGAAAATACTAAAACCAAATACTTTTAAGTATTTTATAGATTCAGGAGATGAAATATTTGTTTATGTACTTTGCCTGTATAAAACCAAGTAAAGCTTGTTCTCAGTTTGACTGGGAAGAGCATGCTTGAATAGTTGGCAAATAGAACTTTAAATGGCTTTTATATGTAAGGTAGCATAGTCATTAACATATACATTTTTGTACCTGTGTAACACAGGCTTAACCCTAGGTCTGCCTTGCATGGTACATGACATTGTAAGAGTAACGGTATTTAGTTTCCTGTTCAGAAAAGTGGGTTTTGTTTTGGTACTCAAGTTTCCTCCTACATCAAGGATCACATGAGTGCTACTTTCTGAGCCATTGAGAACATTTTTTAGCTTGAATTTTCAAAGAATATGAGAGCTATTGCAGTCACCCTTGCATTGGCATTGGCGTTGCATCTTTTGGTTAAAGTTTTTGATGCAAGTTACTCTCAAGCTTATATCTCAATAACCATTCATGGTATTGACCTATAAATTTATAAATGTGTTCGGACATCATACAAGCAAGATAGATAGCTCAAGACTGAATTTATTACAAATTATTGCGCCTTTTTAAATTAGAAATTTTGGTTAAAGTTTTGCATGCAATAGAAAATTTGAAAAAAAGTTTTGCATGCAAGCTACTATCCAGCTTATATCTCAATAACCATTGATTTCATGGTATTGACTTGAAAGTTTATGAATATGTTTAGGGGCATCAGACAACCAAGGTAGATAACTATTGACTGATTTTAATACAAATTGTGGCCCCTTTTTAACTTAAAAATATTGGTTAAAGTTTTGCATGCAGGGTACTTTCATGTTTATATCTCAGAAAACCAAGGATGATAAATCTTTGACCGAATTGGATACACATTACAGACTTTTTCTAACATGAATATTTTGGTTAAAGTTTTGTATGTATGTATAGTGTTGTCTTGGTAACTAGGCATGGGATTGATTTTAGTCTTTATATTCATATTCAGGGGTATCAGACTATCAAGGTATATCATTTTTGACTATAATTATATACAGGGTATGTGAAGGGCAAGAATTGAAATAGAATTCATTTGATTTACCAACAAGCATTTCGAATAGTAGAGCGTGCTGTCTTCTTACAGCTCTTGTTTGTAAAGAGATTGCTGTCTGAACAATTGTTAATTATCTCTTGTTTTTTGGGGTTTATTTTGCACTTTATGTACAGTATCTGTGATGAACTTTCTTTGTGTATATACCCAGAATATTGTCCCACATCTGTCCCCGATCTCATCAGATTGTTAGGGTTTTATTATATCTCCTCCCACATAGTGGGTTGGAAGATGATTTGATTGTATGCTTCCTGTCTGTTTGGATGTATGTATGTTGCAAAATGTGTCAATTTCATAACTTCATTATTCCTTATGAAATAACCTGGGAGAAATCTTCACCATCATAAGATGATTTGAAGTATGCAAGACACAAGTCTGTAGCTCCAAAGTCAAGGTCACACTTAGACATCAAAGGTCAAAATTGGGTTTGTTTTTTTGTATCTATTCCATAACTTGATCATTCCTTAACTTGTTTTTGAAATTATTGGGTAGAAACCCTCACCATCATGAAATGATGTGTGCCATGCAAGACTAAGGATCTGAGTAGTGATGCACCATTTTGTTACAATACATCGAAAACAGGTTTCATGTGAGCCAATTCGATTCCAGATATCAAACATAACAATTAGGATTCAATTCACAAGATACATAACGGTAGAAGAAAGTCAGAAATTTAGCCCTTTTCTTTAGAACTGTCCATCATTTTGTAGTGTTAGCATTTATTGTTGAATTACCAGTAACGTGAAATGAGAAGGTTGAAAAACACACATCCACAAACACCACTTAAATTTCCCCTCCTGAAAAAATATGGCAGCAAGTCATGAAGGTTAGGGATGCGATACAATAAATAAGAAAAAGAAAATCGGGAGTTTTCTCATGTATATAGTATAAAATGATGAATAATAGAGCTGCATATCAGATGTCCATCTAGTAGTCATTCCCACTTCTTTAAGTTGATATTACGTTAATGGCCTTCTGATAGCATATGAAGTCATTTACATAAAATAAAATTAATAGAATATTTCCTAGTCATTTGGTTTTATATTTTTCCAATTTCAGACATGGTTAAAAGTGATATTGTCACAGATGATGATTAAATAATAAAGAAGCAAGAAGTTCATGGAATATTTTTTTTAATGGGAAGAAGGTATTAGATTTTATTATTCTCATAATGAATTAATAATTTCCTTTAATACTTTGCAAATAAGATCTCACCATAAAATAAAAACTGATCTTCCATATCCATACTGAGTGCTGTGTAAGCTTCACATTGTACATGTGTGCTTCACTTGAGATTTGGGCCAGTATTGCTCAATATATGATATGTATATGCAGTATTATAGTATGTAAGTTATTTAGTATTAAAAAATAGCAAAACTTATCCCACCTGTGATCTTTTTTGACAATATAGTTGCTTAGAATATATCTTAATAGGACAATTTTGTAATCAAAAGGCCACCTTTAATAAATTGTTTGTTTCCCCTCGCCTGACCAACCCTCAAAAACCCACTGACCCAAAGAATTTTATTTGGTAATCTGCTAACATTTTTTACCAATTTTTGAGCTCACTTGAGCACAACGTGCATTGTCTAGTGGATCTCTACCAATTTAGTTCAAATCATGGCCCTGTGGTCAAAATTGGCCCCGCCCCAGGGGTCACTTGATTTTACAAAGGCTTATATAGGAAAAAAAGCTAGAAAAATCTTCTTCTCAGACATCACAAGGCCTGGAGTTAAGATATTTGGTGTGTAATATGGCCTTATGAACATCTACAAAGTTTGTTCAAATCATGGCCCTTGGGTCAAAATTGGCCCCACCCCAGGGGTCATTTGATTTTACATAGGCTTAAATAAGGAAAATCTAGAAAAATCTTCTCAGAAACCACAAGGCCTGAAGTCTAGATATTTGGTGTGTAACATTGCCTTATGGACATCTACCAATTTTTGTTCAAATCATGGCTCTGGGGTCAAATTGGCCCTGCCTCAGTGGTCACTTGGTTTAACAAAGACTTGTATGGAAAAAAAAAACACTAGAAAAATCTTCTTTTCAGAAACCACAAATCAAGGCCCTGGGGTCAAAATTGGTCCCCCACTAGGGTAAACTTGGTTTTTTGACCACATGTAAACTTTTTGTGTGGAATTAAGATTATATTGCTGTTCTTCTGCATGGATTATTGCTGTTCTTCTGCATGGATTTTGTTTTCAGTATGACTATGTGGTAAAAGGCAATGAAAGAAATATTTCTCAGGTGAGCAAATCAGGGCCATCTTGGCCCTCTTGTTTTAATATGCATGTCATTATATGTACTTACACATAGCAGGAATCCTATCTACCAACCCACTTCTCCAGACTAGGGAGAGGGGAAACAAAGATTTTTTAAAGGTGGACTCTTTATATTATAGCATAGTAACTTAGGCAAAAAAAAAAGTTGTTTGTTTCCACTAACATCGCAGAAAGAAATAGGGTCGGTAGGTCGGCTAAACTTTTTTTTAATATTTTTTTAAAAAAAACTCCCAGTTTTTCCTTATTTTTTTAGAGGAATTGACGAAAAACAGTGTTTTCCAACCGTTATAGCCTGAAAACTATGAAAAAAAGTCTAGGGTCAGTACAACAAAATAGGGTCGGTCGGGTTAGTAAAAACAATTAACTTTTTTTATTACGCCGTATATATTTCATAGCCATGTACAGTATTCAGAGGAGTATATGATACATTTTCTTAGATTTAATTGTGAAACAGTTACTTCTGTTATTTAATACTTTCATTATTTACTCATTTAGGACAGAAAATCCTTTTGTATGGATGGTACATATCAATTTGAACCAGTGGTAGAAGTACTTTGTGTCTGCAGGACGTGCGAAATGTTAAGAAAAGTTCATATTGTTGAGTCTAACAGATTTAAATTGAGTTTCATCTCCCATGAAATTGATAATAATTGAGAACATGTTTTTGTCCATTTGTATTTGGGTAATTACGCCAGTACTCAGTTTAACTGTTGTTCTGGTATATAAAGAAAACTGCATATAAGGATTTTTTAACAGAATGCTAGTAAATGATGATCAGTTGTAATTTTGATTAATATTAGTGATTAAGGAAACTAATTGCTCCATGTCCTTAGTAATTCGATTATAAATGGAAGTAATCTTTATTGTGAATTAAATGTTATGGGTAGATGATCTAATAAGATTGGGTAGGCATATTTATAATCAGCAGTAACTGCATTTTTCAGTAACCAATAATTGGACATTCATAATTGCATCTAATGCAGGTCAGCATCAGTTCAGAATTTATCTTTTTGTCCCATTCATTTTGAACATCTCTTTGTTCATTTTATATGCATCATCCAGTTTTGACATTATTTCATCATAAATCAAAATGGAAATATGTTTTTGATGTATTTTGGTATTATTGTATGAATCTGTAACAGTGGATTATGATAGACTTCATGCATACCCTTTAAAGTAAACTTATTTCTGAAAGAATAATTGCAGAACACAGTGTCTTACAACTGTCAGTAATCTCTTGCAGTGATTCCAGGAAAAGTTTCAGTTGCATTTGAAAGTCATGAAATAACCTTATCATGATTGTTCTTACTTAGGAATATATTGAGTCTAACTTAAGTTTTCGAATTCACATATTTTTACTTAATACCAATCTAGTCGTTGATTTCATAGCTTTACTGTTGCTTCAAAATGATAATGGTATACCATCCTTGACAACTGATTCTTTTAGCAAAGTAAGGTTGAATGTCAATCAGTCAGCTTATTTTGATACTATGTACATGCTAGATCATGGTTAATTGCCAGTTGATGGCCCATAATATCATTGAAATGATGAGAAAAAAATATTTTTTAGTTCAGAACAGGGATGACCTTTTTCTTTAACTGCTGTACGTATGTTGTTTATGAAGAGGCATGTTGTATGAATGATTCACTAATTATAAATATATTGCAATGTTTTTTGATATATTTTATTACAATTTGTAGCAACTATATTTTTAAGTCCTATGCTTAATGACTTAATCAACTGTTTACATGTGTATATTTATAGTCACAAAAAAATAAGATAATTTTTATGATAAGTTTGCTTATTACATTTATTTCACAATGTTTTATGTATTATGAAGTTCCTGAAATGTCTTGTTTACCCTCCTCCTACAATTGCCACTGTTAAATTTGGTAGTATCCATTTATCTTTATGTCTTGAATTCACAGAATCTAAAGAATTGACAGGGACCATATTCACAAAGTGTTGTAATTGAATGTTTTGTGTATTTTTCACTTGAGTGGAAATTCAGTGACTTTTAGCTCACCAGAGCACAACATACTGAAGGTGAGGTATGTGATCACCTGCTTCTGTCTTCTGTCAACTGTGGTTGTGTGACATCCTTCATCAACAAGTGGCCTTAAAAGACATCTCCTCTGAATCCACTGGGTAGAAATTGATGAAACTTGGCATGGGTGGCCCTCCACAAAAGTTGCTAAAAGAAACTTGATCCATGCAGAACTCTGGTTTTCATGGCAACCAACAAAATTTTACCTTGAAAACAACAAAAATTTTCTCCTGAAACCAATGGTCAGAATTTAATTTCATTTGACACAAATAGTCACCTCATGGCTATCTACCAGAAAAAAAGTTAATCTCTCTAGAGAAAAAATGAGGCCCCTAGTGGGTGTGCTAATTTCTTGATATACTCTGTATAGAAAAATTCAAAATTGTCTTCTGTGAAACCAGTGGTTAGAATTAAAGTTCTTTTTGGCACAAATGATTACTTATAAATGGCTATCTTCCATTATTTCTAGGGTTACATGATTTACGGGAATCCCCTTATTAACCGGGACCTACCTGAGAATCCACTTAGATTTAGTCAGAATCCACCTCATTTTCTTGTATTATGTTATTTTTATATGTTTTTATTATAATTATTGAACTTAAATACGATATTATTAATGTAATTCATTTAATACATTTGTTTCTAAAATAATGTTGATCTCATGAAAAAAGAGGCCTCAAGATGATAGACTGACTTACAAAATTCTTTGTATCTGGAACTTGAATCTGGATGCTGCTTGAGGGCAATGAGGTTACTTTGTAAAATAATGTGACCTGAATGAATAGTTTTAAATACTGGTAAGCTTATGTAATCTGATGAGCCATCTAGAGCCATAATGGTCCTCTTGTTTATAAACCATTCCTAAATTTTGATGAAGTTCTATATATTGGTAGATATTTTTTGTTGTTGTTGTTTTATCTGATAAATTAATTGTTTTGTTTAATTATTTAATATTTCAGAAAGTAAAGGATTGTAAAAAAATTTCCATAATAAGAAACTCTCTTCAGATGTTTTGTGAAGAATGCCTATTGTCTAGTTAGTGTTGTACGAGTTTCAGGTTATTTGAATTTAGAATGAGTTGCTTGTCTGTAGTTTCAGAGAGACTTTTAATAAATCTGTCCCCAGAAGTTTATGTATAAATAGACCTACTCCAGAAGAACTAATACTGTTTACAGTGTTTTTTCCAAATTCAATGTAGATATAAACACATCTTTACCGTTAGAAATGAAGAAAGGTCCACGTAGAATAATAATAGAATTACTGTTGTGCTTCATGCTTTTCAGCAACACTTACATGAACACCTTGTTTGTACCTACATGGAAAAACCCATTTATGAATATGTGTGTTCCGGATTGCATTTAAATTCATCTGATAGTTTTGATTTTCATCCATCTCATATATATTTGAAAGCATGCTTGATTGAACATACTGAGCTCAAACAAATTATCATAATAAAGTACATAAAACAGTAAAACTGTTTTTATTTGGATTACCTGTCACAAGTAGACATACCTATTGGGTTTTTTATGTTTCTTTTTCTTCTTCTTCTTCTCATACTTTCAGCCCAAGTGCATTTAGGTGCTAATATCTCGAAAATTAATTGATACTTGTAAATATGAGTATGAACATAATTTGTAGATCGATTCCTCGTCCTAAGTTATAAGGAGAAAATGAAACGACATTAGCAGTTTTTGCCGTTTCTTTAGGTCAAAGTGTCAAATCTCAAGAGCTGTTAAAGATAAGTCCATATATAAAGAAAACTTAATGGATTGTCGGGGTTGGAAATTTCAAGACATTTCTTACAGCTATTTCCAAATAACATATTAACATTAAATGCTCTCCTTCAATCATCTGGAGCAATATATTGGAACTGGGGTAGAGGTAGCAACATTCTTATTATTGGACAATATCGTTTTGAGGTTTAAATTATCGAAGTGGTATGTATTGTTTAATATCAGCGTACATAATTATAAAGCCCGAGATTCTGAAAACAAAAGATATGTCTTATATGTATAAGTAAATTGCATTGAGCAGTAGAACCTTATACTACCATTAAAATGATACCTTATGTATTAAATGTAATAAACCAAAAAATAAAAATGTTTTATGTAAAATAAAATGTGTTCTTTTTTTCTGCTACACTTGTTGAATTAAAATCATAATTCAAACAAATTTTTAAAATAAAACTAAAAATAAATCTAAATCTTGCAGTAGAGAAATGATTATTTCATAATATGGTTACATTTTCCTTTGTGATTCTTCCATTTTTTTTTTTTTTTTTTTTTTTTTTTTTACAGTTTGCAATATACGATGATTTGCTGTGTGCCTAAACAATACTTTCAACTGAGTTTTCCTATCTCTGTTAAACATAAGACAGTTGTTTCTGCCAAGTCTGAAAATTTTTTTTTCATTTTGAACCTAACTTAAAAATGTAAGTTAGAGCGGTTTCCGGTATTTCCGGATATCGGCTATTCTCGGATACAGCTGCATTTCATCCCCTAATGTAAAGATACTCATATTTTAAGTGCATGTTCATGTAACTTGAATCCCCCTTTCTGTCTTTTGATATTTACAAACCGTGTACATTTAAACCTACGGGAGAAATAAATCTATTTGAAAGATATGTATATGAAACTACGTCCTGTTACATTGTGTGGTAAGAGAGGTACTTAGAATTGATATTTTTACATGAGTAAATGTGTTGATATCTTTGTGCAGAATAGACATAAATTGTGACAAAATGTGGTTACAATGTGTCATATGCTTTTCAAAACGTGGGAAGGCCGTGTTACTGATATACAAAGATATCCGAAATACCCGACAGAAAAATGCGTGTCGGGTCTACCGGATATCTGTGCAAATAAGATATATGTTCAGCTAATATGAAATATCTATTATAACAAAATATAATAGACAGACAGACAGACAGATAGATAGATAGATAGATAGATAGATAGATAGATAGATAAATTGCAGATAATAATAAAAGGAGAAAATATACATCAACTCTTATTTTCGTATGTATGTATTTATGTAATACTTAGTATTGTCTGACGTAGGAAGTAACTAGGTCTATATGAAAAATAAAAACGTACATGCGACTTTTACCTTCACGAAGCTGTAGGTATTCGAGAATACCCGAAACCGCTCTAGTTTAATTTCCCAACAGTCACACTACATGTACATGGCAATCTTATAAGGGATGGTAACTATTAGTGAACTTGAAATTAATTGAACGAGAGTTGTCTTTCTTGTTACTGCCGACACGAAATAACCATAAGTTGACAAAATATAACTAAAAAAAAAAGAGAGAAAATAAATATCAACACGTGCTCGTGCGTCAGCTTGAATAATAACCAGGATGGTTGAAAAGTAAAACGCTTTTAATCGATAACATCTGCTTGAAAATGGTTAATTTTCATTGCAGTAGATGTAAAAACAACATACTATACATCTACATAATGTATATATGAAAGGGACTTAATCCTTGAGACCCTCAATAGTATTATTAATAATTCATAAAACTCATGAATTGGCCCACACGTGCCGTCATTCCCGAACTGATGTATGTGTTGTTTTAGCTTTGGCTATGTTCTAATTGTAAGCATTCCTTCAGTTTGACCTTAGCTTTGAACTTAATTCATTCCTGTATGCAAACAAGTTAACTCTCTCATTATGATGATGTATTTGTTTACATAATCACTTAAAACAATTACTCCACACCCAGTTAGACATTGTGATGCTTATAATGCCTGAAATAAAAAAGTACGCATAAATAAAACATTCAACCGCATTTTACATGAATCTATTTTAAATGTAATGTCATTATCTGACTCATCAGTTATTTATAGTGCATTTTCACATTTTGTTATTCCAAACAACACGAGATTCATTGGATTTGAACAAAGAAATATCCTGGTTAGAAAATAAGCAGTTTCAGCCAGTTCAAGCTGGCTTTCCAATATCGCCTCTGCACACGCGCAGAAACTGGGATCGGAAATGAGGATCGTATAAACTGTTCGGTGAATGTCAGCTGTTTCAAATGACCTTCAAGTGGTTATTTACGATAGCGGGTTGATTATCGTATGAGGGTACATGTGGTGTCTAATATTGTTTATATACCTGCGAAACATAATACAGTTACGACCCCCTCCCCTATGTTTAATTGGTCTTCATGCTACATATGTATCAAACAATTGCTTAATAGTATACATGTACAGAGTTTTATATTTATCCAAAATGATCAAATTCAGTCGACTAACTTAGAGATAGGACATTTATACTTATAATAACCATTTTATAAACCCATTAACTCACATAACCATTGGTATATACGATGTATCACATCACATACCAAAAATATATGATGTTTTATATCATAGAACCATTGGTATACACAATATATATGATGTATCACATATATTAATCATATATTAATTGGGTCACACGATTTATCATAACATATAACAATTGACTTGACTGTTTGAGTTTACCGTCGCTTCGACAGTATTTCAGTCATATAGCGACGTCCAGCTAATTGCAAGTGGAGGAAGACCCCGAATGCACGAAGGCATACGGGTAGAACCACCGACCTACCGCAAGCCAGCTGGAAGGCTTCCTCACATGAAAATCCGAATGACCCTGCCGGGATTCGAACCGCGGTGAGGGGCTGAGTGAGTGTGGTATAACAATTGGCATACATGATGAACAACTTCAGATGACCATTGGGTTAACAATGATAATAATTGGTATACACAATGTATTACATGATATATCAATTTGTATAGACGATGAACCACATCACATAATAATAGGTATAACAATAACAATTGATATACACGATCTACCACATCACATAACAATTGGTATAACAATAACGATTGGTACACAGTTGCACCACATCACATAACAAATGGTGTAACAATAACGATTGGTACACAGTTGCACCACATCACATAACAATTGGTATAACAATAACGATTGGTTCACAGTTGCACCGCATCACATAACAATTGGTATAACAATAACGATTAGTACACAGTTGCACCACATCACATAACAATTGGTATAACAATAACTATTGGTTCACAGTTGCACCACATCACATAACAAATGGTATAACAATAACGATTGGTACACAGTTGCACCACATCACATAACAATTGGTATAACAATAACGATTGGTTCACAGTTCCACCACATCACATAACAAATGGTGTAACAATAACGATTGGTACACAGTTGCACCACATCACATAACAAATGGTATAACAATAACGATTGATATACACGATGTACCACGTCACATAACAATTGGTATAACAATAACGATTGTTACACAGTTGCACCACGTCACATAACAATTGGTATAACAATAACGATTGGTACACAGTTGCACCACATCACATAACAATTGGTATAATAATAACGATTGGTTCACAGTTGCACCACATCACATAAAAATTGGTATAACAATTGATATACACGGTGTACCACGTCACATAACAATTGGTATAACAATAACGATTGTTACACAGTTGCACCACATCACATAACAAATGGTATAACAATAACGATTGGTACACAGTTGCACCACATCACATAACAATTGGTATAACAATTGATATACACAATGTACCACGTCACATAACAAATGGTATAACAATTGATATACATGATGTACCACGTCACATAACAATTGGTTGTTCCTTCCCATGGGAAGGAACATCTATAGTCATACATTTCAACTTGACAGTTTCAGATTCGCTTCCTGCGGAGATGTTATCCCGCTTAGTATCTGATTTGCCTCATGATACCTACGATGAGACGGGATCCAATCGGAAGTGACGTGATAGCAGAAACCGCCATTTATCCGCCATTTTAACGGCCATTACGTGATATCACGTGATGTGCGCCATTTATACGCCATTTTATCGACCATTTTTAGTCAGTCTAGCAGGTGCGTGCAGGTTTAAATTACGGCTTCGTGTTGTCCCGATTAAGAAAACACGATATCAGCCTAAATTGAACTTAGCCCTATTAAAGTCCTTGAATTTCTTGCTTCATTTCCTGTGCTACCATGACTTAAAGAAAAAAAAAACATAAGAAAGTTTTGACTTGGAGAGAAATGTTCAACCACCTACAGTTGGTCCTTTTCGTACTCTAAGGTTATCTCTTCCATATGCAAATGCTGAAAAACGGCTTTCACTTCATACTTCATCATTTAGATATGCCCTGGAAGGAAATTTTGGTAGGCTAAAACTTGTATAACAATAACGATTGGTACACAGTTGCACCACATCACATAACAATTGGTATAACAATAACGATTGGTACACAGTTGCACATCACATAACAATTGGTATACACGATGTATCATATCACATACCAGTTGGTATACGTGATGCATCACATCACATAACAGTTGGTTTAAACGATGTTAACATTACACAATTGGTATACACCATGTACCATAACACATAAATTGATATAACAATATCAATTGGAATACGTGATGTTAATGACAAATAACGGCACTGGTATATTAAGTAGTAACACGCTGTTAAGAAAGATTATTTTTATAATTCAATAGAATATAATATCAATGTGAGTTCAGTGTTTTACGTACATCTATCTTCTACGCGAATGTATATACTGTGTGCACTCTTAATTATTTTTCTTAATAAAACGCCACGTGTGACGATATGAGATTAAATCATCAACACGTAGTCATAGATACCCAGGGGCGAATTTCATCATTTCTTGTTTATCTTATAGAAATTACTCAAAATATTTCACTTCATTACAGATTTTGTTAGTTACTAGGATACAAATTTATGTCAATTTGTACTTGAATATTTTCGCAAAACATGGGTGGTGCAGTGCGTGTCTACCTTAGATGTTAGGATTTAAGTATAACCCCTAAGTACCTAAGTATTGTTGGTGGATCTCAGACGTACGTATGTAAAATAGCTGGTCTCATCTGACATTCCGTCAGGAATATAAAGTTCAATGGCCTGCGAACTTAAGACATGTAAGCTGGGGCAATGACTTTGCATTTGACCGCAAGTTAAGGTCATACGTATGTAACTGTTGTTATTTCTTAATGTCAACAGCTGTTTAACCAACTCAACCGATCTTCACAAAAAGATCTGTAACAACCATCATAAGACATATCAGCAGATTAGTTCGTGTACTCCACTTGTGTGCTTATCCACTTGGTGTCACGACCGGGGATCATACCTACGTCATCCGCTACCTCACTAGGGATCGATAGATTTTTTTATGTCGGATTTTAAGAGCAAAATAAAAATAGACATGCATGTTCCGAAATAGCTCTAGTTTTTATCAGCCTGCATGCAATACAGCGCCTCATATCTGTTAAAACACCGCGTGCGGATTGACCGACCCTCATACCATAGACGAACTGCTTCAAACAAAGTAAAACGGATTGTATACTGAAATTTATAACTGTGACTCTAGGAAAGGTAAGAACTTGTTTATTTAAACATCATATCAATGAATGAAAACAAAACTTGAGTTTTATCATGTGTAATAACAGCTCGAAACGATTTAAAATTTAACGTATACGAAATGATATGTTGCCCACCTAATTAAGCTAATATGCATCACTATTTAATCAATTGAACCCGTTTTTGAACCATTAAGTATCGACTGTATAGAGGGGTATAATTATACGTTTGTATGTTAGTGTAAATATAGTGTTATAAGTTTCTCTGTGGCACCGTTTCTTAAACATATGTCTATAATCATACCCCTCTCTCTCTCTCTCTTGCTCTTTGTCTCGATCTCTTTCTCAGTTACTCGATCATATTATCATAAATCTTTTTTAGATCGGATTATTGATTCAATCGCTGTTGAAAATATGCTAACAAATTTGTTTTCTCTGAAAGTCTCAGTACCTTCATATAACAAGGTATAACATGTAAGTAATCTAGTGTTTCACATATATGCCACAGTCACCACACACGTGTAGACTGAACAGCTGATTTATGCAATTATCGATTTGTACCAGGAAATATGAAAAACGCCATTCAACGGCTAGCTAACTTTTCACTTATTTCAAATTCTTTTAAGATCTACTACTGAATATTCATTGTACTAAATGAACATATTTAAGGATAAGGAAACTATTCCCCCGGCCTTTTCATTTCCGTATGAACTTCGCATGAACTGGATCCAGTTTTGTTTCTTGCTATTAATAGCCTGGTACAATGTTCAGTGGATCGATACAAGCAGCCAACAGCTATATCACTATAGTTTCCAACCAGTAATCATGGTATGGTGTCATATTTCTACCAACCACTTACCCACTCAGCTATGTCGAATTTTTCTGAAAAATTACAACATATACATTTAGGCTATTACCTGGCATATAAAAAAACTTTCGTGTTCTTATTAGGACACGACTGTCCGTTAGTGCCCACGACTGCCAACTATATACTCCCTTAATATAACTGGATATCGTGCCTTTTTCAAGACAGTCAGTTGTATTATGTGGATGAAATGCACATAATTATCTGGAAAAAAAGCATGATATCCAGTTAACCTAAGTGAATATGTGGTTGGCAGCAGTGGGCACTAACAGACAGATTTGTCCTGTTAAGATACCTAAGTGGATAACTTGAAAATTTTCGACAAAGCTAAGAGTATAAGTGATTGACAGAAATTTGTCACCATAGTACCATTGCTTTGCTGTTCAAGTATTACCTTAGGTCGGCGTTATTCAATATTTTAGGGGCCTCCGTGGTTCTCCCTCATTCGGGTTTTCATGTGAGGAAGCCTTCCAGCTGGCTTGCGGTAGGTCGGTGGTTCTACCCGGATGCCGCGGTGCATTCGGGGTCTTCCTCCACCTGTAATTAGCTGGACGTCGCTATGTGACTGAAATACGAGCGACGGTAAACTCAAATAGTCAAGTCAATATTGCTATTGCCACATATAAAGCGGCGATTATACAAGATCAGTGAAAAATATTTTTTAAACTGCTGCAAGTAGCCAACTCTGTATAGGTTAGTTTATAGTTGCCTTCAACTACACGATATAGTCACGAGGGCGGTATGTCGTGTAGTTGAAGGGAACTATGAACTTACTGATTTTTACAAAAGTGTTGGACAACGCGTTATAGTCTACGGTGACTATGAACAAATACTAGCATCTGACTGAACGAGAGGAAAATGCCATGTGCTAAACGTTATTTATTAATATATGGAGAACATTATTAGTGATGTACTTGAAAGGGTTTCCAGAGTGTTTGGAAATCCTTTAAACCAAACAAAGAATCATTAGGACCTGTGAGCAAGGCACATTTTTTTTTTTTGCTTCGAATGCGCTATATCTTATTTAAAAAAAAGCCTTGTGAAGAAAAATGATCTTAAGCATTTTTCTTCTCGGAGTCGAGGCAAAATTTGCGCTTGTGACAGTTTAAATGACGTAATATACCGCGTAGTATGGCCACACTGCTATAACGTCTTCATTTTAATATGTTATGGCTAAATATAGAAAATATGTAGATCTAATGGTCTGGAAAAAAAAGGAACGGTTGAGGAAAAAAATTGAATTGCACACTCTATATAAGGATGAATACTGAGGACCACCTACAGAAATCGTATCGGGAATACAATTATTTTGAGTAGTCAAAACACTGTTTAGACATTTGATAAAACGAGTGCCCGCCATTACTGTGCGGTTATCTGGATACCTGCATGGTCCGCCATTAGCCTACTGTGCGGTTATCTGGATAACTGTATGGTTTTTCATCAGTTAATGCGTGGAAAATCCGCCCACTACAATGTGTGCGGTATCCAGTTTAAACATGGATACTTTTCTACAGAAAACTACCTAGGCCGTGTTACAAGAATTAGAAATAAGCCATATGATGCAAAAGTTTTTAACAAAAATAATAACTGATACAATTAATGCTTATTTTTTTATATACAAGCGTATAATTATAAATATAATGATGCCAAAGTAAGTTTTTCGGTGCTACTACACTACTATATCCGATGTTAAATTGGTTAAAGTATATACAGTTTTGGTACTTAATTCCCATCATTATAATATATTTGTTCACTCCATGCTTTTAGTGTGAAGACTGAGAGATACATACAAGAGAAAGTCAAATCTCCAACGTTATCTTCTATAAAGAGGGTGGGTGGGTGTGTGATACTTTTACACCAAAACGGAACATTCGGGAAAAAAATCGAAAAAAAACAACAAAACATGAAATAAAAACATTCATTGACATATTTAGGCGTGGTCATAGAAAATATACATTTTCGCAATTTGTGAAAAAAAAGTTTCTATAGATGAAAAAATATATGTTGCGGGTTTGATCCCCGTCTGGAGGAGTGTGTGGAGGGGATAATTTTGAAAGATCCTCCAGGGATAGTACATAGTTCTGGTACATCCTATATGTTGCTATATGTTGTGATAAGACTTCCAATATGTGTTAACATGTATGGTATATCCAGATAATCCTTTATCCTGATCCCTATTTAAACGGCACCGGTCATTCTGTTATGGGTTAAACGAGGGCTCTCTTGTAATATTGTATTGTATTTTTTTTACCCTTTTCTGCCTGTTTTGGAAAGGGGGCTCTAGCCCCCAACTGAACAAAATATTGACACAGTTCATCTAATTAGTATCTTTTAGGAATATTGTTTAAAGAGACATTTTCTCGTTTTCTTTCATAAACACAATAAAGTTACAAAGCAAACATTAATACCAATGGGAAATATATTACCTTTTTCAATTTGGAATGGAACCGGTATCAGACAGAATAATATAACTTCTGACCAGATATCAAGTACTATTCGAGCCCGACGTGTTCATAGATGGGACAATGTTCGTGGTACTTTATTTTTGACAGCAACGATCTAACATGCGACAGTCGTGTTTCAGTCACATTTATGCGTTGTTATGCTGGCCAGAAGGGGTCGATATATAAGGCTAACGTGAAAATGCTTACTCCGACAAAAATGCTCTAGCCAACTTCTGCACGTTATACAATTCTTAAAGTGTCACTTCGTTCATGTGTTGTTGGGCGCCACTGAGGCGGCGGACTCGTAGTTTTATTTGCCTGCAATGACATTATTGGTTTGTGGATATTTTTTAAATGTAGAATTTAAACGCTTTTGCCTAAATTTGTTTGAGTTCTAGCTGAAATGACATATTTTATTCAAGCTACACACTTGTCAGATAAGATAACTTGTGATATAAGTGTTTAAATTAGACGCCCTTACACTTAAGGGAATAAAATGCATCGGAATAAACACTCATTTCAAGTAGATACTGATAAATCCATGGACCTCTACTAGATATGCCGATGGCCACGGTTTTCTTCTTATCTTATATTTATTTTAGCTATGAAATACGATACAAATGCTGAGAAATTTCACAAAAAACATGACTGTTTTGGAAACAACCCTAAATCCACAATAAATTAAAATAAACATCACATAGGGTTTCGTTATTTCCCCAACTATTTTACCTTGGTTGGAAAACACCGATTCTTACTACCAACAACATTGTCTTGATACTATACATCAATATTTTTCTCGTGTATTTCATATGTTTTCAATTCGGTCATGCTTGAAAACCAACCTCATAGATAATTTAAAATCAACCCTTAAAACTGGGTTTATTCACACCACAATCGTTTCATTTACAGGAATCATGGATGAACATGAACAAAACAACGTGGATCGTATATGTGAATCTGGCTTCGAAGAGTTGTCACATAGCACCTTGCAGTTGGAGACCATTCCTGAAAATGCTCCATTTATCTCCTCCCAACAGCCGGAAGAAGAGGAACAGCAAGATACTGCCAGTTACAACAGCAATACTCCTTTAATTGATGTCACGTCAGAAGTCAAAGCTGAAAAGCTGGCAACATACAATGAAGAAAACATCGGCCATGTATCAGATGGAAACATTGAACAGGGTGTACTCGCAAAGGACACAATTGACTCATGGTCACTCGCTAAGTTCGGATTTTCTGCTGCTACTATCCATGAAACAGGGGACGATCTTATCGGCGCACCTCTTCGAATAATTGGAAGTGGTTGGGAGTTTGGTAGTATATGTAGTATACATTTACAGTCGGATGGCATTAGAAGTCGGACTAATACGATCGACAAACATACCTACTTTGGTTCACAAAACACTCTTTTCCATGACAACAGGTTGTTGAATCGAGTTTTTGCGAAGTCTCTTGTGGGATCAAAGTTAAGTATCAAAACATGCGACAAAGGTGATCTTAATCATTCCTTCTTAGAAGCGCAAAGTGACTTTGAGAAACCAATTGCGAGAACAAGGAACCTGAAACATTTGATTATTCTCAGTTTAGCAATGCTGTCTCTGCAAACGTCAATATTTGGACTGCGCAATTTACAGAGCAGTCTGAATTCCAAGAATGGTCTTGGAGTGTTCTCACTTGCTGCTTTCTTTGGTTCTTTCATGATAGGCAGTTTAGTCAGTCCATTCATCGTGCAGGGATTCCTACCTAAGAGGTGCATCGTTGTTGGCTGCCTAGGTCACCTTCTATACATTATTTCCAACTACATTCCCGAGTTCTATACAATCATGCCATCATCCATCGTCTGTGGCTTCGGCAATGCTGTCCTTTGGAATGCTGTTTGCACTTATGTAACCGAGATCAGTTCGAACGAAGCTATTTGTAAGAACAATAAAGCGGAGAACATACTGAGCCGCTTCTTTGGTATCCTTTTTGTTTCCATCCAGTTTTCAATGGTACTTGGTAACCTTGTGTCGTCCTTGATCCTACTCCAAACCAACAAAGACCCTGCTGCTCGAGATTCGTTCACCAAACCAGTGCTTTCTGTTCTGGGTGATGATGGAGCCACCGATTCCAAGCATATCATGAACAAAACAGATCTGACCGACATTTTCATTGATCAAATTCATCCTGCACCATTGAAAACATGTGGATCTGCGTTTTGTGACGACCAACAATCTAAGCAGCAAAATGTTGAAGAACTTACAAAATTGTTTCTTCTCGGAACTTACTCTTCTTGTGCAATATTGGCTACTCTTATCGCCCAGTTCTGCCTGGACCCCCTTTCCGGGTACGCCGCCAGGTTTGCAAGCTTCCATGAAGTTTTACAACAGGCTGGATCGGTTATCAAAATTTCTGTGGACTCTAAGTTCATCTTCATCGTCCCATTGTGCCTGTACACTGTCACCGGTAATGGATTTGTCATTGCAGATGTGCTGAAGGTAATTATTAGTTGAACACATAAAAGAAGATAAACGTGAATTAAAAAAAAAATTTGAACACAATGATTACGTTTATCATGCAACTTCATTTTTTTTCATTTTAACAAATGTTTCAACATGCAATATCAAGTTTTAAAATTTTAGAAAGATGCCAAGTGAAACTAATGTTTAACAGAAAAAAACTGTGTCAATTTTAGGCCCACGTGACTTGTCCTCTCGGGATTTTTATGGTAGGCTACACCATGATATGTTTTGGCATCTGTGGTTCAGCCAGCTCTTACTTGTTTGGCAAGATTACACCCTTCATAGGACGAATTGCGACATTCGTAATAGGTAAGTATGAGTCCAATGTTTGAGTCCTAATGTGTCGCCGTTTGTAGTGCTTCATTTGGCTGTAGCTTTAATGAAATGTAAACAAAAGTTCGTCTCTTTAATACAAAGTAATTTTAATTTGTGTCTGCAGATAAGATATGAGACCTTTTTGTTCATTTATAAATAATTTTCATTTTCACCATTAGAAAATTCAAAGCATATTCGAATTTCAGCCCACTCAAGCGGAGCATGCAGAATTGCTGAAATGATGCGACACTTCAACTGTTTTCTAACTTCAATCCTTTTCTTTCAGCAATCTGACTTTAGTTTATGTAACAACTAAATGTCATTGTTTCCATATGAAAGCATCTACAGAGGCATGTCCTCATTCCAAATGTGTTCTTGAAAGCTGAGAGATGACAAACCAAGATGGCGGTCTACATTAGTAATGTATACCCATGCATAATGTTCCCACATGAGTTCCCAACCCACTTATTGCAGTGAGCTGTTGAGTGCTAAGTTGAGAAGCGGCCCAGGTAAGTGTCTCGGGATATTGCAGTCAGCTGTTCCTAGATACTGTAGTATGTAGGAAGGTTGTCACCCTATAACGCTTTAAAACACTTGATACTCTGTCGAGCTCTTTTGCACATTCTAGAAAATTCTTTGTCTTAAAAAGATGTATCTTTGAAATGTTGAGATTGTTTGCTGATATTTGTTCAAAATTTACATCAAGACTCCTGCGTAACATTAACATGACTTCTTGGAGTGACAGAGGTCACAATATGACACTTGGTGGTTTGTTGAAAATCTACTTTTTTGGAAAACTGATCTGTATGTCTTCAGATGGTTCACAGAAAACATGTATTTGTGTTCTCAGAGGCTGTATGCTGCTGATACAATCTGATCACAGAACTGGACAAAGTGGTAGCATATTATTTAGTAAGGACGAATTCAAAATTTGTCAGAGACGTGACACTGACAGTGCGCTTGTAGTTCATGACGTGTTGTCACGATT
Source organism: Solen grandis (assembly GCA_021229015.1). Classification (NCBI taxonomy): domain Eukaryota; kingdom Metazoa; phylum Mollusca; class Bivalvia; order Adapedonta; family Solenidae; genus Solen; species Solen grandis. The sequence continues at coordinate 8,358,321 of CM037794.1, forward strand.
CTATCAGCAATTACTCATTTGAAATAACACGTTTAAAAAGCAGACCTCTCTTTGATCATGATGAAGATAACTGATCTAGCATTAGGTCAAGTTGACCAAACCGTTGACAAAAGAATGAAGGGCTTTTTTTATATCTTTTATCAATATACTAACTTTCAACTGAAACATGCGAGAATGAACAATCAAGCAGGTGTTTTGACACTCAGTGATTTTCGTATTATACCTTCCCACTGTATTTGAGTACAGGTACTAATTTGCCTGTAACGGTAATACTTGTAAACAAATCAGGTTGGCGCGAAGTGTTTGCTACAACATCGTATTGATCTCACTGTACTTGCAATGGATCTTATTATTTGTTGTGTGCGTTTTTAAATCTTTCAGACTGTTCCGTACTTTGTTTAGTAGCCTAGTGTTAAGCTTTCGCGAATTTCTGTTCGTTAACACCGTTTTTGATTGAATGGATTTTAATTTTTTAAAAAAAACAACAACAAAAAACGAATTGTTCTCATGGTTAGCTGATCATGCTTCAGTCTTTGGTTTATTTAAACTTCTTCAAATGGTATGCGTTTGGTTAACTCACGGGACTTCCCAGTGTTTACAGATGTATTCAAACTTGATATAGCTACACTGGGATATAAGGTAGTCAATAGTTGACATGGTCTACACAAAAGAAAACATTTGTTTGTGGCTTGCTTATTACTGAGAAGTTAACCTAACCAGAACCGAATGAGAAAAACGGTGCTTAGGTATTCGCAATTAAACAGGTAACTTTATGTAAAGTTGATGACGCTATGACTTCATAATACGACGCCAAGATTTTAACAGGACTGTTTGTTCTGTATGAACGAAACATTGAGTTTTGCAGAGCTTATTTTCTAATAGTTTTCTAACATTTTTACACTTATTCCAATGTATCGGCAGCAACACTACTGTGTATCATGACTGTCATTTCACAGGAACAGGGTGTGATATAGATAAAACCAGAAGCACATTTGAACTCTACAAGATAAAGCCATCGTTATTTTATACAGTATAAGTTCTACATTTATACAGCTCTCGTTGTGATGCTTTGCAAAAATTGTCCACATTATACGCTCAGAAAAGACTTAATGTACACGCACTGTGTTTTATCTATACGATGCCCCTTTTCGAAAGAAATGACTGCCAATGTTTAATCTACTGACCTTCCAACATTAATGGATCACGTCGATTAAATAGGGACTGGTATATGTTTCTTGATCAGCGCTTATTATATAAGGATAGTTCCAGCTCCAGTACTGGTTGTGCCACTTGAATACGGCGTGATATCACAGCTATACATCTCTGTATCGTTTTCTTGTAGACTGAAGTCCCAAATGACAGAAAAATTGTCATTGTGGACATCATATCCAAGCAATCAACAAACATGGCGACACTGACAGTCTATGTGT
>CM037794.1:8359850-8409850 GCA_021229015.1 Solen grandis
GAAACACAATGTATATCAATAAAAAAAGAAATAAAATATAATGAAACCGTATAAAATGGATGTGATTGAGTTAGTTTTGAGTGGCTGTGATTGGGATTGAACTAAATGACCAACATTATAAACTACTGAGTATACTTTGAAACGTGTAATTAATAACATAGAGTACAGGAACTAGTTTCAGGATACTTTTCAGAGAAATAAATCAGCATATTAATTGCATGTTATTTGATTAATCCCTTAATTGTTTTATTACATATCTCGAAAGGTTTATGAATCCAACATTCAAGTCATATTTAAATTTGACAGAGCAAAATCAAATACCACGTCTATTTGCATTCAGGATTGTCAACAATACCAAAGTAATATTTGTCTATTTAAAGAAGTTAGAAACGCATCGCACTATTCCTGGTTTGCAGAATATTCAAGTACATGGCAAAAAAGACATGATTTATTTTATTACTAATATCATTTGCTTAAAAATGAAATATGGGTATTTAGAGAAACAGCAAAGTTGAATTTGGCACCTAAATATCTAAGTAATACTTAAGTGGTTGGTGGAAAAAACGTTGACCTTACACTTACGACAGTTCCTGAAAATGGCCAGTATCATGTACCCTACAGTGGCATGTTTTGTGAACCCTTCATATCCTGGAATGTTTAAGCATTTATTGTTTGTAACAGGTCCTACATTTCTTTTTATTAAACCAAAATCATGAGGTAAAAGTTCTACCATCAATTCACATTTTACCTGTTCGGGGCGTGGTTATGTTCAGGCAAAATCTAACCAAAGGACCAGTACCCTTAAACCCGGGCTGATATTATTTGATATTTTGCTTTTTTACAGGTGAGAACACAAATGCATTTATCTGCAATTAAAAATGAATTCTTCATCGATAATCGATTCCACGATTTTCCGTGATAAAGACCATATCAATAGTGTTAAATGCATGAAATAACAATAACATTTGACCAAGTGTCATATTTACATTCAGTATATACAAATGGGGCTGTTCTGAAAGGCATTCATGACGTAATATGGATATGCTCGTAGACTGTTGTTAAAGAGCTTGACAGAAACATCATGTCTCACTAAATGACGTCAAACTATCAATGGAATCGGGTTGCGATCGAATCAGTTCTCTTATATCATTCGATCAATGCAGGAATGCAAACGACACCTTTCCATTGATGGGGACAATCTGCGGACGATTTATTTGTAAACGTCTTATTTCAGCGGCTGTTATCAACCTGACGTCACTTGCATTCATGATCACGTGGGAAGCCACGGCAGACGACATTTATTACATATTCCTGCTGCTTGGCGCATGGGGGTTTTCTGATGGAATTTGGCAGTCACAGATCAACAGTATGTTTTTATTTTTAAACATTATCGAATTTCAGCTGACTAGTGTGTATAGTAATTAAGTATAACAACCGAACTTCAGTGACTCGAACAGGCTGAGGGAACAACAATTAGTTCTAGTCATCGATGGTTTGACCCAACCGTGGTTATAATGATTTACATACATGTATTCAAAAGATATGATTTATTACAAGGCCGTCTCTTAGAATTGATCGATTTAAGTAAATTTTCTTATCCTAACGTGGCCAAATCATGTTACAGATAACATTAAAATAAATTGTGTACAATGAAACCCTCATATGAATTTGTTGCCCCGCCTTAACAGCGCGCTCTTGTGAAGTCGTCGTGTTGTCATTAAATACTAACTGTTCGTGACAAAAATTCACAAATCACCAGTTTCAGTAGCACATCTTCACTTAGACGTGTCACGTATTACATGGTCCAAGATAATAAATTTGTACTGACATATAAAACTTTACATTGGAATATATATTTCATATCCAATATAGGAAAATACATGAAGTTTGTTTCAAGAATTTATTGTTTCCGGATCAGCCAGAGTAAAGACCTATAAATCTAAAGGGCGGCGTGACATGAGGAATCGACATTGTTTTCCTCAGTATTGATCTGCAAGGAGCAGTCTGGTTACACTTGATCACGGTATATACATGTGGTCTTTGCTTGCATTACAGCTGGGATGCCAGTCTGGTCTGCAGACGGATTATTTCATCCGGCAGTCCAATAAACAAATCACAGTCTCCAGTGAGTCTGTGCAATTAACGGTGATAGACTGGCGCCAAGGAGTCAAAATCGTCTCTGGGTGTAGAGTAATAGATAATGGAAAGCAGTTTCTTAACTGGTGTCTGAGGTTAACTGTTTAGGGTGCTGATAATTAGCTCTGATACTGATGCAAAAACATCAACAGAACAACAGGGTTACTGGTTCATACCAATATATCGATGATTATTGAACTGAAGTGAACCATTCTCTTTGACTTTTAGTTTAATAAATAATATATTAACTATGAAATTCAATAGATGTTTTAATTAGCTATGCCACATGGTCGTGATATATTGATCCGAATGATGGAGTTCGATTCCCACTAGGGACAAGAACTTTTAAATATCAATCCAGTATAGTTCTAAGGGATTCGTATATGGACAGTGAAAACTTCCATCCAAATAGGCATTAAATTCTTAAAATCAAGCTGATCTGTAATTTTGACGTTATATTAGACGTACCGTCGTAATTATACGGACGATCCCGGAGTTGTCGAAGTGACACAGTTGTCCGATTTTATATGCCGATAAACGAGCTAACTCTAGTCTATAGTCACCGGTTAGTGCCCTGACACCGTGAACTTTCCATCCAGGTAACTGGTTTACAGGTGTGGTGGTTGTCTGACCCATATATCTGCACTCTGTATAAGTGTTAAGTCGCGGAGATTTATTGCCAGCTGACCATGACGTATCCAATTGTATCTAGTCGGCAAAGCTAGTGAAGTCCAATTGTTTTGTAACGAAGCTGTCTGCCTTTAAAATCACGTTAAGTATTTGAACGATATGTAAGTATAAAAGGTGTAAAGATGCTAAAAATGCATATTAACAGTAAGAATCTTACAAAGAGAAAAGTCCAGTCTTTCTATTCTTGCCTATCCTACCAGATCGCTGATGCAACGCTGGTGCAATAAATGGCCGAGTAATTAGATCATCCATAACCCGTAACCGGATGTGGTGGGTTCGATTAGCGGCCGCGATATAGTGGAGTTGTATGAAATGGTACTGGCATATTTCCCATGCTGACGACACAAAATCCTGGATCGAGTGTCAGGATATATATAATATGACTGGGTGTGGTTATCATGATACTTGTCTACGGCTTGAAATAGCTGCATCTGTATCTGACAACAGTGTATATGACTCATTTAGATAAAGTTCCAATTTGACTGAATTAAGCTGGCGTTGAAATTGGCTGATAATTTTATGCCGCCGCCATGAAATGGCGACTGACATATAATGTTACACCCGTCCGCGCGCGCGTGTGTGAGTGTGTGTGTGTTTGCGCAAGAATTCGTGTCCCACCTGTAACTTTGTTATGTATGGTCGCTCTTTAAAATTACATGGCAAAAGTGAACCCTAGGACAAGACGATGTGTCGCGAACAAGAACAAGGTCGCTAGCTTGAAGATCAAGGTCACAGCACTCAGTTGACCTAAAAATCTTGTCCCAGCTGTAACTTTGGTCTTGATTGGTCGTTTTTCAAATAACTTGGCACAAGTGATTCTTAGGACTAGACGATATGTGTCGCGAACAAGATCCATGTCGCTAGCTTCAAAGTCAAGGTCACAGCACTCAGTTGACCTTTAAATCTTGTCCCAGCTGTAACTTTGTTATATATAGTGGTGTTTTGAAATAACTTGGCACAGGTGATCCTTAGGACAAGATAATGTGTTGCAAATAAGAACAAGGTTGCTAGCTTGAAGTCAAGGTAACAGTACTTGGTTGATCTTTAAATCTTGTCATAGCTGTATCTTTGTTATATATAGTTGTGTTTTGAAATAACTTGGCACAGGTGATCCTTAGGACAAAACAATGTGTTACATGTACGATTAAGAACCAGGTTGGTAGCTTGAAGGTCAAGGCCACAGCACTTGGTTGACTTTTGAATAAATTCTCGGCGGTAACTTTGTTGTGAATGACTGTGTTTTGAAATAACTTGGCACAAATGATTCCTAGGATATAATGTAACGCAAGCAAGAACCAAGTTGCTAGCTTCAAGGTCAAGGTCACAGCAGTTAGTTAAGCTTTAAAATGTGTGTAAGCAGTCCTGTCTGGGTTGTATCTTTATTGTGTATAGTCATGTTTTGAAATAACTTGGTCATAAGGGATCCTTAAGACAAAACTATGTGTCACAAAACAAGTACAGGTTGCTAGCTTGAGGGTCAAGGTAACATCACTTAGTTGAGGTTAGGGTCACAGAGCTCATTTGATCTTAAAATCATCTTTTATATTTCTAGTTTTTCATGTTTGTTGACTTAAATATAATCTAATAAACATAATGGCGGGGACATCCGTGTCCTATGAACACATTTCTAGTATTAAACAGCCGGAAATTGATCAATTTTGAGTGTTGATCCGACAAGGGACCCAAATCATTGTAAAATGTGTAGGTTTGACCATTTCTCTGCATAAACATGAAGAGAAAATTTACACACGATGTATGTGACAGGCTTCTATCAGGGTAATTACACGAACAAACGTATCCGATATACCTGTAAATGTATGTTAACATGAATGTTAAATTCATTCCAGGTTTGATATCTACGGTGTTTGCTGACAGATACGAGGCGGCATTCGGGTGTTGTAGGGTGTTACAGGGCCTGGGCGGCATTCTGGTCTTCCTGATGTCCAGCATGTTTTGTATGAAGGTAATATCATCTTGGTTGTCACATGACAATTAACATGCAGCCAAACTACCTCAAATAAATTTTATCCAAGGCCAAAAAAAAAAAAGAGTTCCGTTTCTGTTCTCCGGCCAGAAAAAAGGAAGACAGGTAGGTAAGGATGTTTTTTTCCCTCTGAATGATGCGAAAAGTAAAAAAAGTAAAGGAAAGATTTTTTAAAGACGGAAATGTAAAAAAACCCAAACAACTTAAGGTTTGGCCATGAAAAAAGAGGGTCGGTCGGGATATTAGAAACGGAACTATTTTTTTTTTTTGCCCAGTGAATTCATCCGAATCTTATTTTGTTCAGCCTGGCGTCATGTTAATTTTACAATGAACATTTGAATCAGTCCTGGAAGCCAAGGGGCAATGAAGCGTTTATTTTTCGATCCGAGCTGCGACATAGTCATTGACTAAAGAAAAATTAGTTTCGTGGATTAAATGTATGCAGATAGGTAAATTAGCTTATATCATTTGTAACTAACACATGTTGCGTCCCGTTACATTCACAATACAATCACATTCATATATGCCTCACATGACGGTATTAAATTACGTAGCAGGTCTCCAAAAAATACAGGAAGGACACTTCAACTTTATGTGCATACTACAAACTATGTCAATATGACGTATGGAGAATGAAAACATTATCCGTTAAAATGAAAACTACAAAATCATATATAAGAAAGTTGTTCATATGATTAATTTTTTGGAATGTTTATGGCTCAGTTTCGTAACGTTTTCTGTAAGCCCCTGTAATGAATTGAGCTTCATCAAGCAGTATATCAACGTATAAATGTATATACCAGACAGCCGTTGGCCTTCACTTGAATGGTGCACTGGTTGTTTGCACCTGCAGCGATGAATCACGGCCAATTCGAAATATCTGATACATGCGCCACGAGTTTTATGCCTGTGACAGGCGGATGAAAGTTTAACATCAATGTCTAACATATTGGACCTTAGCGGTTTAAAAACATAGTTAAGAATGTCAACTATATATCCGAAGTTATTTCTATGTACATCTAGTTCTGAATGTTATTACCAATATATATGACTGTAGCAGATGTTCAATTATTTTCCATCAAATTGTGAATACATTAACTAGATAATGATTCAGATACATGTATTTACTTCACCAGTAAGAGAATAAAATACCGGAAGCTGCTCACCCCCACTCCTAAGTCAGACTGACCAAAGTTTGCATGCCCCTCTAAGATCCTCAATGTATAGTTATGATCTACATTATATACCTAGGTGCACTGTTTGGTACCCGGTTTCAAGACTGGCAGGGTTTCAACATTCGGGGAGCACTGATTCAGTATATATTAAAAAGTCTAGGATGGTACCGACAGTACGTGCTGGGGGTGACTTTCAATTCCTTTGACCTTTCCCTCTGGTCTCTGTCCAAGTATCAAATATTAATAACAAACTACGCAGTTGCATATAAATCTCTAGCTAATCATAATGTCGTTCCTATTTATAGGTCTTGATCATTCTACAATAAGTGTAGAGTGACGTTAGTTTGTATAATGGGGGGGGGGGGGGGCTTCCGTGGCTGAGGGGGTAAAGTCGCTGACTTTAACATTCACTAAGCCCCTCACCGCGTGGGTTCGAATCCCGGCAGGGTCATTCGGATTTTCATGTGAGGAAGCCTTCCAGCTGGCTTGCGGTATGTCGGTGGTTCTACCCGGATGCCTTCGTGCATTCGGGGTCTTCCTCCACCTGTAATTAGCTGGACGTCGCTATATGACTGAAATACTGTCGAAGCGACGGTAAACTCAAATAATTAAGTCAAGTCAAGTTTGTAAAGTGGAGTTTGCCTAAATGTGTAACCAATGCCAACTCCTTTGCCATAGCAACCCACAACCCGTTAATACGCCTTTGCAACAATAAACATCTACCCACTGCCCTCTGGTGTAGACACATGAGCATTTGTTGATCTAAATGTCCACATGGCTTGTAAAGAAAGTGATATCACAAAAGGTTTGTGGTCCAACATAGTTTCAGTTTCACTCGTGATACGCCCAATGCCTTTAAGTGTACATGTAAACGAATCCTCATCAGTTACTTGCCTCACAACTTCCTGTTTACAAAATGATCAAGTGCATAGACTATAGGATAACTTATGTCAGTATTTCACAACTGCGTGTATCGCGACTCACAAAGGTCGTAGGACTGGTTGACCAGGTGTCAGGATTTATTATAATAAAAATACGCAGTTCAAAATTCACAGTGAATTACTTAAAACGATGTTGTACTAAATTTCAAAAGTATGCATACATGGTATATCTGTTCAAATACCTTATGATTTTTTTCTTAACATGATTTCTTTATAATAAGCACACACACACACTCACACACAACTTGCTAAAGATAATTGTTTGACTCTCATGGCTTTTAAACCTATAATTGTTTAACTTTTGAAATCAGGATATCGTTGAACTAATTCGATAATAAATTCCCAAGTATGTTGAAAATATACGCCGCTTTTTGTTTTAATATTCCCTTAATTTAAATTCTGGTCATAATTTGTTCTTATTTAGGTGAAGATGGCGTTTGCTGCGTTCACGTGCCTACTGGCTCTAGTCGGTTATATCGTCATGGAAATGTTACAGAAACCGGGTACCAACATAGCTGTTATACGTGTAGAGCCGGACAACAAACATGCCTTTACACAGGATAGACAATAAATCATGCAGTATTTGGACATAAGTTTCCTAACACGAAACTGATCAGCAAATGTCGTCAATTGAAAGATATGTCCAATTTTCATCACAGGGGGAGGGGAGTACAAATTCTGCTCTTTGAGTACAGAAAGCCGATATACGAGGCAACTGTCTAGCACGGATTTATGTTCAGAATACAAAGGGTTATTTTAATGTCTCAATTTAAACATGTACATTTGTTTTGTATTAAAGCAACTTCATATTGAAGCTACAGGGGAGAAAACCCTTCATTATTGACCGTGTCATATAGGTATGCTTTGTGTACCTTTAGTATGATTTGTATTTTCATCTGTTTTCTTTTCTCCAAGAAATATTTAAATACAATAGATATGCTGACACATTTCCACCATTTTCCTTTTTGTTAATCTTCATTTTTAAAGATTACTATGTTTTCTATAAATTCAGTAACCTTCATACCTTTACCATCTGCTATTCGTTGTTACAGGATGATTTTGTGCAAGCTAAACCATGGCGTTGTTACAACATGTTATATAACATAACAAAATACTTTTTTGTATACCAGTGACATATTTCTTGTGTAGTATACGTTTGTGTATATGTACATTCATTGTTTTTCTATTTTGTGAATTCATTGTGTCAATGAACAATGCATATTCCTTTCTTTTCGAAAGGTATCATTTTAATTATACAAGCGCAGTTTCCATATGGGTTTTTATAGAATTTCAGGTTAACCCTTTCCCTCATAGAAGACATCATGAAAAGACCTATGCGAACAGCATAAAACCAGATCAGCCTGCGAGTAACTCGCAGGCTGATCAGGTTTTATGCTGTTCGCTGCTTCTCAGTGGTCTGGAAATAGGGATTTTGTAATTAAAATTGGTAAGGTTTAACTGTGGTTTTCTGCAGATCAGGCTTTATGTGGTACCTACTGAGTGCGTCAAATTGAGTCTATATGAGGGAAAGGGTTAAAGACCTGCGATTTGGTAGTACATATTTTACAAGATTGTAAGTTACTGTACAGAAGGAGAAATATAAAGTTATGAATAGATCTGAATACAATTGATTATATTTAAACCTAATATATGATATGTTAGGATTTTCCTGCCATTCCTTACTGTTTTAGTTTGTTTTAACATGTCATAATCCTGCATATTTTTAGCATTTCACATTCCTAAATTATACCAAAGAAAACTGTCATCTGCGTTTACGTTTGCCCCTTGGAACTGAAAATACCTTATTTGTCTCTATAAACTGTATATTTTTATTCATTGAATCTTGTTGACATTCGATCGATCATCTCATGAGATAAAAAAGCGTAGTTCTTTTTATTTATTGTCTTGAAGAGGAGATGGTTATATCATATAGCTTACATGTTTCACACAACGTATTTCGGTTCATGTTTATCATTCTATTACTGTACTTTACACGTTTTGCAAATAAAATAGGAACCAATATATGGTATACACTACACCTTTCACCTCAGTTGTGAGTTATGGTCCCTGTACATATTTCAACATTTAAATAATGTAATGTGAATGATTGAGTGACAAAGGTGATTGAATAGTGGTAAGGGGACGTTACTTATTGTGAAACACTAGTATGTGTTGTCAGTGTGACTGTCTGTTTTTGCCATTAGGCTGATTGTTGTTTGCTTTGAATTGTATTTTCTGATTTCTTGTTTTATAAGGAATATGTAATGTTTTAAACATTAGTTATTCGTGATAGTTATTGTATTTATACATGTAGGGCTTCTCGTAAAGATAACGTTTTTATCTGCTTAAGTTCATCACATAACATCACATAATTTGACATTTTAAACTTTTTGTTTTGATGTTAAAAACAATTATTTTTTAATGAAAAATGATAGTTCAGCTCTTTTGAAGAGTTTCATAAATTATATTAATACTTTTTTCTGAACAATGTGTGATATACATTTTATAAGATACAAATCCATGTGAAAATATAAATATGAAAGTGCTAAACATAATGCTATGCTAAAGTGCTAAGTATCAAAATGTGCTAACAAAGTTATGTATTTTGTAACTTGTTCCTGTTTCAAAACTTTACATGTATCTTTACTCCTTCAAGGGACCCCTCAGCAATATAGTCGTATAGAACTTACGATCCTTTTCAATATCACGTATGTTCATTGTTAACCATATGATCGAATGGTCTCCAATACCACGTGGTCAAAGTGTGACCTAGTGTACTGACCCGGTTTGTGTATTTAAGTTAAACAAACCATTGTCAGTGAGCATATGCTTAGATGATGTTGGTTGCGACAAAATCTATTGGAAATGTCCATAGTTGCCCCAACACATACTTTAACATGTCTATCCATCTTCAGAGGAGACTAAGAGACTCTCAAATCATCATGTGTTCTTTGTACTACATATGTTATATGTGTACGTGTATTATTTTCACAGTCTACTTTGAAACAGATCAAAATTGTACCACTTCGATATTTTTGGAAAATGCAATCCTTATTTCTAGTGTGTATTTTTTTCTTTCTGAAATTAATTAGTTTATATTTTGACAAATTAAACCAGTGATCCTAAATTTAAAGAGGAACATAAGCTTATATTTCAAAGACTTTGATGATTAGACTGACTTTATCGATATACTCCAGAATCCCATTATTTGAAGCCCTGGTTACACTTAGCGCTAAGTAATACTTAATTTTTTAAACTAGGTAGATACACATTCCACCATTACTGTTTTATGAAATATTCAAGTATATGACCAAACTGACATGAATTATTACCTAAATGACTAACAATAATTGTTAAGATATGAAATATTTGGGTATTTTAATTAGAAAAACGAGATTAATGAAATTTGGCCACAAGTATTTAAGTTTTACTTAGCGCTAAGAATTGTTGGTGATATTCGACCCTGGGGCCACATTCACAGAGCTACTTAGATATTTTACATAAATAAAATATTATTTTCAGATAGTATATATAAGTTATTCCTTAATTTGAACAGGAATTGCTAAAGCTGATAAATATTTGTTCCCTTCATTTGGTGTAACTTTACGCTTTAACTTTAGTTAAGCCAATCTAAGGATTGGGCGTTTCGTGAAAACGACATACTGGGTTTAAATTTACTTATGGTAGTAAAATAAAAAAGAAAGACTTTAAAGTTGCTTTTTGAACTCAGTTCCAGAGCTTTTAAAGTTGCTTTTTGAACTCAGTTCCAGAGCTGCATTGTAGAACTTGAAAACTGAAAAGCAAGAGAAATACGTCATTATTTTGTGAACCTGCTTGTTATACAAGTTTCCTGTCGTAAGTCATATTATCACGTGACCTTCTTTAATAGTAATCAACATACAAACCAATTGTTAACTGTGAAGTGAAGCATGTGTTATAATGTAAATAAAGGTTAAAAGTTAGTTGTTGTTGTTGTATTGGGGTTTACTGTCGCTGCGATAGTATTTCAATCATATAGCGACGTCCAGCTAATTACAGGTGGAGGAAAACCCCGATCACAGAGGTACCTGGGTAGAACCACCGACCTACCGCAAGCCAACTGGAAGGCTACCTCACATGAAAAATCAGTTTTATCATTTAGATAGAGGTATAATCGAGGCAATGGCAAATAAAGACGATAGTAACATGTATGGTGCGTAGGTAGTCTGTGAACCTTAATTGCCGTTCAGATTGTGCTTTACAACTTAAGACGAGATCGCAAAAGTCGACGGTATACAGAAGAGGTTTTCCATGTACACCCGTTTTTGCTGAAATGTGTGGGGTTTTTTTCGCACCTCGATCGAGGGGCGGGTCCATTTAAAAAAAAAAAAAAAAAAAAAAAAAACAATACAAAAAAAAGAACCCTTAAAATTGTGCATACCTTTGTTTTAAGGGCACAGGACACCACCAATTCATTTTCAACGGTTTTCCATCTTATATGTTCTTCAGTAAACCCAAAATCTATTTTTGCAGTTGTTGTTTTTTAAATTAATTCTTAATAGGAAATACTTAATAAAATGCGTTTTCCTAGGTTTATTCATGACTGAACTAGGCAACATCACGCTAAAGCTTTGTGTTTTATAGGGGCTCCATAGCCCAGTTGTTGCGTACATGATTTTGATCACCAAGGTACAATGTAATTGGTTCGAGCGCCATCATGATAAAAAACATTAGTACTTGGGTTACCAACGAGAGGGATTAGTATAAGTTGTTGAAAAGGTTCAATTTATTTATTTTTATGGAGCACTTCATTTTTGACTCAGCCTTATTTACTCTACCCGCCAGATTTAACGAAATATCTGAAAGTAGTAAAAACATTTTTTTAAGACGAGGTTAACAGTGAAACCGATTCGTATAATAATGATTCTTGTTACAAGGCATGATACAACACCCAGTCACATTATCCTGACACCGGGCCAACCAGTCCTGGAACTACCCTTATATGCTCAGCGCCAAGCAAGGGAGCTATACCAGTACCATTTTTACGACATTGGCGATCGAACCTACGACCTCCCGCTACCGAGGCGGACTTTCTAACCACTCGGCCACCGGGGACGGTATGACAACAAATTTGTCATTTAACTACTGGAGAGAGAGAGAGAGAGAGAGAGAGAGGTGAGTGGGTGGGTGGGTAAAGTCACTGACATGTAGTTGATATTTAGTGAGAAAAACACCGACATAGGGAGACTTCTTAATTTTATTTGATCTGCTTGATACATTTATTTTGACAAACTTCCAGACAAAAAAAAAAAGAAGAAAAAAAAAATACACACACACAAAAAAAACTTATCAATATTTTTCATTCATACCAAGAGAGCTGAAAACTGATATAATTTTCCTATATATCTGTTTATCATATAATGAACTGACTGGTGTATTTAGACATGACCGTGAATAAAGAATTTCTGAACATCCCGGGGTTTCGCTGGCTCATCAATACTGGTCCCTGTCCCAACAATAAAGAATTTAAGATGAAAAATATATATATTTTTTTAATTTGAGTTATTATATTTGTAAAAACAACAACAACACCAAAAAAAAAGTCAGGGCCTAAAATACATTCCTTCAATTGAAAAAAAAAACAGAAAAAGAAAAAAAAAAAAAAAACACAACTTGCGAGCAGAGACACACGCACGAATACTCATAAACTCACAGATATACCTTTATGCATACTTGGTATGTTGAGTAAATGTAAAAAAAAAAGAGAGAAGAAAATAAAGGGGAAGATCATCTGAATTGCTCGTTAACGCAGTCACATAATTTGTTCAGTTCAACTATGAAACCATTACACTTTCAAGATGTTTATTTCACTCTTCAAACAATACAGGGTCGAATTCCACCAATAATTCTTAGCGCTACGTAAAACTTTAATACTTAAGGGCGAGTTTCATAACTCTCATTTCTCTAATAAAAATACCCAAATGGTTCATTTCTTATCAATTATTGTTAGTAATTATGTAATTCATTTCAACTTAGTCGTGTACTTGAATATTTCATAAAATAGCAATAGTGGAATGTATGTCTACCTAGATTAAGAATTTCAGTATTGTTGGTGGAATTCGAGCTAGATCTAAAATATAAAACTTTGTAATTGTCTGTACCATATGACTTAAACATATCAACAAACCGTCATAAAAATACAGATTTTTTAAAAATTATTCTTAGAAATAGAGTTGCCTATAAATATTGACATACTGTTTTGTGAGGGGAATAATCATTATTAAAGTTATCCCACAAGCACTCAGTTATAAATATGTCCAAAAGACGGAGAAGACAAAACGTGTGACAATAACAAATTAACACAACAGACCTAGCACAACAAACGTTTAAATCTGACCCGTTTAACTTTTATATAACCTGTTGTACTGGTGAGTTTCATCAACCGTACAGTTTGAAAATTCAGAGAAAATAAGTTTACGAGTATAGAGGACGTCTAAATAACTACTAACTAGCATATACCATTAAGAAATGCGTAGTTAAAAATGACAAAAAGAGAGAGAGAGAGAGAGAGAGAGAGAGAGAGAGAGAGAGACTTGCAATTAATTTAACCAAACCGGACGGGACTTGAAAAATTTATGATAAAAGCGCTAGCAAACCTATAATAGTTTATTACATAGTTTTAAAATAAAAAAATTTTACAACTATATTTTAGAGCAGAACTATGATGCATTTTATACAGTACAAAACAAAGCCGCACAGCAAACACACATACAAGCCTGGTACAGAGGCCAGCAGCAGCAGCAGGTATGTCAACAGTGATATTCTGAAATACCTGCATGGTTCTTATAATCTCCATGGTAAAACATGTAGATATTAGGAGATTCTATATAGCTATTTTGTACTTTGATAAACACATTGATAAAAATGAATTGAGAAGATATTGGAATAGTAATAAAACATGTACATAACCGAAATTAATTCAATAAAATTCATGATAATTTCAATTTTAAATCCCACAACAAACAATAACATTAGTTTAACTATTTTGTTCATGTGTTGTGATTACTTCAAAAGGTCAGTAATACATAATTGGATGTCTAGGTTGCCAAAGTAACAAAACAGTAACTAACATAATTTACTGCATTGTGAAAAATGTCAAGCTTAATTTGCTATTTAATTTACATTGCATACCACATAGCTGGAAGCGAAACATAGCCCTCAGATGCAAGACATAGTACAACCGTATTAGCATATCAAAGGAAATAACCACATGGTATGAATGTGACACATCAAGGGAGCTAACCCCACATCCTCAAGTGTTGGGCATTGCATAAAGACGAACAAGTAATAGAAAATGACATTCACAAAACGTACAGAACGGACAACAAAAGTAAGGCACAATTTTCAAAGTTTTATAAAGAATAATTTACCAAAAACCAAAAACGACGATTGTATAACTTTGTCAAGCTGCCTGTTGTGTACATTGATGCTCTGTACTTACACAGACCGAAATAAGCGAAAACTAGAATCTAAATGTGTCATTAAACTGACAATCCCATAATGTCTGCTCAGAGACAATGACGAAAGTAAGTATCTACTCTAACGAATGATTCTCCATATATCAGGTATTTAACATTATTCTGTACATTATGGAGATAAAGTAAACTAGTATACAGCTTAAAATGACGTCTAGCTAAGTAAGTTCATTACATTTTCCATGTATGTAGGAGTCTTATTTAATACGTATGTATTTTTATCATATACACGCCAATAATACCATTATGTATTGTATGTATTTCTATTGTTATACATTTGTATTTTGATACAGACACCCTTCTTAATGTAGAAAAACAGATTTGTAGGGTTAAGATTGAGTCCTCTTTCACGAGTGGTCATAAAAATATACAAGTTCATAACATATTTAATGTTGCTTATTTCTTTTTCTCATGTATTCGAATATTTATTTGTACCCTATTGTACTGTCAAAGTATATAAATGAGCATGCACATTGCTAATACGTATTTAACAGTTAACTGGAAGCATATAAAAATACATATGTCTAATATACATCCAAAAGTAAACCAGAAACAACAGGCAGGTACTTTAAGTTTCAAACTTTGTAATCAAATTCAATTGAACGTTTGGAAAATATCTAACTGAATTACATTTGTAGGATACCACATGTCAAATATTATATTCATAACGATTTTCACTTGTGTACAGCTGTCCAAAACAAACTCAGCTAGCAACTTGTCCAATTGTAATTTCTATTTGTAAACTATTGTATTGCATTAGTTAAAGCCATTCGGATATTCTTCAAACATTTAGATAATCATGCAACAATTGAACTGTATGGTACAGAGAAATATACGTTTTTATTTGTAAACTAAACGTATAAATTAAAATTAACAAAGAATATATAACATAATACTGACCCCGTGTTCTCAAAACATAATTTAGTGTGGTTTCAGGCTTATACTCAAATATCTGCTCAAATTTGAGTTTAAGCAAAAGTATGAAATTCTCAATAAAATCCCGCTAAAGCTTAAGTGTGAGTAATACGGAGTGTTCTCAAACATAACTGAGTACAAAATTAAATTAAGCTTAGCCAAATAGTGTGCTTAAGATACGTTGTGAACACGGTTTATTGATTAAAATACTTGAGTTTGAGTACGGTATACGTATTTTTGAGAATACGGGGTCTTTTCTAACTACATGTAGTAAGAACTTTTTCGAAAAACATACGTTAATAATTTAATCAGAAGTCAAAACATAGAAACAAAGAAACTTAACAAACCAAAATGCAATTTAAAAACAAAGAACAAATGAAAAAGCGATGTAGATTTCTTTGGTAAACCATGTAATTTACAAAATATATACATGTATTCCATTAAAAGTTAATACACAATATTTTACTTATGATATTGTAAATGTTAAAATAAAAATGTTACCTGTAAAATTGTCTCAGGTATTTGAACATTTGCATTGTCGGCATTTTCTTTTCAAATAAAGATATGAAGCATGTTGCTTTCATCACAAAATGCACTTAAATTTATATTGTGAGCAATTGTTTCATTCAGCTGAAGCATTAGTCACACAATGCCATACACATATAGTATACTTTAATATAACAAATAACTCATATGATTGTATATAATGCTGTAAAGTTCCAACATCAAAAAAGTTTCAATACAAAGCAAATGGAAACGATTTTAGACTTGGATATTATATAACACTGAACTATACTAGGATATGATAACGATGATTTAACATGTAAAATGAGTAATTTTGGCGACTTTTTGTTTATTTCTGCACCTATGAGAAGTTGTTCACCCTTTGAATAAACATGTTCATTACAACACAATTTATAATATTTTTTCAAAAATTGTTAGGACATCCTTTAGTGTGAAATACAATTATAAAGCAGTGACTGGGAAATATGTTTTTTTATTTCCAATGAGTTTTGTATTTTCCCAAATTCTATGTGTAATTTATCATTTGAAGTGACTTCTTTTAAAATTACAAAGTGAAATTTTCTGTTTAAATATGATTATGGCATAAGCCCAGTCTGTTTTCCCGGTGTCTACTGAAAATGGTACACTCACAACATTTATTGGAAACATCAAGACCTACACCACTGTCTACAACATTTTCTAAATAAATATAATGCTGGGATAATAGCTCCATGTTAAAAATAATGCTGTCAAAATATAAATGGATTTAACAGTCATGAGTGATGCAACAGTGAAAGTTTGTACATATTTAGTAAATCAACTGAAAACAACAAAACAAAATCAAACAAAAAACAAAATATTATGGAGCAATTAACCATTGTAAAGGTATTTGCTCCGAGTAGTTGGTGTTTGAAACACATGTTAATACTAAAATCTAATCTCGAAAAATTACATACGCAATGTGAAGGTCATGAGATTCAGTACTTTGTAAAAGCAACAGCAATCACAGTATTCATCTAGACATATACACTGTGTTGTGAATTTTCAGAGTGTGCACATTGTTCAAGCCCTGTCAGGTCTGTAGGGCGTGCATTCGCATGTGTTTAACAAGACCTGCCCCTCATCCCTTAGGGCGTGCATTCCGCTTTGATCCTGGTCCGAAGGGCTTTTCGTACTTGGCCCTAATTTGCAGGGTGTATATTTCGCCCGAGCCTCGATCTGTGAGACCCAAGCATCACGCCAGGGTGCTTATGAGCTATACATAAGCTCTCAATATAGGCAAACATTACATTCGGCTGTTCTGTTCCGGCAAAGTTTATACATAACACTTGTGATTGTTTTGCCGGAATTTCCGTGTTCTTGGATTTTAGCTAACTTTTAGATACAAACTTACGTATATATAAACTGTAGTCAATTGCATTTTCAGTACTGATGAGCTTAAACATATATTATCTAATTTAATCTTTGTGGTAACTAGGTATACGTATGTGTCTAATTTTGAAATATGGAATGTAAATGGACATTACAATACAGAATGAAAAAGATCAATCTGTAATTGACAACACCCAAACTGAAATATACACGTTTGTTGCTTAAAGTAGCGTTTAAAGTAGACATAAAACCACGCGTGTCAATGTCAACAAATTGGAATATACAACGGGTATCATGGTAACGATATGCATCTCCGGAAATCCAGATTTTCCACTTTCCACGATTTATGTCCTATTTCATTATTTCATTCCTCCCGTTTCAGTTACCATAGATTTTTTTTTCTTTTTAGATTTTTTCCCTTTTTATTTGATTTTCAATAATATTATCACCAAACATTTAATATTATTTAAAACAAAATGCTGACACCACATTTTGGACAATTTGTCTTGGTTCGATACTCAGCAGATGGAAACAAACCGGTAGTACAGCACGACTGAAATCAATTTATTATGCATTACGTGAACGACACGTGACCATCGATTGGCACGTGGGCTGTATCACTATACGGTTCAGTCTTGGCGTTGTTTGTGATATGTCCAGAATCGGCCTCCTCAAAACTGCTGACCGAGCGGATGAACTTGGCAGTTGATTGAGTAACTCCGATAGTTTCCGCTGCCGCCTGTTTCGCGTAGTCCCAGTTGAGGATACGTAACTTCCGGAGGATGGCGACGCCTGGTATACATCCGACCGCCATGAAAACCAGGGTAAAGGCCAGAGCGGCGCCATACCACGGATACGACTTCTTCACCATGGTTGCCTGAAGTAGGAACACAGTTGGTACAGGCAATGAAATATAAACCGAATGTGGAATTTACGTATTAAATATATTTTAAACAGATTGATACATACATATGATACATCCATATTTTGTAGATTTTTTTACTACTTTATCATCATTTATCATATGTTAGTGATATAAAGCATTTTCTTTTCACTTTTAATACATACAAATTGTATTATAATATTGCTACGAGGACCATATGGAAGAATGGCATCGCCAAATGTGTTATCCTCTAAAAATAAGTATTACTACTATTATAAAGTTTATTTCGACATATTAGTCAACACATGAACATATATTGATCTACGCATTGGTTGGTTATTCACTGAATCTTTAAGTAGAAATCATCATGTTTTTAAAAAAAATATTTTAGTCCTGGTGGTGAAATGGATCCACTACACCTGCATCTAGGATTAAAAAGGGATAACCCTGTTTTACCAAACTCTCAGGGGTCAACCACTCTGGATCCACACGAGCATTTCTTTTTTTACAAAGGTGAGTGTATGTGCAGATCTATGATTTGAAACCCCAACCGCATAACTTACCGTGGTGTAATCATACGCATCGTACATGATGGATGAAGTAAAGTACTTGATAATGGTGGATATGAGGAGACCCATAACAAGGAACGGGGCGATAAACTTCCAAACGATCTTCCAGTACATATGGGGCTGTGAGCCGATCATCATCTCAATGTCGTCAGCAAATCTGAAAGAAAAATGATAAAATAATTTCTTACACTGCTTATTTTCGTTATCACGCATAACATGGATTATGTATAACATGGATTATGTAGCATACTGTTGCGGTCATTTTTCAAATGTGTATGTACTACATGTTAATATGGAGACTGAAAGGATTACTGATTTTTTTGCAGGAGATTTTTTTAAAGTTCGTTTTCCAAATGAGATGATGACCGATATTCACTGAAATATCCCGGCTATATGGCATGGGCTATCATATCTATTTTATGCCAACTTAATTGTATTCTATTCAATGCAGTGTATACATTTTCCTTTTTCGAAATATTTTTCTTAAGTTTGGGACCTGTGAAGCCTAGTCTTGTTTCAAGGAGATTCAGTGTGGTTACTTTACGCGCAATCGCTGATGGCATTAAAGACTGACGGTGATTATGCCACTTACTTGTTGACGCCGTACACATAGCCGATAGTGAGTGCCTCGAACAGCGCCACGGTGATGAGTGGGAAGGAACCGGCGTATGTGTCAAACAGGGCCACCCAGTAGGAGCCGCTGCCTAGCACGAACAGGACCCCAACACCGCAGCTGAACCCGCATATCAAAGCTGAATAGATAAAACACTCATATATGGGCACTGTATTTGATATTTTGCTTTGTAATACAAGTTATGGATATCTTATCAAAATTTGTTCGAAAAATACCAGAAGATGACCGTCTTCTAAAGTTTTTTGACCCTTAAAATGCTGTGGGCACTAGTGACTGCCTTTACGACCCCATAAACATCTGATGGTAGAGTCCAAATAAAAAGAGGAAAAGTCCAATTAAAAAATTAGCATGGTAAGGGTTGGGTAAATTATGAATGTGTCAAACTAGGTGCACTTCCTATAGCCAAGAGAATGTCAAGAAAGCGTTTTAGTGCAAAAGCATTTCCGGTTGTGCTTTCAGAGCAGTATACGGGATTTATTTCCATTTCAAATCGCAATAAATTAGTTCTATCCCCCCGTGTGTCATTGATAGGGACAGCTGCGTAATGTAAAATGTACATATACATGTACTATCTTGATTCGTTTAAAAGCTACCAGTAGCTATAGGCCATTTACTTATCAAAAATGTGTTTGTATACCAATACTATATTGTATACAAAGTATTGTGTATTGACACTGACTATATATTCAACAATTCAAATGTCCATAACTTTTATTGTTTTGATTTTAAAGGAGCTATTCGTTGGTATGTGAATAAAAATTAATCTTTAATGCAAACATCCTATAGGTCACAATAACAAGATTCGTTATACTTTTCATCTACCTGCATGTGTATCAATCCACCTATTGTTAATGTTATGATATACAGCTGAACATGTATTAGAGGCCACCTGCATTAAGCGGTTAACCTGCATTTAACGGTCAATTTCAATATACCAAACTATAGCATTTAGTTATATATTTTACCTTCATTTAGCTGACCGCTTGAGACAGGTTTGACTGTACATGACCTTTAAACTCCGTGTGTGATCTCGACTTGAAACATTTACCGTTGTTCCGAGTACACATTTTCTTCGTCATTACCCAATAACAATCAGAATAGAGATTATCTATTTCAGTTGATTATGAATCACTCTAGGGCTATTATTTCATACGCAAAACTTGCTGGTATGAAACCGAAACTAAGTATTATTCAAAAACTTATTATCCTGAATTTCAAAGGTATACAGGATAACATTTTGACTTGCAAGCTTGAGGTATTTTTATTCTCATGGAAATTCCTATGTTGCATCTATAGTTTCGTGAAAATCCGCCAAAATTTACTTCAGATAAATGCCGGTAAAAGGTACCTAAATCATGACCATGAACTAAGGGCAATAATTCTTAAATCTCTTAGTGATGAAAAAACAGTTTGCAACAGTTTCTTTAACAATTTAATTTATTAAGACGAAAAGAAATACATGTAATGGAATATAAAACAAGAAAGTCAGTAGAACTGACAGATGCTCCCCGAAGAACGTCATTGTTACAAATAAGGCCTTGGTCAATGGGTGGGAGGATATGTTAAGGACCGGAATGGGATCAGCACATGCTTATCATGTATAGAATCCAGGTAATGCGCATCTCCTCTTGGTAATAAAGCTTCACATAAAAAGTTTTGTTGAAATCAAGCCATTAGTTCCTGCGAAATAGTCCGGACAAGGAAAGTGTGACGGACGGACAAAGCGGCGACTATATGCGTCACCTTCAGTGAGCATAAAAAAAGGTAAAAAAAAAGCTCTTAACTCTCTTAACAGTAAACCATATTATATATTCTTGTTCCTTTTGATGAGACAGAAGATAATATGGTAAATACTTTGGTGTCCCCCAAGATCACACAGGGGTCAGGCCCCACCCCCCAAATTTTACTTAAACCTTTCAGCTCAAAGCTGTTGAAATCCCCATTCCTAAATCATATCTATTCTCCTCATCAGATGAGATGTTTTACCAACTCTAATTTGGAGACTTAGTAACAGTTTACTATTTAATATGATAATACGTGTTACTCATCAGATATTTCATTGTTTTTTTTAAAGTTTTTATACTACTGAAAATTAAGTCATACATTTCAATGTGTGCTTATATCAAAGAGGTTAACCAACACTCTTGACATATGACTGGATATTTGAAATAGTGTATAATGGCCTAAACAACAATTAGCTGACATGATTATGATTGACATTACTAGCATATTGAATTTTGTGGGGTTTTGTTTAAATTAAGTTAGGCAAATGACATGAATATCAGGGGGGCCATAACTCTCTTAAAAGTTGAGGAACCAGGTCACGTCAACGATATGCGTATCTACTCTTGGTAATAAAGCTTCCCATAAAGTTTCATTGAATTCAAGCCATTAGTTCCTGAGAAATAGCCCGGACAAGAATCGTGCAACATGAACTATTGGCCAAAAAGTCAAGGGGCCTTAACTCTGTGAAAAATTGAGGAACCAGGTCACGCCGACGATATGCGTATCTACTCTTGGTGATAAAGCTTCCCATAAAGTTGTGTTGAAATCAAGCCATTAGTTCCTGAGAAATAGCCCGGACAAGAATCATGCAATATGTACTATAGGCCGAAAAGTCAAGGGTCCTTAACTCCTTGAAAAATTTAGGAATCGGGTCATGCTGACGATATGCGCATCTCCTCTTGGTAATAAAGCTTCCCATAAAGTTTCGTTGAATTCAAGCCATTAGTTCCTGAGAAATAGCCCGGACAAGAATCATGCAATATGTACTATAGGCCGAAAAGTCAATGGGCCATAACTCTTTGAAAAATTTAGGAACCGGGTCATGCTGAGGATATGCGCATCTCCTCTTGGTAATAAAGCTTACCATAAAGTTTCGTTGAATTCAAGCCGTTAGTTCCTGAGAAATAGTCCGGACAAGAAAAGTGATTAAAAAGACAGAACGAATGAAGGGAACTGAATACATTTCTGTCGTTCGGTCTAAGAAGAAATATAATTTAAAACAACTGGACTAAAAGCTGGTCACAATTGCTCATCATGAGCCCGTTGAGTCCAGAAGAGCATAAAAGACAGACAGAAAGACAGGGCAAAAGAAAAGAGCATGCCTACCAGAGACGAGCCATTTCTTCCTTGTGATGAAGGGCAGGGGCTCAAGGTCGTAGATAGAGGCCGTGAAGCCCTCGATGGTACCGAACTCACTGCCCATGCCGAGGGAGAGCAGCATCATGAAGAAGATGACGGACCAGAAGGGGGCGGAGGGGCCAAACTCGACAATGGCTTGGGTGAAGATGATGAAGGCAAGACCGGTACCGGATGCAGCCTGGCGTAAACAAAATTTTTAAATGTTTAAATATCAGTAAACATTATGACTTAGCTACAATATACGTTGTAATTTGATTTATAAACACCGTAATGTCCTTTATTGATTTTGTTTCCAAATGTTATTTTACATAGTTTGTGTTTCTTTTTTGAGAAAAAAATAAGGGAAATTCCGTTCTCATTGCGTTTGGCATCGCATTCCAGGCGATGTTTCTCATATACCTTGCATGATGGCCACAATATTATTTAAAGAACACTAGTACATGATTTGTATCATTATCATCAGTTTTGTTGTGACTGATAATATTATCATTGTGTAGTGGGACGTAGATGATGATACGGAGGATACACGCAGGACAAATCCGCTGTGTGTGTGTGTGTGTGTGTGTGTGTGTGTGTGTGACACATCAGAAATCATATTGCTACGACCCTGGTTGTCCTAGCAAAAGTTGTGGCTGCTTCTTTTTTTTAAATAAAATGTGTTTGTTTGTTGGGTTTAACGTCCAAACGACAATATTTTAGTAATTTGGAGACTATGTCCACTTTAGACAGATATAGTGCTGCCACACTGCAGTATCATGCCATAGACATGTGGCATGATACCACACCCAGTCACATTATCCTGACACCGGGCCCACCAGTCCTGGAAATACCTTTATTTGCTGAGTGCCAAGTAAGGGAGCTGTACCATTTTTTACGACTTTGGTACGTCGCGACCCGGGATCGAACCCACGACCTCCCGCTCCCAAAAAGATAAAAAATAGATATTATGATAGACAATAGGGTGATGGAAGACAGACGGCATTTCGTGTAGACTGGTAATAGCCATTTATTTAATTTGGTTGAATGTTTGTTCTAATATTCTAAGTCGTTTAATTACTACACAGCCGATTAATTAAAACTCCTCGCTTTAAACCAATATTGTGTGATATTCAAGGTCTGATTTCAGCAAATTTAACGTTCCTAACACTCTGGGTTATATACCCTAGGACACATCTGAGGGGTAGTTAACAAGCCGATACAGTTCTTTTTTTCTTCATGTGTTATTCTATCAATTGAACAACAGCCGTGAGGCTGAGAACATTTCTGATGATCTACAATACGACCAAAGTTACAATCTAAACTGTCAATCTCTCTAACTACAATTTTTCTAGCTTGCCATCTTATCCAATTTCAAATCCTTAAATTTCATTGTGAGAGACTGTCCAGTTATTTTAAAACATCGTTGACAGAGAAGAACAATGTAGTATCTAGACATATATGGTCGCACACATACTCCCGTCCTGCTTGCTTGGATCTAAAGCGGCTAAACTAATGGTCATCTATGACCCTATGAACTTTGGTCACTTGACAATCTCACTCCTGGACATCTGACAGGTCCCTGGCACCGTGGGATCAAGTCACCATATATGGGGTTAAATTACACCACAATTTCACGCCCGGCCTACCCGGTCATAATGAATTTTGACCGAATTTAAATGATGTTCAAGGATATGTGGAGACAGAGAACCCTTTGTTATGGTTTGAATGACGATATTCAAACT
The DNA here is from genome assembly GCA_021229015.1 of Solen grandis. Classification (NCBI taxonomy): domain Eukaryota; kingdom Metazoa; phylum Mollusca; class Bivalvia; order Adapedonta; family Solenidae; genus Solen; species Solen grandis. Next base: position 8,384,032 of record CM037794.1, read on the forward strand.
ACACTGTCTCAAACGTCTCGTCCTGTAAACAACGGTATAACGCGGTGCATTTGAAACCAAGACCTGATTTCTCACCCAGGTTTCTAAAGTATTCATTACATTTAGATAAGATAGTGTAGCAACACGATACCTTAAAAAAGAAAAAGAGTACACAAACTGACATTAGATACGATGTTTAAGAGGGGTCAGTCAGAGAGGAAATTGATGCTCCAGACACATGGACGACCTTGAAACTTGATGCAAAGTTTAGCTGGTTTTCAAAACAGTCATAAGTGAAATGCGAGAAAACATTGACCCTTTTAACAAGAGCGCTTAAAGATGCATGGCGAAGCATTTAGGACATTTATATTTTAATTCAAACAGACTACGTAATTTTACAGCACTTAAATGATACACGATATACCACAACTATTCATTTTTATCATTCATTTTTCGCTGTAAACGTTTTCGTTGGTTCATTTTCTTTAGACTGGATAATTTTCGAATTTTTTTCTTATATTTTTGCAACTTAACCCACAGAATATTCATCCATTTAGCCAGTAAAAACCGATTCTTCAGACAATAGGTAAGCAGACGACTAAGTGTCGTTAATCTGCTATCATTGAAATGTTTTGTAATACTATTCCCAAGGTGACTTCTCAACTGTCCTAGTTATCATATAAAACAGGAAATATCAAGGTGGTACAGTTGTGATGATGCAAGTTTTAGGAGGAATATACAATGTATATGCACTTTCGTTAAGTTATTGTCTGTACTTGATTAAATGTGTATCTTACGGACTGATTGTTCCTTTATTTTTTAACATTTATTCACACTGATTTAATTCCTTCCTGAATGGAAGTTAAAATTGAAATCTATTTAATTAAAGAGTTTTAAACGAAACATCATGTATAAAACATTCAATATTTAAATTAATGCGGGTGCCAACGCTCGTCAGTTAAGCCAACGTTAAACTAGAACTATCACTAAATGTGATTAATACCCCCGCAATACTGCTTTAGAAATGATGAAGTTATTAGGATTAAGAAGAAGAGTATGAAAAAGACATTTTTACATTAGTTTTTTTTCCAGATTTTTGGCCGGGTTACACAGGTGCAAACCCAGGTTATAGAATGGTGAATGTCACAGCCTCTTTATATTTGGTATACAGCATTAACACGTGGTCCCATATCGTGGGATTCGATTTCAGGTCTGTCACTCATCCACTTCCTGTTTACCGACTTAGTTATATTTTCAACATAATGGTCAATGGTAGGAAATTTTCGTAACAGTTTTCTCAGCAACTACTTATCACAGTCTCTTGATATTTGGTACACAGCCTAAAAATGTGGTCCCATATCAGTGGAATTGATTTCAGGTTTGTCGCTCATCTACTTCCTGTTTACCGACTTAGTTAAATTTTCGACATAATGGTCAATGGTAGGGCATTTTCGTAACAGTTTTCTCAGCAACTACTTATCACAGTCTCTTGATATTTGGTATACAGCATTAACACGTGGTCCATGATGATACCGTGGGATTTGATTTCTGGGGCCGTATTCATAAAGCTCCTTAGTTTTTAAGGAAAAAAATTCTTTAACTGGAATAAATCTCCTAAGGTGTTTTATATATAAGACTAAAGGAAATCCTTAATATCTAAGGGAAATCTATGTGATTTTAAGGCAAATTTTATAAACTAAGGGATTTTTTTTCCTAAGGAGCTTTATGAATACGGCCCCTGGTCTGTCGCTCATCCACTTCCTGTTTACTGACAGTTTAATTTTCAACATAATGGTCAATATGGTACATTTTCGTAACAGTTTTCTCAGCAACTACTTATCACAGTCTCTTGATATTTGGTATACAGCATTAACACGTGATCTCATACTGTGGAATTCGATTTCAGGTCTCTTGCTCATCCAGTTCCTGTTAACTGACTTAGTTTAATTTTTGACATAATGGTCAATGATAGGAAATTTTCGTAACAGTTTTCTCAGCAACTACTTATCACAGTCTCTTGATATTTGGTATACAGCATTAACACATGGTCCTATACCATGGGATTTGATTTCTGGTTTGTCGCTCATCCACTTCCTGTAATTTGGCTGAACTACTGGTGGGCTGCACTGCTGGTGATGCTCATGACATTTCATCTTGTAAACTTCACTTCCTCTTTTGCTTGACTATTGTATGTAATTGTGTTTCACTTCCTCTTATTGTGCTTGACCATTGTATGAAATTGTTTTGAATTCTAACCAGTAGTTTTAAAGTTAAGCTCCGGACAAGGAAAAGGAACAAAGGGAAATAACTCTGTAATTACTAGATAGAGTTATGGTTCTTGTGCACTGCACTTCCTCTATTGTGGTTACAATTGTATGAAATTGTTTTGAATTCCAACCAGTTCTTTTCAAGTTATACTGCTGGACAAGGATACAAAACAAACGGCAATAACTCTGTAATTCCTATAGATAGAGTTATGGTTCATGTGCACTGCACTTCCTCTCCATGTGCTTGATCATTGCATGAAGTTGTATTGAATTCCAACTTGTGGTTTTCAAGTTATGCTCCGGACAAGGAAAATGCAACGGACCGCTGGACCGACCGACCGACCAACCGATCGACCGACCAACCACCGGGTGACTACTATATACCCCCCCCCCCCCCCCAACTTCGTTTCGGGGGTATAATAATTAAAAAAGTTAACCTTGAAAATCACAACTTAAACTGTACGCCTTTACATGCAAAGATGAAGTACCGTACCCTTTACATTTGACCTTTGACCTTGAAGGATGACCTTGACCTATGCATGGAATAGAATGTATACAACACAAAGATGTAAAATTTGTAGACAAAAATTACAATGTCTAATCCATTTAGTTTACGATAATCAACACAAAACCGTAAAATTTGAAGACATTTTTTAAAAACTGCTCTAACTTTTTATCTGTCTAGTGATCATGACCAAATTCACACCTGCACGGGTTTATATGATACAAATCGGTATACAAAGTAAAAAAAAATCATTGAAAAGTAACACAGACATATATATTTTAAAACTTGTCCAAAGTTATGGCAAAATAAGGTCAAAGGTCAGGGTCAAGGTCGATGATGAAATATTGAGGTTTATCTAAATAGCCCCGTCAAGATGAATATGCATACAAAAAAATAAAAGTTGTATGTCAAATATTGAATGTTATTTATGGCCAACGTTAAAGTTTTTTTTGTTAAACATTTCAAAAATAGGTCAAAGTTCAAAGGTCAAGGTCAAAAGTCCAAAAGTGTAACACTGATGGAAAGGTCTTCCACAAGGAATTAAAAAACCTTTAACGCTTAAATTTTTTTTTTTAAAGTTACAGCAAACTAGGTCAAAGATCAATGTCAAGGTAAATCGGTGAATTATTTGCATATGTCTGGATAAGTCTTGTTAAGATGGATAAGTCTTGTTAAGATGAATATGCATACCAAAAATGAAAGTTGCATATTGAAAAATAGAGCTGTTATGGCCAATTAAGATTCCGGACGACGACAACGCGGACGCCGGAGTTAGGACAATAGCTCGTATTTTTTTCTTCGAAAAACAGACGAACTAAAAATGAAACTAGAAATGTCCTATCTGAAGAAGTATGGTCTTTCGAAAACGTCAAGGTATTTAACCATTCGTGTACATTCTATGGCGTATAGCTGATACTCATATATCTGTGTACTGAATGAAGTAAGATCAGAAAGTCATCATGTTTAAAAATTTACATTCAAGACTTTAATACAAAGTTCTCGCGCTTTCTCGAGCTCTCCTGGGCTCTCAAAATAATAACAACAAAAAGGAGGGAGTGGGGGAGCAAAATACACAAATACATATATGGAGAAAAATTACCACATTTTCAAATATAAGCATGAAAAGTTGGTATGAGCAAATAGTTTGATGCCATCTTTTTGCTTTGTGTGAAAGTCGGCTTCCATTAATTAGACTAGTGCAATTTTATTATCGGCTTCCATTAATAGCAGTTAATTTAAAAAAGGAGACTAGTGCAATTTCATTATCGGCTTCCATTAAAAGCAGTTAATTAAAAAGGGGACTAGTGCAATTTTATTATCGACACGGGTTACCTACTTCCTCTACAGAGATCTGAAAAGACAATACCTATTTTTGGAAAAGTGTGGCTAACATCAAGTGACCACTTGTGGGGTGAAATGTGGATAGGTAGGGGGTATAAAAAGCGGCAGACGAAACCAACTTCCGCCGCGCCTGCTGCAACTCACGTTGTTAAGATCGTCCTCCAGGCTGCACTTCCAGACGTCAGTGACGTTGGCAAGCTTCTCAGGGACGTTGTAATCAGCATTAAACATATCTTGGGTCATGTTGACAGCAAGCGGTGTGACCATTTTGAACATTTCAAAATTACTGAAAACCGGAAGAATACATTCATCTCAGACATTCCTACATCTAACCAATTATGCTTCAAAATAGAATTCTAAATATTTCACTCAAGGATTTTGTTTTAAACATTTTTTTTTAGTCTTCTTATTTGTAACACAAATATACAAAGAATAACTGTAACAATCATATGACAAAAGGGTTTTTACAACTTTGTTACGGCTCTCCCATGGAACATACGAGGGTCCCGTATATTACAATTTCATATAAAAGAGATATTGTTCTGCATAAAGAAAGATATACTTGTACATGTAGTTGTTTTATGTGAAAAATGTACTGAAAACAACTGACAATTATTCCATATATTTGATTTTTTTATAATTGTTATAATTAAATAAAACAGAAAACAAAGCACTGGAAGGATGGTCTATGATAAAAAATACTGTATTTTATATATACATTATTGGACAACGTTTATCATATTCCGTGAGTTGAGTTCGAATGACAAACTATAAAAGATGACAACTAAGTGGATGAAACTGTCGCGTTTCCTAAAATAAGGATAGTCACTCACTGATGAAGTCTTTTATAATTAAAGAAAATATGGTCAGCATTTTCGAGCAAGTTGAAGAGTAAACAAGGATTGCTGTCTAACATTGGTCTTAAAGTGTGGAGTGTGTAAATATCAGACAGATAATGAGTCATGTAATAAATAGGATGTCACTAACCAAAGACCTAATAACCGAGATTCACAACTCTTATATAGGTAAAGAGCAAGTCAAGAGAAGCTCTCGTTAAGTTACGTGTACGATCATGTGACCCGAGATAACATGAGATGTGTAAAATTGCTCATATCAATTATAAATACATTGAGCTTTCTCTTCAATTTATTTCCTATTAAAGCAAGTAATGTATGCCTCTCATTAGATCGCAGATCTCTTTTATCAGTGATACTATAAAGCGTCTGTCTGTTAAGTGTCTGCAAGATGTTAATTGTCTCTGAGTCAATTTTTCGTCACGAGGATAAACGTAATTTTGGACAGTTTCATATCTTTATTGAATAGGTCTTTGCACTTACATGGTGCTCAAAAGGCCGCGTTTAAACAAAACAAGTAGAGTATGTGGTCAATATGGTGGGAGGGAAGCGGAGAACCCGCAGTAAACCCACGTGTCTAGCGACCACACGAGAGAAAAATGTCCACGTGTCTGGCGACCATTCGAGAGAAAATGTAACTGAGGATGGTATGTGAATATCATTGCACAGTAATCGCAACTGATGAGATGTTGCAACATCGACAGATTAACATCATTCTAAGCTGAAGATGTAAACCAATTTCATACTACACCACATCATTTAATATACGATGATTATTATTTTGAACATGTGCGTTGCATGTATTTTGCAAATCCGTGCAGCAAATTGAAACGAAAATTGAGGACTCCCGCTAGGCAGCATTTAAGGAAACCCTTTACTCACAAAGAGGTGGGTGTTCATAAGAGAAGAATACTTCATTTCAACACACAAGTTAGATCATTTTTTGCACGTTAAAAACTACTGGCAACATTGTGAGTTACTGGGTATGTTGAGAGTTACTGGGCAAATTGTGAATTACTGGACAAGTTGTTAGCCACTAGGATGTGGAGGAGGGGAGAAGGTATTGGGCATGTTGCTACTGGGCCTTATGAGTTTCTGCGCATATTGTGAGTTTCTGGGTCTGTTATGAGTTACTGGACCTTTTTTTAGCTACTGGACATGTTGTGAGTCACTGGACATGCTATGAGTTACTAAGGGTTGTGAGCTATTAGACATGCTGAGGGTTACTGGACATGTTGTGAGTTACTGACCATTGGGCATGTTATGAGTAACCGGACATGCTGTGAGTTACTTGGCATGTTGCGAGCTATTGGGTGTACTAATTTGGTGGCGTGTCATAATTTACTTGATATAGTGACTTACGAGTCAATAGCGATACCTACTGTTTCTGACAGTTCTCGAACATCAGCGTGGCCTTGAAACCCAGTACAGCGAAGATGACAGTGGAGGCGAAGAGCGCAGTAAACCAGTTACACATGGAAATCATGATGGCGTCCCGCTGTACGTTGTTGTGGATACTGTTGTAGCTGGAGAAGGCGATCAACCCTCCGAACCCGAGACCAAAGGAGTAGAAAATCTGGGTGGCGGCATCCAGCCATACTTGTGGGTCAGCTAAACGGTCAAGCTAGGAAATAGATTTAAATACTGTTAGATAAAGGTTCAAGGGATTGTTTCACTTATATTAATAGACCATTTCATTCGGAAATAAGAGGTAAACCTACGTAAATCAACGGATTAATCAATTTTCAAGTGGGTTATCAGTTAACAGGCCGTAATCATACACATGGGTTTTTCCCCAGTCAGTAATCAGTCAATTAAGTCTGAATTATATTGAGTGGTGAAATGGTCTATTCCTTACAATGCCACATTCACAAAACATTCATCCGTTGACAAACTTGTCGTACACAGAAAATAGTTTGTGTAATATAACAAAAAAGTTCACACATTTATCATGCACACAAGGAAGTAACAGTGTAACAATAAATTATGATACCTATAATTAGAATTAAGTGACAAACATAAGTGAAATACGGAACTATGATGACAAACATGTAAATCCTCACGTAGTCTCTTTTAAGGTGTTGACTACGAGTGTTGAATGATAATCAAAATCGGTTAACTAATACATATTCATAATAAGCCTTAAATTGGCCATGTTTGTGCAATACGAGGTTTGATCAAAACGTTTAAACTTATTTCTTTTCACGTCGATTGGGACAGAAGTGCTTACAAGTTAGACCACCCCAGTCTAAGATCTCTTAGATGGACAAGTGTTATGCGCCTGGGAAAGACCAAAAAAAATTCCCGTTCCTCTCGAACCCATAACCTTCAAAACGTTCAGATACTAGTACTGGGGTTCTCGTTAAGGAAAGACCAATACAGGTGTCATCCGTTTTTTTAAACTTGTCATAAACCCTCCCAACTTGCATAGTTTTATTGGTTAACATACTATGGTCCAAGTGTGTTTAATATTACATACTATTTCCCCTTTTTTATATGTGGGGATTTTCATAGTAGCTGAAAAGATAAACTGTTTGCTTATTATTGAAACCATTGGAAAGGAACCATTTGTTGACTAATTTACAGCCTTGAGTGATTATTCGTTTATTCTATGGTTTAAATGGAACTGAACGCAAAGTAAGTTTATTACATATACTTTCATAATATATATATCAGATGACCACACGATGATGTGTTTCATATTAACAGTAGTATTATCAACAAGAAAAAGTTTATGCGCATTGTCTACCTCCCTTCTGAAAAGCTTATCCAGGTTGAGTTTTATGACATTCTCCCAAAACATTCACTGACACCTACGAATTCTCTGGAACAAACAGTTGGAAATTATCAGTAAAGAAATATCTTAAATTGCAAAGGTATGGCGGTGTAACAAACAAAAACACACAAAAAACAGAGTTACATTAATTGATTTTGCATATTTACACACGCTTCTAATGGACACTGCGTAATGTATTTTTACATGGATTAATTCGATGTTTTCTTGATACTAGAACTACTGTCGGCGAGATCGAAGATATATAGTTTAAAACGGGTCACTATGTATTCATGCGCGGTTATGCAAAAGACTCGCCTCCGAGAACATAAATAAGTTGGCAGAGCCTCGTCACTTGTTATTCTTCCAACCTCTTGTGGTATTCTACTTATGAAATATAGAACAATATGAAAACTAGATCACGGTTCTGAAAAGAAGAAGAACAATATAATTGATATGAGGTCATAAGTAAAACTGAGGGGATGGGGCCTGATCCCTGGGTGACCTCGGGTATACTATAGTATACTATAGTAGCGAATCCATACAATGCGATTCTGCGCAAACAAATAAGAGTGGAATTATGTTACCATTTTGTTAACTTAGACGTTATAATCATTTGTTACAGTTTACATATTTTTCATTTACAATTATATGGCACGGTTTACATACATGGAGATCTACTCCTGCAAAAAAAAAATCATTATAACGAATTTCAGCCCTCAAAAAGTCCTCACTAGAGTATTTCTTAACTGGCAAACATACAGTATACTATTCAATCCATCTTATTATAAGAAACAAAGAAAAACATGATTAAGGGTTGGAAATTTGAAATATTTAACCATAATACATTTTTATGCAAAAATCCATCTTTGAGGCGGTGGGGCCCAACCACCAGGGAACCAACATTTACAAAAATCAGGGAGGCTCCACTACTTATTGGGGACTATAAGTGTGTGAAGTTTTGTAAAGAAAGGTCCAGCAGCCTCCGAGAAATGACCCTTACAAAGTTGCCGGCGCGAGAAAAAATAAGAAGAAACGGAGTAAAAACGATAAGTCTCCAAACTTCGTTTGGGAGACTTAAAAACATTTTGAAACATTTGTATCAAAATAGAATATACGAATAAACGTTTTCGTAAAACAAGATGCACATCTTCTCTATGTTAATGCTTAGTCGGTTTTAACCAACTGAAGGACGCCCGTCCCATAACTAGTTCTCAAACACAAAAATAAGTAGTATATCAAATATTTGTTGCTGAAATAGTACACTAGTCATAAAGTGACATTCAGGTAATTATATGTTAAGGTAACTCCGAGTACATAAAGGTAACCCGGGTACGTGAACATGTTTATGTATGCCTATACAGAGTCTGTGTGGTTTGCAATATTGTAACTAACCTAAATGTACAACGATGGAACGACCATAAACATTAATAACCCTATTTAATTAATCGGCCGATAAACAAAACCAATATGAACAAAATGGGATTCGTGCCTAGTTTCTATATACACAAAATACGGGGTCATTACCCATGTAATTCTTGCGTCATCTGTGCGCTGTTGGTACAGGTGAATTGCGACATAGTAAAACACCGCCCAGGTAATGCAATAATAGTTTTCCTGTTCTCAATGACAAAACAGGGTCAAGTTAACGAATTATCCTCAACGGATAACGTTCTCTTTTACTAGTATTTCTTCTATTGTGAACGTCAGTTTCACCATCAAGCAACAATGGGCAACTATTTTGAAATGGCTACACTTTGGGTAACCGCCCCAGATATCCGACGAACCAATTGTTGCGCATTAAAAGCTTGCAACGACCCGGCACAACTGACATCGAAGAACTTCAAGTCGGTTAGTGAGACCTCATACTGTTTACCCGAACAATGACACCAACGTGTCCTTGAATGGGCCTGTCCGTCTAACAAAAAACAACAACAACAACAAAATGCAAGGTTTATTATAAAACTGGGCTATCGGGCTATCAAATATCGACCATGTAACAGGTAAGTATGACGAATACCATTTTGTACCTTTTTCATGAATAATGTTTTGGGTGAGTGTTCTTTTATTTAACTAGATTTTTTATTGACCTGATTTTTGCTTAAGTGTGTTAATCGCTTAATTTGATATACAAATGGATTAGTTAGAAATTACATGTACATCCTTTCATGAAAATGTAAATCTCAAATGTATGTTTATTCCCAATTGAACATTGTGTGAAATTTAACTCCAACATGTGTCCGGGAAGAGCTCGTTGATTTACGTAGGTTTACGTTTCCTTTCGGGGTGACAGGTCTATGTTATAGAAAGTGAAAAACAAAACAAACAAAAAAGAAAAAAAAAAAAAAAAAAAAAAAACAGACAAGAATGTACACAAGTAATCGTGACGCGACGGGACGCTATCTAAACAAGACAAGTAAGGGCAGTATGATGTATTATATACTGGAACTCAGAATTATTCACTAAGATCTTACAAAATAATTTACATTGTCCTTCTAATCGACATTTGGATTGTTCGTTTTAATTTAATCATTAGTTAGCTATTTTGATACACCGGCATCAATGACCTTCGCCAATAACAAGATTTTTGTTATGGAATCAGTAAGACATTTAAGCGATTAATCGGTAAGTAACCAGATACCATTGCTGATACTATTAATCGTTTCCGCACTAATAGATACCAAATGTTAAGACATATTTTAGTGTGTGTGTGTTTCAATGTGTAGTAATCCCCATTCAGAATATAATAATTCTGCCTGAACTGGTCACTTAAAGGAATACAGGTATTTCGGGTTAATTATCACTAATTGGTATCTTTTTAATGAGATAGCCCTACCAGTGTACATGAATGTCACCGTAAAGTTTCATGAAACACGACCCTTCTTTTTACTAATCAGTATTGCAAATAGGACCATTGTATATGGTCTGACCACTTTTGTTACAAATGATGGTTTTCAAGTCTTTTAAATATTTTTTGCTTTTTTTCTTCAACTAGATATCTGCATAGATTAAATCATTTAAGCAACGCTGCTTGGTTTTACATTTTATCGACAGGAATATCGTCAATCAAGACCAGTACTCAGATGAATAACTACCTATGCCGAGTTTTCCCAGTTTCTATCAGGTGGATATACAATTTATAACTAAGTTCTAACGTCACTCATCGCATGTCAAACAACGCACGTCAAACGATGCACGACGGACAACGACGCATATAGGATGGTCACAGTAGCTCATCGGGGGTGCCCAAGGGAACATTAAACGTTGCAATGTAGAATCCGTTTACGTCAGTCCAGCTAAACGCAGTTATATTTACCTTTGGCGTGTACATGTGGAGCAGTCCGTCCATGGCCCCCCGCAAAGTGATCCCCCGGACGAAGAATATCAGCAGCACAATGTACGGGAATGTCGCCGTGAAATACACCACCTGCAATTAGACAGTGAGTTACACAATTACTACAATAAATATACATCGCAAAATACAGTTCAAGTTTGAAGTTCAAAATGCACAGCTGTATCTACACCATAACATGTATACATCGTAGACAGAGCTGAAATATACATTTCAGACTGTCGACTGCAGTCTTTTACAGCTACATAGAATAAAGACATAACAGTAGCATCACTCCGCGCTCAGTAGCGAATCCATGCAATGCGATTCTGCGCAAACAAATAAGAGTGGAATTATGTTAACTTAGACGTTTTAATCATTTGTTACAGTTTACATATTTTTCATTTACAATTATATGGCACAGTTTACATACGTGGATATCTACTCCTGCAAAAAAAATCATTATAACGAATTTCAGCCCTCAAAAAGTCCCCAATAGAGTATTTTTTAACTGGCAAACATACATATCTTAGATAATCAAATTCTACACGAGGTCGGAAACCAGCAGAGATTAAAAGAACAGAACAGAACATCTTTTATTTTCAGACTTGTACAATGTACATCGTCAACACAATAACATATACATAGCATTATACAATGTCAGTGATACACAATAAAAGTTTCCCATGACTATATTTGAATGGTAGTTGTTTTGACTTAACTATTTCGAAGAAAAAAGAGAAGAAAAAGTAATAGGTATTAACATTAACGTATAATACAATATTATCATTTAATTTGAATAATTTCATATATATCTATTTCACAGGAATTAGAAACAAAGAAATGTTTTCATAAGAGTGGTCATCTTGATGATGAGTTTTTTGTTAATCATACAATGAACCTGGTTAATAATATGTTATTTATAATAATATAAAAACCACCGTGCTTACGATTTACAATCACTTAATATTTTTAGTGTAATATGACCTTAGGCTAATGGGGGGGGGGGGGGTCTCATTCAACCAGACGCTCTCTCCATTTACGCAGTGTCAGCGATTAATAAGGAGCGTCTGGTTTACCAAGATAGAAAAGAGCGATACATGCACATTCCAAAGTATCCTCCCAATTTTTATTACATTTAAGGACTTTTGAAAATGTCATTTTTTGGCCAACTAGTAGGCCCCGGCCTACAGTGCCTAATAGTAGCTACACCACTAATTCATAGGTATAAAATGTATTAATAGAATCAGGAGCATGTCATAAAGAAACAAAACAAAGCGCACAAAGCGGGGTTATCATGAAACAAAGAGCGAGTTCAGCTGATATACTAGTAACTAGACTCGCAGAAAAACGTACGGAGTGCCACATGCCACCTACTGAAAATATAGTTATTCCATGTAAATCCTGTCAACTGTCTCTCAGAAACTTCGGCGCTTTGATTTTCCTATACGATGCTTCGGTGTTGTAATGGCTAAATAGGCCTCAAAATGGGCCAATAAATATAAAAGATAAGAACACAGTCGCATAAATATGTCCTACAAAAAGCAGTATAATCTAGCCAAAATTGCTTAAAATACAAAATAACAACAACAACAACATCAGAGTTTACACAGTCAGATACTTTCCTGCTTACATGAATAAGTTATATTTACTTTATGTATGTATACACGTTTCTTCTGACATTCAAATAATACCATTTACAGGATAGACATTCAGGAAGTAAAGTCTACATTTGTCTACTTCATATAACTAAATATAATGTGTTGTTTTCGTTTAGTTGTACCCATTTAGGTATGCAAACAAATGCATTGCCTCCATTTGAATAAGAATTTTTTAACCAATAAGTAAGGACACAAAAACCCCACATATATTAATGATGAACTAACTCCAGAAAGATATGCATGTAAATGGTAAAAAAAAACACGGAGACAGGATATTATATGAAATAGAGATTTGCAGATACTGCCGACAGCGCGAAACAATACATACACAGGGTGCGATACCATTTCCATTTCGACCCGCTAACACTACACGTGCCTCTACCTACAGGCATATCTAACTACAGGTATCAGCCAATAGCCACAAGTATACCAAGTAGTTCTAAATCACCATAGTTTTATTAGAATATATATTTTTTTCTAAATAATACTAAAACATCATAGCGTATTTTCTTTTGGATTTTATTTTTCAAAAAAAAAAAAGGTCACGACTTGATACGAGACATGTCGATTAACCTGAACAAAACTCAAGAGTTTGCTTGAGTTAAATGATCCTCTGACAGAGTTTCGGACTTTGCTACCTGATTATTTAAATGCACATTAACTGTGGACATACGAAATGTTTTGTTTGTCTCTTCTGTTTGGATTTATAAAATTAGTGTTCATATGCCAGTTGAATGCATTAATTATTTGCTAAATCTTGTAGATTGATATTACTTTAAAATTGAAGACAGGTATTGTCTACTTTAGACGCCATCTTGAAAACACTTTTTTCGCAACAAAAGAGAAAAATCGTTACATAGATCACGAAGAAAATGGGAATGTTTAACGTTTCAACTCTATGTCTGAGCAACTCTCCCCTGAACTCGTCATTTAAACAAGATATTTTAGTGACATCTCTATAATTTCTATTCCCGCAGCAAAAAGTTTTCACCGACTTTCTTCTTAGAGTTTTTGAAAAAAAAAAAAAAATAGCAACGGGTCGCCATGTTTTGATCACATGGTTTACTATCGTCACGTGGTTTTATTTGGTAATGCAGCGTGACGTTATGACCGTGAGGAGTGTGCAATCCGATTAGTTCTAATTTGAGACGTGAGGTCTGATTATGCTGTTGCTGATGCCAGTTGGCTAGGTAGAGGAATGTATTGTGAAAATGTCAGCAGAAATACCACGTGCCGCGGCATGCATACACTGCTCGCGTGCAGCGCCGCCAATGCGAAATCGGTTAGTGTGTCAAGATCACACTAAAGGTGTTAGGAAATTGGCCTTTATTTCACCCGGTTCTTATGTTTAAATCTACGGTATTGCATCAGTTTACAGGACTGACATTTGCTAAAAATAATTACACACTATTAATAAGTAATTACACACTATTATTAATTACTCACTATTACTAATTATACTATCATGATTCTGGACATAACCTACACACCACTGTTAGCAACAACATGATATATAACAACAGAAAATACTGAATAATATTATTTTTAAAAATAGGGTTGATCTCTTTTACGTTTAATTGCGCCGCCTTAGACCATAACTAGAACTATCACTGAAGGTGATTCATACCCCCACCCCCATCTTTGACACAGGATGTATTCACATGACACATAAAACGAATGTTCACACATAGGATTTGGGCTTATAAGCATACAAAAAAAAAATTATCACTAAAGGTGATCAATACCCACACCGGAAGTCTGTCATATGTAGGAATACAGTTTCAAAAGTTTGCGTGAGTGAAAGACTACATGTATGTAAGGTTTAAAGTTAGTGTGAGCAATGGTTCAAAAGTTTTGGACAATGCTAAAAAGTTTTGACAGACAGACAGATAGACAGAGAGACACACATACAGACAGACACACAGAAGAAAACAATTTGCCCCCAAGATCTGTAGCTGAGGAGAATAAAAATGCAGTCTAATTATGGTTCACATCCATATTTATTGTTTGCAAAAACCCTTTAAGAATTTACATTGTGGTTTTCTTATGCACTGCACTTCCTCTCATCAAGATCAATCTACATATGAAGTTTCATCAACCTAGCTACTTTAGTATTGGAGTTATGCTCCGGACAAAATCAAAAGATTAAAAATGACAAAGGGCAATAACTCCTTTCAAAATACATGCAGAGTTATGGTTCTTGTGCACTGCACTTCCTCTCATCAAGATCAATCTACATATGAAGTTTCATCAACCTAGCTACTTTAGTATTGGAGTTATGGTCCGGACAAAATCAAAAGATTAAAAATGACAAAGGGCAATAACTCCTTTCAAAATACATGCAGAGTTATGGTTCTTAGGCACTGCACTTCCTCTCATGAAGGTCTATCTACATATGAAGTTTCATCAACCTAGCTATTTTAGTATTGGAGTTATGGTCCGGACAAAATCAAAAGACAAAAATTAACAAAGGGGAATAACTCCTTTCAAAATACATGCAGAGTTATGGTTCTTGTGCACTGCACTTCCTCTCATCAAGATCAATCTACATATGAAGTTTGATCAACATAAGTACAGTAGTTTTGGAGAAATGCTCCGGACAAAATCAAAAGACAAAAATTAACAAAGGGGAATAACTCCTTTGAAAAACATGTAGAGTTATGGTTCTTATGCACTGCACTTCCTCTCATCAAGATCAATCCACATATGAAGTTTCATCAACCTAGCTACTTTAGTATTGGAGTTATGGTCCGGACAAAATCAAAAGATTAAAAATGACAAAGGGCAATAACTCTTTTCAAAATACATGCAGAGTTATGGTTCTTATGCACTGCACTTCCTCTCATCAAGGTCTATCTACCTATGAAGTTTCATCAACATAGGTACAGTAGTTTTGGAGAAATGCTCCGGACAAATATTTGCAGACAAACCGCCGGACCGACGGACCGACCGACCGACGGACCGACCGACAGACTCCTATATACCCCCCCCCCCCCCCCCCCAAATTTCATTTGTGGGGGTATAATTATCCTATAAAAACCGGTGTCGATTTCCACCGACAAAACTTATCGCTAAGTAATACTTAAATTCTTAAGTTAGCCGGAAGCCCATTTTACCATTACTGTTTTACGAAATAGTCAAGTATATGACTGTTTTGACAAAAAGTATTACCTTTACATCAAATCAACAAGTTAATTTGATAAGAATTTAAATATTTTGGAAATCTTATTAGCGAAACAAGAATGATGAAATTCTCTCCTATCTATTCTCTCTTAATTATTAAAAGACTGAGTACGGTCGGTGCAATTCGAGTCAAATAAGATTATACAGCAAATTTCAACAGGTTTCCCTGTCTTGGTTACTTGCAGTCTAGTCCGGTTATGGACGGATCATCTATGTAATTTGTGGTCAACAGTAAGACGAATGACCTGTGTGACATCAATTTCAGTTTAGCCAGTGAACTACTGGATCGACTCCGGGACCACCGGTCAGTGTCATAAATTCTAGTAGTCAATTAAATAGGCTTAATGGTCGATAGCTGACCTGACAAATTGTTAGAACATGAAAAGTCACACCAGGTGTCAACTTGAAAGTGATTTCTTCTCAGTTTATTGTTGTTGGTGGATTTCACAGTTGCTGCGACAGTTAAGTCATCTGACAAGGTGAACCTAATTACAGGTGAAAAAAGCTCCCGGGTAGGCAGAGACACCACCGATTCGGGTGGAACCACTAACCTACTGTCAGCCAGATGGAAGGCTTCCTCACAATATCCGAGTGACAAGCCTGGGATTCGATCCAAAAGCGGTAAGAGGCTATGTGATAGCAAGTATCAACTAAACTCTAAATTACGAAGGTGATTATTAAAAATTTTGTTACGAGCTCAATATGCGAGCTTGTGGACATCACTCATTGGATTAATACACGTTCTATTACTAACAAGATTAATCTACCGGTATCCTAAAGATACCAAGACGAGAAATTTTAAAGTCACCTGACATCGTCCACATACAGATGTCAGAGTTCAGTAAGCAGCTTCATGACCTGGACATTTAAGTATAGACTACACTAACATATAGGGACCGTGTCTATTTATATCCTCACTGCAAGTATGCACTTTCAGGAACATTTTCTGTCTACAGAAAAAAGATACTATATAACACTTCTGAATTTACGCTTATAAAAATATTTTTCGTACGAAATTAAATGTGTGTGAAGTTAGCCAATTAAGCGTATTTAGCTTATGTATTAAATTTGCTATACGATTACTTATATCCTATTTGGCTATCTATGGCCTATTTAGTACATAGGCTACAACTTGTATCTTATTTAGCCTTTTTAGCCCATGTAGACTACAATTTAAATGTATTTCTTTTATGTAATAAATAGGCTATAACTTTTATCCTATTTAACCTATGTAAGACATAGACTACAATTTAATTGTATTTACCCTATGTAATAAATAGGCTATAACTTTTATCCTATTTAACCTATGTAGGATATAGACTACAATTTAATTGTATTTACCCTATGTAATAAATAGGCTATAACTTTTATCCTATTTAACCTATTTAGCCTACGTTGGATAAAGGATAGTGCATTCAGTCAATAAAGCTCATTTAGCCGATTAATCATAAAAAGGCCGTTTAGAGAAACCACTGTAGGCAATTTAACTTTTAAACTAATAAAGCTTATCTAGCCTATTTACATAAAGGCAATAATTATGTAGGCGATTTAGAGGTGATGCGTATATGCAAGAGTTGCAAATTTATCCGATTTGGAGTGAAAAGGAGATAACTTTAATGATCATATTATGCTAATTAACCTAGTCCGGAAATGAAAAAGCTATGTTTAAAGGGCGATCCATAAAATTAGGTAATGAAAATTGCTTTGTTACTGAAGAAATGTAGACTGTTGCGAGACAGTCCATTCACTCTAAATAGCCTGCGTATCAAATAGGCTACAGCTTTCATCATGCTAATGGTTTGTAGTACACAGACTACAGCATTCAGTCAATGTACCCTATCTATCCTACTTAAATGTTGTTTTAATAAACCTTTTTAGCTTATTTTCCCTCTTAAACTTAAAACAGTCGATTAATATAATATATAATTATGAAAGAAATGTAGGTGGTCTAGGCCAAATAAACTAAAATTGTAGTCATGTCATACATGGGCTAAATAGGCCAAATAGGAAAAACGTTGTAGCCTATGTACAAAATAGGATAAATAGAATAAAAGTTATATTCTATCTAATACATTGGCTAAAAAGGCTAAATAGAATAAAAGTTGCAGACTATCTATATGTCGCAGGGTGATTTATTCTCTCTTTTATGTGTTTATGTCAGTTATTGTCCTCCGTATTTTTGTTGGATATTGTTTCGTATTGTTCTTGACTAGGATAGCCTTCCGTATCTAACCCTAATATTTCACTTCATAACAACCACTTCATTAACCAATCATATTATTCCTCATATTTCATTTCATAACAAACATTTCATTAGCCAATCATTTTGCTGTTGTTGAACCTCAGGGGATGTGTGCACGGGAAAGTGTAGCCTTGGCGCACTTTGTACGAGAGAGTAAATGACGAAGGTCTTTTTAAACTTGTCTCCTCGTTTCCATATGTCCATCTCTCTGATTTGCAGGTAAATAAATTGGTTTTTAATGAAATTACTCATAAACATTTACTTTTCATTGCATTTATTTGTTTATCCTTGTCTGCGAGTTTTGTATTTTCTTGGCACTTTGTACGAGAGAGTAAATGACGAAGGTCTTTTTAAACTTGTCTCCTCGTTTCCATATGACCATCTCTCTGATTTGCAGCCCCAGAACCTAGAACCTGCGGTAACGCGACATATAACACTGGCTAAATAGGATAAAAGTTATAGCCTATTTACTACACAGGCTAAATTGACTAACTCCACACACATCGAAATTAAGGTGATTTTAAGATGATACCTTTTTACCACATGTATAATGTTCGATGTTTTACTCAAGTCTGTTAACGAGTGTATTCCATTATTGCCCTGCAGTGTATTCTATAGTGCAAAAACGTCAAATGGATTTTGTTTTGATTCCTGAATAGAACCACCTTAATTCGGTTCAGTCGGCCTAAAAGTGTACACAAAAGAGACGACTCCAAGCAGGTTAAACTATCGGATTCATACGTAAATGTGATTATGCAATTCTAAGCTGCTTAGTTTTGAACTGATCAAGGCAAAGAACGAAAGGCATAATGCCGACCCAAATGTATGACTGATCTTTTGAGTTGGTTGTGTTTCAGGTTTTCAGTTGACGTTAATCTACAGGTATTGTTAACAGTTGAAGACCTAAAAGTATGCATAGAACCGCTGGCCGACCGTTAACCAACTGGAAGAACCGAATGACCACGCCGTGATTTATTTACCAAGATGGCCAATGTATTTCAATTTTTATTGAGTGCCGTCAACAATTTTGGTTTAGAAATATGGATATGTATTTTGAATATTTAATTACAAAGTAATTGACGAAGTAAATATGAAATGATATAGACCTTATTTTGTAAAAGCATACGCGTTAAACGTTCGATTCATTCCTTAGTTATTATGTTGCAATGTTGATCCATGAAATTGTTTTAAACTGCATACACATATATATTTGTGTGTCATTGACTAAATAAGTTTAAACGAAAATATCTGTAAACAGGCATGTAACTGTTATAAATAAATCCAGCCTAAGACCTTAACTTCATTCATCTAAATTAAAGCGGTTAGTGAAATAAATCTAAACAAACATGCAGTATCCTGCTATCTCATCAAATGAAATTCTAAGATCCTAGTAGGTGCTTTTACATGAACATTCAAACCATATCAGAAAATAATAATATATTTTTTTTTTCATGGTTATTATTTGGAGAGTCTTTACTAATATTCCAACAAGTGTAAACCGAGGGTCGACCGCAAACTGTTTTAAGTCCTTACCGAAAATGGACCCGCGGTCAGCCCTCGAAATGCGTGATGTACAGTTTAAAGCACGTGGACGTATACATAGCGATGCGTGAAACATTGACAGTATCAAAACATAAATTACCTCAAAAACAACATATGAAACGAGATCCGTTGTGTGTGTGAGTGTGTGTACAAAGTTACCTAGTTACCCCCTATGTACTTTAACATAAAGATAATCGAAAAATCATAAATTTAAAGGAAAGTTTCATCAATAGAACTATCTGCTGAACTTGATCAACGGTAATCATTCCCTAACTGTGGATTTCCTTTTTTATTGCTTGATATTGTATCCATATATATAACGGTGTACCAAAGAAAATGCCTTTAAGTTTTATTAAATGTCTACGAAATATGTGTTCTGAACAAATATTTTTTTGAAATGTTACATTGTTTAAATAAATACTGTACTATCAATACTGTGATAAATAGCTCAATTCACTTGATTTATGTTATGTCTTGTACCGGGGTCCAGCTGAATACTAGTGATTGGAATCAGTCGAAAAAATATTCGTCGATTAATCAGAGACAAAAGTCACTGATTAATTGATTAATCATGATTAAATACCAAATATACCATGTTTGGAGTAAATGCCTATTAAAACTCTCTTACTGTACAACATGAAAATAAAGTATTCTGTACTATATAGATTATATAGATATGTATTAGGTGTTAATTTCTCAAATATTCAAATACATGTATAAACATTGAACCGAGATAAAGTATAAGAGGTTACAACCAGAGGCCAACGATGTGCAAAGTGCAACTTTGCGAGTATCAATTTATCAAATTAATGAAATTACCCAATCAGATGCGCGTTGAAATATTAACAACACCCCTTTTTTTTGGTCAATAATTCGTCAACGAATTATTTTCGTCGTCATCGTCACGTCAACCAGTAGCTCGTCACTGATTCGTTGACTTTATGATTAATCAGCTCACCACTACTGAATACTGATTGATGAGTACCACGAGTAGCCGGGGACCACAAGCCGGGTGAAGAACTGTTCAGTGATAAAACCAGGACTCGAAATCAGAACGGAGAACACCCTTTGCATATGACCATGAAATATGTTAGTACTGTAGTAGTTGGTTTTTTTGTTTTTTGTTTGTTTGTTTTTTTTAATAAAGTATTGATAATAAATTTGAAACAAACCTCACCGGCCTTTTACAGAACGTATGTGTAAATATCAAACTGATACAGGCTATAACGTTTATGTATATTGTGACATTTAGGCATGTTAAAGCCTGTTGATATCTGAAGGATAGGAGATCTCTGAACTTACAGCATCCTTTTACCAGTTCAATCAGTTTTACATAAATTGATATTAGCTGTTTTTTTCATGGAAGCCGGGCTATATCCAGGCGCCTCACAGTCCAGGTATATTAACACGTAATTCCGTCTTATTTCTCTTTATACAATATGTATATACGTGGTTTGGAGGACTGTCATTATTTCAACAACAACAACAACAACAACAACAACAACAGTTGTTAAAAGCAAACACAATGTACGGAAATCAGTACGAGTTTTGTTTTCTTTTCTTTTGTTTGTACTCTGCGTACATACTTTTAAATTTAAAAGAGTTCATAACATTAAAACCACTGAAGCAATTCTTTGATTTTATTTATTTATTATTATTTTATTATTTTTTGCCGTTAAAATCGCTTTCAAGTAACACAGACGTCAGTTTGCATTCTTTCACTTTCATTGGCATGTCAAACAGAAAACCGGTATTACAAAGTCGCAAAAAATGCTTGCACTAAATATATGATCGAACTAGTTTTAAATAATCCTAATTTTTAATATATCAGAATTTCATTTGAACTTTTCCTTAATTCCAACAATGAACTAATTGAAAACTTTGTCAAGATAATTGCCTTATTTGGGAGGTTTGTAAAAATAATTTAAATTTCAATTTTAATTTTAAAACTTATACTTGGCTATAGTTATCTTATTATCTGTAGTACATTTTATTGCATATCACAAACTGAAAAAAGTTTTGATAGTGTTTAACTCATATAGACTCATTCTGACGCATTGGCAATCAGAAGAGACTCAAATCTGACAGCTCCTTCGGTTCAAATATGTCCACTTGTGCTCAATATACGTAACCTATCCGGAAAACTGCATCACGAGGTCTTGTTAACTTTTACAGCAAACAAAAATAGTATTTGTTAACCCATTCCCTCATATAGACTCATTTTGACGCACTCAATAGGTACCGCATAAAGCCTGATCTGCAGAAAAC
The DNA here is from genome assembly GCA_021229015.1 of Solen grandis. Taxonomy (NCBI): domain Eukaryota; kingdom Metazoa; phylum Mollusca; class Bivalvia; order Adapedonta; family Solenidae; genus Solen; species Solen grandis. The sequence continues at coordinate 8,405,978 of CM037794.1, forward strand.
CACAGTTAAACCTTACCAAATTTATTTACAAAATCCTCATTTCCAGACCACTGAGGAGCAGCGAACAGCATAAAACCTGATCAGCCTGCGAGTTATTCGCAGGCTGATCTGGTTTTATGCTGTTCGCATAGGTCTTTTCATGGTGTCCTCTATGAGGGAAAGGGTTAAATGGTAAATTTCTCTACAGCGAAGACTGCGTAAAACCTGATCTACACTTATATGAGAGCACTTTGCAGATTCATTCTAGTATAGCTATCGTGCCGTGTGTCCCAGGTGTAAACAACCCAAGGGCACTATACCATTGTGCTCTACCCGATCAGGTTTAACCCGCCTCTAATCCTATTGTGCTGTTACAATGTTAAGACCGTGCGATTAAAAACAAAACTGAACTCAATGGGTTGACCTACTTTAAACTACGTAAAAGCAGGAGTAGGGGTTTTACATTTCAGAAACAAGACGATGATGAAATGTTACATCGACACAGGTAAAGTAAAAAAGTAAAACGCAAATAACGAAATTCGTGGATGAATTGAATCTTTAAGCGATTAATCTAATGAAATAAGATGTATTAATAGAACAGAACTTAATTCTAGCAAATTAATTTATAAAATTACATGATGACATTAATTAAATTTAAACTTAAATATTGTTGTCCACTTGAAACCCTTGAGAACATAAATAGCTACGGTATTACGATTAAGGCCACACACATCAAAGCTATGGCCTTATAATGACATCTTTATTAACAAGGAGAACTTTTGATCAATTGAAATCCGTATGTCACATTTCCCTTCGAGGAGGATTTCTTCCCCCCCCCCCCCCCCCCCCCCATATTGAATTGTACCACCAAACTTGAAGGTAATCTCTCTAATATGAAGTACAGACAAATTAGGAAACCAACAAGATGACAGTTTCAAAAATCAGTAGGAACCTGACCCCGATGACATGATTTGTTAAATAAACAAGAGGGCCATGATGGCCCTGAATCGCTCACCTGAGTACCATTGCTTCAACTGATGTCAAGGTTTTTAAACAGACAAGGATTCTGATATAACTTAATCTAAAACATTTTACCCCTGACAATACTACACACCAAATATCTAAGCAATGCGCCATATGGTTTCAGAGAAGACTTGGGCGCAGGGTCATTTATCACCGTAGGGCCAAGACTTTGAAAATCTTTGTAATGAACCATTAGATGCTACTACATACCAAAAATCTTAGCTCTAGGCCTTATTGATTCATAGAAGAAGATTTTTTTAAGATTTTCCTATTTAACTCTATGTAAAACAAGTGACCCCTGGTGTGAGGTCATTTATCACCATTGGGCTATGATTTGTACAATCTTGGTAGTGGCCCATAAGATGATGCTACATACCAAATATCTAAGCTCTAGGCCTTATGCATTCATGGAAGAAGATTTTTTAAGATTTTCCTATATAACTCTATGTAAAACAAGTGACCCCTGGTGCGGGGTCATTTATCACCATAGGGCTATGATTTGTACAATCTTGGTAGTGGCCCATAAGATGATGTTACATACCAAATATCTAAGCTCTAGGCCTTAGGGTTTTGAGAAGAAGATTTTCAAAGTTTTTCCTATATAACTCTATGTAAAACAAGTGACCCCTGGTGCGGGGTCATTTATCACCATAGGGCTATGATTTGTACAATCTTGGTAGTGGCCCATAAGATGATGCTACATACCAAATATCTAAGCTCTAGGCCTTGCAGTTTTGCAGAAGAAGATTTTCAAAGTTTGCATTTTTAAAATCTATTTTTAGCTCCTGTGACCTAATTATGCAATGGACCAGAACCATTTATACAACTTTAGTAGAGCTTCATCCAAGGAACATTCCTGCAAAACATTTTTCAAAATGGCCAAGCCGTTTAGGAGGAGATGTTGTTTGAAGCAATTGTTGACGCCGGACGCACGGACGACGGACGACGGACACCGGACAAAAGGCGATCAGAAAAGCTCACCTTGAGCACGTTGTGCTCATGTGAGCTAAAAACACAGCATGTCGGTCAAAATTCGTAGAAAAATGCTTACCTTTCCGGACGACTTAATGCCCTTCCATATACAGGCGTATACAATGGACCACGAGAAGATGAGGCAAAGAAGCATCTTCCATTTAAGGCCCCCTGGCGAATCCATACTCGGGGACACATCGAGGGCCTGTCTGTACCAGAAGTAGGAAGTAGAGCCTCCTTTGACACATTCCTCTACCTCCACCGTTCTGTTCTCGATCTCGTTAAACTCCGTGGGACAGGTTGCCCAGGGCAGAGGGCTCTGGAAGGAGTGGAAGAGGTAGAAGAAACACCACATGATGATGGCGTTATAGTAGATGGCTACGTTGAAGGAGGTGACGGCACTGGCCACGCCTATACCGCCCAGTAGAGGGTTGATCTCGTTCCAGACGATCACCGTGCCCTTCTGCATGCGTTGACCGATGGCAAACTCGAGGTACAAAATGGGCATCCCTTCGACAAACAACATGATCAGGTAGGGTATCAAGAAGGCACCTGCGGAGAAAAGTTTTATATATATAAATAAAGATCTTCAACTTAGTCAAATATAAGACTGAAACAAATCACCATTTCTGTATGTTATTTCTAGACTACTATAATTTCGTGCTCGTAAGGCATTTTAGGCATTGGTTCTATTCGATCGTTAAGGTTTTAGAACCCAAATAGCCATCAATTCCATCAAAGCCATGCATATAACTTCACAATATAAGCTTTTAAAATGTCAAACAATATGAATCTTAGGGGGAAAAGTGACATGTTATGACATGTGACTGAAATTCTTTTATTACCTCCCGTTGATAATTTGCTTCATGAGTTATCTACCCTGAAAACTAAAAAAAGTGACATTTTCCATTTTTCTACGGTAAAAATTAAGATTTTTTTTCATGAAATTTGAAACAGAATCATATAATGCATCTTTCTACCTGGAGTTTTTCTCGTAAGTCAAATTCAGTTTTTCATATTCACAGATTGTATATTTCCCATAGGTTTTAATGATAACTTAAATACAGATTATCTCCCCAAAATTAGATAAAAGTTGAAATAAACTCTTGGTGTAATATTTTCTTTTTTTTTTCTTCAAAATGTCAAAGTTCATAGAATTATAACCATCCAGTGGCAAGATATGGAATGCGCCATTATGGTGCTAATACCTTAAAAACAAAACAAAACATTACGCTGACATTTTTTTTTTTCTTCTTTTTTTCATATATCAGTATTATTCAAAAACTCATAGAGCAAAATCAAATGTGACCGAGTCTTACTTGATAGCATGGGCATTAAGCATTTATTTTCATCGTTAAGGAACGAAATTACTACAAGGATTTTAAAAACACCTCGCAACATACATGTGCATTTTGTTTTAATCATATTTTGGATTATTTCCTTTCTTTTTAGTTTTGTCTGTTTTAATGAGGAAGAATTATCTTTTAAGAATCATAATGAATAGGATTTTTAATTTACGGTTGCTTTTTTCGTGTTTTCTTTAATATGCAGTAATTCGCTGGTTCTTAAATTCGCACTACTCGGTTAAAATATAGCATTAAATATATGACATTCAGAAAACATTCCTCATCATAATCATTGGGTAAATATTAATTGAAAAAGACAATTATAGCGAAAATAGCACTCGGTGTACAGTGATAACACGTGACAAGCGCATTGCAACGTGAACGTTTAACTTTGATTCTTTGATTATTGAGTAAAACACCCTCAGGGAGATAGACAGAGCCAGTGAGAGAAAAAATGAGAGAGAACGAGAGAGAACGAAAGGAAACGTTTAAGTAATAAACATGTAGTACATATGACATTTTGCCTTTTTTTCTTATTAGGATAAGCTAAACT
>CM037794.1:8409950-8459950 GCA_021229015.1 Solen grandis
TCGAAACTAGTTTAAGAAGCTAATCGTTAAAGTCGCTTAAAATGTTTACAGAGATTTAAAGATTAATCAGTGACGCTCAGCGGGGTTTTAGAGGTATGCCAGCATATGATATACCAGTACATAAATATATATATACAATTGGCAGGCAATCACTGATGTCTATTCAAATAGGTTAAACTAGTAATCACTGATCCGGTCAATGACATATAGATCACATAAAGGAGAGACTACTTACTGGTATGTTTTGTTTGTATTAATGACTTTATTATCAAAGATAAAACAGTAGGTAAGTCAAACACGTGATCACCTATATGTATAGTCACGTGACCTACACTGCCATGGTCACCACTGTACAGATGTGAAAAAAAGCACTAAGACCGCTTCTGTTTATATAGCCAGTGTTGTTGTTTTTTGTTTTTGTTATTTGTTTTGGTAAAAATATTCGGAGAATATAGGAGGCATTCTCCTCTGCCTGGAATATATAATTTCCCCCCTTTTTTTTACATTTCCCCTCCATGATCATGGCAGTTTATATACTATATTGTGTGCATGGACTCACTGTTGCAGTGTCATATTCAGATATTATATTCTCAATAAAACTGTTCAAACATGTTATATTATTGTTCTTATTGTTCATTTATGCAATAAAACATCAAAAATAAGATTAAAATACAATGAAACACCTACATTATACATAGTAGAAAAATTCCCCTCTTAGCTCGTGTGCGCACCCCCCCCCCCCCCCCCCCCCCCCCCCCCCGGTAGCAGACTGATACAATCAGGGGTGTGGCACATACATGTCAACTAAACTGTACTTATTACATTGGAAATTCAACTTTAGTCAATAGAAATGTTGATGAAAGGTACTTTTTGAATATCCCACAGCAGTATTGGCAAAAACATTTAACATATTTATTTAGCATAAATGACTGAAAATTCGAAGTTTGCAGGTTCGATCACCGTTTAAGGCAATCGTTTTTAATAACACAAAATACTGGACAAATCTGGGAACAGTCCTAAAGAATGTATTTAATCTGTATGAATTTTTTTCCGACTCGACGTATAAAGACACGTCTTAGCAGATGTAGTTAATAAGGCGCGCATTCACTGCAAACTGCTGTAAATACATTATGTTACTTGTAATATCAAATCATTCATCATAAGAATAAATGACTCCATGATGCAAAGCGTGTGGTCTACAGAACAAATTAATTTACCCAATAATATTATACAGATATTGAATGTTATCCATATAAGAAGTATATGTGTGCCCCAGATTAATCGGTTCTGCACTATATATTTTATAAATAAACGTGCACTGCATGAGATGCAGGTTCAGAATGATTGCAAGCTGTCGCCTCTCCTCGGTAACTGTGTAGCCATAAACAAAGTGTAAAGCAAGAATTCTAAACATGCCATGGCAATTCACTGTCTACTCTTTTGTCGGATATATGGATCGAGCCTTTGGACATGGCCCAAACTATTCATATGACCACTCTAGTGTGGATGAGGTATTTCTGACGTACATGGCACACATAGTACTTGTTCTGCCCCTATATTTTTACTGTGAAAATCCCCTACATCTGTGATCATTTCAATCAATAAACATGTCATAGTTTAAAAAAATATACATTATTTTAAATCAGATATATACAAAACATTTGCATACAGGACAATATACTGTGTAAGTATATGATATACAAGGAAAATGAAAAAGAGTATATTGGTATTTTATGTTCAAAGAATAGAAAGATGAAATATATACATATCAGTGCATGTATTGCTGCTTATTTTACCGAGAGTCTCAATGAAATTTCGTCCACCTGTATTTCCAATGAATGTGTTGTTTTGAACTTGTTACCTTATTTTTAGAATTTAGAATTTCTATAAGGGGACAGGCTGATTACACATCAGCAGAGTGTTTGCACCCTTAGTATTTGCGTTCACTCTTAAAGTAAAGGTCCACAACGAAAGTTGCCAATTATCCAGTGGACAACTGCTTTGTCAACAAAGTTGGAACATAAACTGATCTTGAGAAAGCTGATTTAGGGAATGAAATTGTAGTAATGTCCGATTACAGGATCTACGATGTTTAATAATGGAGGGAAAGGGAAGACGTAGAAGAAACAAAATCACAATTTTTGCATTTTTGCTCTTTATTTGGGGTTTGCGTCGAGGTGGAGCAGCAAAAATGTTGAAGGAAACTAGCCGTATTACGTCGTATCGTACAGTGACTTTGATTTTTTTTTTTCAATGTGAAATTTATCATGGTTTTAACAAAAAACCTCAGAGCTACTGACAACCTTTTTCATGAAATGGGTATTTACCCTAGGACTTCCATATGAAATGGGTATTTGTGCAATTCAAATGGGTTGACTTTACAAAATGTGAATTGGGTATACTGTTTATTTTGTATGGAGATGTGCATGTATAGTCCTATTTGCATTCCAATTGTATTCTTCATACATAATCACATCATTTAGTCAAGCCAAGTCTTAGTAGGGCGAAAAAGAACACACGTAAGACAAATGGTTCTCGTTTATCATTTGTTTACTCATCCCATCAAGGCACTGACCCGGAGATCATGTCCGACAGTCGAGACGAGCAACTAGACATCTATCCTGCCCACCAACACTATACGATGTGACAGACATTCACCACAACAGGTCAGCACAGAAACCAGAGTGTCCAGTGATAGAGTACATAACTCTGGATCCGAAAGTTTTCAGTTTCATCCCCGAAAAGGCCCATGGATTTTACTCTTACCAAGCCTTGAGTATTGATCAAAGACATCAAAATTGATTTATATAAGAAACCAGAAATGTTTTCAGAGGACAAAGATGCCCCCAACCGTCGCATTTTCCAAAACAAAGGTCAACACACAGGTGCGCAAGTCATGACCTTAGTAATACATGCATGAAGTTTAAAGTCTGTAGCACAAATACCTTCAGAGTTATATGTGTCACAGTTTTAGGATGGACGGACGGACACAGGTAAATATGTAGACCTGCCTCACTTTTTGATGGGGGTATAAAAATGCCATGGCAAAGAAGACAGCACAGCAATCTAACAAATTTATTAGAAAATAACATCATTTTTTATATTCTAACAAGTACAACAACCATAGCAAAACAAGACAAGTGCTCAACATCTGGCAAATTTGGCATTGTCAACGGTGATCCGATAAAAAATACCCAGGCTCAAAACTTTATGTCCTGAATAATATATTCGTGAAGTTTCAAGTCTGTAATACAAACACTTTCAGAGTTACGTGCGTCAAAAGCATACAATTCCAAATTTTGGCCTATACTCTGTCAACTTCAATGAAAGTTTGATAAAAATACCCAGGTGCACAAGTTCATGTTCTGAATAATATATCCACGAAGCTTCAAGACTGTAGTACAAATATTCGTGTCACAAGGTTCCGGGACGGAGGGACGTATGTACGTATGGACGGACGGACAAAGGCAAATCTATTTGTCCCTCCCCAGGGCTTTTTTTCAGGTATCCCAGGGGGCCGAATATAGGCCCCGTTCCCAATGCTATCTAGGTACATTTTTTCCCGATCAAGAAAAAAAATTCCCAAAGCCAAGGAATATATTTTTTTTACAAATATTTCCCAAGTTAATCGTTGTCAAATCGGTTTTGTTTACATTAACAATTCTCGTGGGTAAAACGCACTGTCTGATGTAGTTTAAACTACATTCATGAAATACATTGTAAACTGAAGGTTCTTGATGAAAAAGTTTGTTTTTATGATGTTTTAAGTGAACTATAACATTGATTCCAATAGGTCAAATTTCCCAATTTCATCAATTCGATGATTGATGTTTCCAAATTTGCCAATTTTACCAATAAAAAAAAATCCCAAATTTGACAGGGACCTTTTTCCCAAAAAACCCGAAAAAAGCACTGCTCCCCATTTTTTGGTAGGGGCATGTTGATGCTAATGATACATCTGATATAAATATACATGAAACACTTCGAAGTAAAAATATGTCATATACACGTTCTTCACAAGATATTGTTGTAAATCGTCTAGGTAAAATACTTATTGAATTTTGCCGGTCGAATGAGTTCATTATTATGAATGGAAGATCATTTACAGATAAAACAGGTCGCTATACATGTAATGATACATCTGTTGTAGACTATGTTATATCGTCAAGTAACGCTGTCTGTCTTTTTAATGAATTTAAAGTTAATGATTATTGCCCTTTATTGTCAGATGTACACTGTAGTATTAGTTTTAGAATGTTCCCAGAAGTTTTTGTTTACAATCAAGATGTTATTTATGAGGAAAAAATTTGTAAATGGAATAAAGATAAAAAGCAAGAATTTATTAATAATATAGATATGTCAACTATTGATAATTTAATTCAATCTTTATCTGAAGATGATGCAATATGTAACCAAATTTCATAAGTTAGTAATTAAAAAACCAAAATAAAGATAGTCTTAAGACCGAAAAAAATAAGAAAAATAAGCCATGGTTTAATAATGAATGTAGATCAGCAAGAAACGATTTTCATAGGCATAAACGCAATTACAGTCAAGTTAAAAATATTGAAAATAAGGCAAATCTTGTATCATCGGCTAAGAAATATAAAAAAGAAATGAAAAAATCAATAGTTAAATATAAAAGAGACGTTAAGAAAAAATTAAGAATATGAGGAATAAATCTCCAAAAGAATATTGGAATTATCTAAAAAGATGAGCAAAACCAGTACAAGCTGATAACACAAATGTTAAAATATAAATTGTCGCAATAAAAGTTTAGATGTAGATATTGATGTATTTTCAGATTTTTTTAAGAACTTGAATGCGGATACCGAAGATGAGCATGAACCTGTGCAAGCTGATTTCCCAAATTTTACGAATGAACATAATCTAAATGATAGTATAACAGTAGAAGAAATTAAAAAAGCAATAAAAAATCTCAAAATAGGAAAAGCCACTGGTATAGACAAGGTATCTAACGAGTATATAGAAGCAACAAGTGATTTATTTATGCCACTGTATCATAAATTATTTAACAAAGTTTTTAATACTGGCTGTATACCAGAATCTTGGCTTGTTGGTTGCATCGTACCCATTTACAAGAATAAAGGAGACACTACAGACCCGCAGAATTATAGACCTATAACTATTTTGAGTTGTATTGGAAAATTATTTACCAGTATACTTAATAAAAGGCTTAACGATTTTTTGGAAACTAACGATTTGATTAATATGAATCAGGCAGGTTTTAGAAAAAATCACTCTACGGTAGACCACATTTATGTTTTATATAGCTTAGCCGAAATATGTAAACGTAGAAATAAAAAACTTTTTTGCTGTTTCATTGACTTTCAGAAGGCATTTGACTCGGTTTGGAGGGCAGGTCTTTGGAGTAAATTGATGCAATATAACATAGATGGAAAACTGTTAAATATTATAAAGAATATGTATAGTGGTATAAAATCATGTATTTTGGTCAATAATAAGATGTCAGATTTTTTTCCTTGCTCAAGAGGCTTAAGGCAAGGGGAGTGTCTTTCTGCGATTTTATTTTCTCTCTTCTTAAATGATCTCGAAAATTATCTCTCAAAAAATAATCATGAAGGAGTAAATATTACAGATGAATTTATTGAAATGTACCTGAAAATAGCCATTATTCTATATGCAGATGATACTGTAGTTCTTGCAAACAATGAAGCTGATTTTATCTCTATGCTTAACTCTTTTAATGAATATTGCAATGTTTGGAAATTAAATATAAATTTTGAAAAAAGTAAAGTTTTAGTTTTTGGAGATAAATTTCGTAGAAATAGAAAGGTTACTATTGCCGGTCAGGAAATTCAAGTTGTGGACACATTTAAATATCTAGGTATATTATTTTCAAAAAATAGAAAATTTACTTCAGCTAAGAAACATATAATAGAACAGGCTAGGAAAGCACTATTTGGTCTTTATAGAAAAATTAGAAACCTTGATTTATCAATAGACTGTCAACTTAAACTTTTTGATGCTACTATATCACCAATATTAACATACGGGTGCGAGGTGTGGGGTATTTCTGATCTAGGCGTTATTGAGAAAGTACATACTGATTTTTTAAAAACGATTTTGAATGTTAAACGTAGTACACCACATATAATGATTTATGGAGAACTCGGTAGATTTCCTTTACAGATTGCGATTAAAAAAAGAATTATTGGATTTTGGTTAAATATTATAACAAACACAAATAAATTATCACATTTACTATACAAATTCAATTTTAGGGATTCAGTTTATAATGATAAAACATATGATTGGTTAAACTTTGTAAAATCTATTTTTGATGAATGTGGATTAAGTTTTATTTGGGATGATCAGAATTTCGATGGATCTAGGGAAATACTACTGAGCAAAATAGAAGAATGCTTAAAAGATCAATTTATGCAAAACTGGCATAGCAGCATATTTGACTGTTCAAAATGTATTAACTACCGTATATACAAAACAGAACACAAACTTGAAAATTACTTGGATTTACTCCCACCATATTACCTGAATTGCTTTATTAAATTTAGAATGTGTAATCATCATTTTCCTATAGAAAAACTTAGGTGGACCGATATACCTCAAAATGAGCGAATATGTAATATTTGTAATTCTAGAGAAATAGGGGACGAATTTCACTATTTATTTAAATGCACATATTTTAACCAAACTAGAAAGAAACTTATTCCAGAAAAATATCTAAAAAATATAAATTGTATTTCTTTTAAGTCGTTAATGAATGAGAATGATGAGGCTATTTTATCAAAACTTTGTAAATTCATCAATATTTTAATGAAACACTTTAAAAACCCACCTGGCAACTAACTATGTTCATAACATATTTCATAAAATACTTGTTTTCTTCTCTCTTGTAATAGTACATTGTATTATTATTATTTTTTTCTTTTGAAGAAATTCATTGTCTATGTAAAACACACAGCTTGGTCAACATATATTTATTATTTATTGTTTATACCTCATGTCACATGTACTTTGTGCTGAGTGAATAAATAAACTGTAAACTGTAAACTGTAACAGCAATGAAACGTTTTCGAAAGAAAAAACACCAAGAAATGTATATAGCCCTGAACCTCGAATAGTAAGTTTTTTAAGGAGTCTTGTCCCTTAACTATATGTGTTACAACTAGCAGCTTAATTCTGATATTAATATAAGCATTAATTAGGTCAAGCATATGAAACTTGATTAAAAAACTAATGGACAACAGCGACCAACCAACTTAATATACTCTCCCTACAACACGCACCCTTCCACGGATACACTTTCCCGATATTTTTAATCAAATACTATAAAGAAATGGGATTACTTCATTGACATTGGCCTAAATTTAAAAGCATTGAAAGATTACGTGATGTTTAGCAGCCTTTGCAACACAGTCATTAAAATGAAATACCTTACATTTTGAGACCGAAAATGGGTGTTTTAGTGAATCAGGATTTAATTCAAGTTTGCCAATTTTCCGTTCGAGTACTCATTCGTATGCACTATTTCTTTAGAATGAGATTTAAATTCCTTTTCATTCAAACGACAAATAACCCCCAAGAAGCCCTCTTTTTTGGAGGGGCGTTTATAAATGGGAGGAGAGTCCAAAATAATTTCCATCAAATTAGATCATGCAGATTGTGTCATTGTAATCATGTTATTTATTCTGACAAAGGATATTCTACATTCATTCTCAGACCACCTATCTATATATTACCTATATATTGCATGTGCATACAGCTAAAGAAATTGTTAACATGGGCGCCATGCATGGTATTGTGTTGCGGTCAAAATCCATAATGATTTACAAGAAAACGGCTTTTTTTTGCTTTTGCTTGATTTCATTTTTTTATTCCACACGAGGAGTAGTAATTTAAATGCAGATGATATGCGTATGCATCGAAAAATAAACTTTATCCGCTATTTATTGGTGCCAGCGTCGGAACAGTAAGAACAAAATTATTTCGAAGAGTTCGAAGATTCATTTAATATGATATTTTGTCGCATTCAAGTGGAAATAAGACAATACTCATGAAAATAGGTAAAATTTGCAGTTTTGCCCAAAAGATGTGGATGAGTGAACAGAGTGTATCACCTACGCAACGTTTGTGTAACATTTGTTTTCAAAGTTTTTTCTTCATCTGACTTTTTTAACAACATGAAGTCATTGCTGTTCAAACGACGTGTCTAATGCTGCAGTCATAACTAATGATGAGTTTTCGTGACTAAATCATAAAATTAAGTGATAATGATATAAAGTTAATTGCAGGAAACATCAAACTATATTGATTGACGATTGTAACTGACAACCAGACCGGGTGTTCTATCGATGCGCAAGTTACACACACACGTGGCTTACGAGCCTAGCGGCACAGCTAGAGGAATTTTACCAAGAGTGATATAAATAGAAATGCGTGGAAATTCCAGGCGAACAAAAAAATGAGTCTTCTTCATTCTCCCAGATCGTGATCACTGGCGCTGGAGATTTACAGGAAGCTTGCGTGGTGTGTTTACCTACCAGATGCGATAGGTAAGCAGTTACCAAGTATGTTCCTCTCAGAAATGTAACATGATCGGGTAGCAAAATGTTCACTTAATATTCGATACTTTATAAATAAAAATGTTCTTTATATTGGCTTTATCTTTTTTGTTTGTTTAGTGGATTTAACGTCCCATCGATAGTATTTCAGTCATTTGGAGACAATTACTGACTTTATTTATAATGAAAATAGTACATTTAAATGAACGACAACATACTGAGCTTAAATTCTCTTGCAATTGTGCATGTATCAAAACTACTAATAAACTGATCATTTCCATTGTTGTGAACAACAGACACTTCCCGAATGCATCGTGTTATATACATGTTTATGAAATTTCGTGGAAATGAACACAATTATATTTTTAATACTAGACTAGACTAAAGTATACATTTAAGTCTCTTTCAATTATTAACCATAAAAATAATGAAATGCTCACCCTAACTTCATATGGTCAGCTGCACGAAAACTATGAAGGGCACCATGCATGATGTTTACATACTTGGCAAAATAAATATTTTATTCTGTCCCCCACAAATCATGTCAAAACAGCTCGACACTTACACACAACTTCCTCGGGTTTAATAGTACTAGTATCATATTACATAGCTACCACTTACTAAACAACGGGGGTTGTGTGTATGTGTGTATGTATGTGTATGTATGTATAATAGTATGATGCAATGCATATACATGTCTGTATTTCTGTATCAATATATATTAACAAACTATAACATAAAATATACAGAAATATACATTATATTATTAAGTGATATACATAAATACACACTTACATACATGATACATACAATGGAAAATCCACTAAGATCTTCGTAAGGACTTATTTTTTTTTTGTTCATTGTGAGTTCATGCAATTATCAATGGTTGATAAAAGACCAAAACGAACGAACTGAAGGAGAAAAAACAAAATAGGTGAGTGAGAGAGAGAGAAAAAAAAAGTAGCGTAGTTAATTACCGCCTCCATGTTGTTGAACGAGATAAGGAAAACGCCACACATTTCCAAGTCCGACGGCATAACTTATAACCATGAAGATATACTGCCATTTACTGTCCCAGGCTTGTCTTTTCTTCAATGGTTTTTTGCCGCCCCCTTCCCCGCCGTCATTCAAAGGTTCCATCTGCTCTTCCGTCGGGACATTGTGTAAAACCTGCTTCCCCATAGCGAACAGTCACACGTACGCACAGTTTATTAAAACAAAGTAATATCACAAAATCCCAGTTTCCTTTAAGGCTTGGGAGCTCTTAAATCTCAAAGCACAATATTGATTGATTCAGATAACAGAAATTCTAACGTTCCAAAAACACGTGGCTCCTCGATGAAATACACTGCATAATGTGGAGGTTTGTCTGGTATCGGATTTTATACACGCAGATACAATGGGTATGATAGGGGAAGTAACTCACACCCACCGTAACTCTGTATCGTAGTAACCAATTTGATTAAGTACTGTTTCGCGCCGCGATTGTTGTTGTTGTTGTTGTTGTTGTTGTTGTTAGTGGTGATAATCTTTTATTTTACATGAGGTCACTACTATTTATTTAATTATACATATTATTGCTACATGTCAGCGATGTTCAGATACTATTCACTGACTGTATTTCAGTAATTTGGGGATTTTAGTCTACATATGAGACAGATATGGTGCTCTGACATCATACCACACCCAGACACATGTTGACACCGGCCTAAGCAGTCGTGAAACAACATTTCTATGTTGAGAGGCAACTAGTATCATTTTAACGACTTTGGTTTGTCGATGGCCAGGAATCGAATCAACAACCTCCAATGAAATATCGCGCACCGACGGAGTATGGGAGGCCAAAGCTGCCTTAACATGAGCCGATGCATTATATCATGATAGTTCACAATGACGGTTTGTGCAAATCGCAGTTATTGTTGCTCAAAAATAAATATGTTATATGTCCTTTCACAAATACATAATCCCCATTTGCATTATACAATAATCAGTCTACATTTTATGATGCTCGCATGACATTACAGGTTGACCATTGTTAATGCTATGATGGTCATTCGTCATTATGCAATGTTCATTTAGTCTTCTCTGATGATCGCGGCCTGTATGGTGCACACATACCATAACATGCGATTCATGAAATGTATACGAAGATCATCTATCATTTTATTAGGGTAACTTAGAATAACATGATAATCGATGTCTTTACACGATGATCTCTTGTCTTTTCATGATGATCATTTATACTTATTTCATGGCCAACTAACATTATATGATGCTATTATAATACCATATATGATGCTATTCAGTATTATATGATGATATTTTATTATTATTTGATGTTATTTTAATATTATAAGTTGCTATTTTAGTTAAATATGATTTTATTTTTTATTATATGATGCTATTTTATTGTTATATGATGCTATTTTATTATTGTATGATGCCATTTTAGTATTATGCGATGCTATTTTAGTGTTATATGATGCTTTTTTATCATTATAGGATGCTATTTTAGTATAACGTGATGTTATTTTAGTAATATATAATGTTATTCAGTATTATATGTCCGTTTTATGATGTTTATTTGCTATAACAGGATGATTGTCTTTTTTATCATGCTGATATAGAGTAAACGATGCTATCACTTGTCTTTTCTAGCATTGTGTTCATTTTATGAAATAACATGGTCATTTGTTATTTTATTATGCCTTTCAACACTGATTTGATAGTCGAATGAATTGCGAGTTCACAAATGGTTATTATATCCTGCTGAAACTACATTTACGATGTGCTTTCACATACACTGGTGCGATTTTGACATTACATGATGTGCAAACGTATATTATACGATGATCGATGGTTCCCGGCTGTGAATACCTGTTGAGGGATAGTTGGACCGGACACCACGCGTTATTTCTTAAATACCGACAAGACGGACAAAAAACCAAAAGGATCATTCATATTTTTGTCACTGCCTAATAATATTTCATTTGTATCTCACGTTTCTTTTCCCTCTCCCCCCCCTCCCCCCCCTCTCTCTCTCTCTCTCTCTCTCTCTTAACGATTAACAGTGATAAGACGCCGTGTAATAACCGATGTGATATTGGTTTGTCAGATATAATGCATCAATGAATGTTTATTAAAATAAAGGTAATCTTTGCGATTTTGATTATGTTTGTTTTAGTTTAAAATATCATCGATAGTATTTCAGTAATTTTGGGACATTTGTCTACATGATACAGATATAGTGCTGCCTCATCGCATGATAGATATGTGGCATGATACCATACCAAGTCACATTCCTTCTTGTATTTTCTTTTATTGTAATGGCTAGCAATCATTTTCTTATTATTATGGTCATATTTTAGACCTTTTCTTTGCTGAAGAGATATCAAAGGAAGAGACAGAAGTTAGATATTAGGGAGTCCAGGTGTGATACCCTAGCTCTTTTCGAATAGACCCCTTGGTTCCTGTACGTGCCCAGTGTATAGCTCCGATAAACGGGAGACGAGGTCCTGCGCAGAACCAGTACTGATCGAGTACTCTGAGTTCCCATAGCAACCTCATTTTGCCGAGTGCCATTCAATTTATACGTCTTTGGTTTGATGCAGTCACTGGAGGAAGTGCACACAGCATAGTAGACACGTGACATGATACCATACCTAGTCACATTACATGACAACAGACAACTATTCCTGGAACTACCCTTATATGCTAAACAATAAGTATGGGAGCAATACCCGTACCGTTTTTTACGAAGTTTGTGTTGTTGCTAATACACGCTACTTAAATTTCTAATTCTGATTTAACTTCCTCATTTGTTAAAGCGTTTACAAAAGTAAATGGTCTCTCTGTATTGCGTTAAAAAAATGAGAATATTGATTTGTGTGTACTTCCTTTCGACATATTACCCGTTTAATAAAACTGAACAAGTTATGGCTATACCTTGATGCACACTTGATATTATTTCATTTTTTTTCCGTGTTAATTACTGTGGCGTAAAATAGTTTGAAAATACGGAAATTGATGGTTTTGTTTCATATTTTTAAATAGCTTATCATTTTTTCCCATATATGCCATACAGAATATTTGCCCAATATTATACATGACAATCGTTATAACCCATGGCATAATTCATTAATTTACTTACTTATTCCCGCTCACACATTCATTACCTCACTCAATTATTACATGACAAAATTTGATTAAGAATTTAACTTTGCTCGTTCATACTCTGTATTCTAAGACAACAGCATAAAGGGAGAAAGATTTAGAGGGAAGACATCCGATAGTTGGTTGCTGAATCAAGTACAATGAAGTTAGACTTGATACCCTGTACAAGTATCAAGATTGTAAACAATACAATAAATTCAAAAACAAGTAATGGGAGTAAGCTTCATGTTCATGTATATACTAATTAAACTAATTAAGAAAAAAAACGGATTTTAATATCAGGGACCAACGGTTACTTTATGAAACATAAAATGACATAATGATATACCAGAGAATTAATTACATGCATGTAAACTCAAAATGTGCAATGGTTTTTTCCAATATGGTCTGCAGCCGAAATGACTTCCGTGATCAAAAATCATGAATCAAACTTATCTGGCCCAAACAACCGTCACATAGACACGCCCATTCAATGATAAACTTGATGTTACTGTTGTGATGATTCTGTATAATACATAATACACTTCTTTCGGGATAACAAATAACCCACTTCCATATTAGTATTGTTTTAAATATGTAAACAGGTCGTTCCATAACTGAATGCAAGATTTTATATACACATGTATCTTAAAACAATTTATCTATATTATAACACATTTTTGCAAACGCCGGAAATATTTGTCATTCGAGGTATATTTAAATTGTCCAACTTTTCTGACAATTATTTTTACACACACTGTGACCATAAACAATACGTTAAGCACGCTACATAACACATATTTGTGATCACTTTCAGAACACCCTACACTTCCCGACATTAATTAGTAAGTTACATGTACCTTTTGAGGTCGCGGAAATACATTGTTGTCATGAATGATCAAAATGATACACTAAATTTGATCTTTAATGTAAAATGTTGGATTAAATGTATAAAACTAAAACTTGATAAAATCAAGTGTGTTTTGCGTCGGCCTTGATTTATTTTATAAACGCCTAGTGATTTTTTTTTTCAACTGAAACGTAGCCACCTCGGTGTTTCCTATGGATGTTGGACTAGTACATCGAGCTTGAAAAAACCATCAAAAATATGCCTTTGCAGAGTTTGAACCCAAAACCTGCGGATCCGAAGCCATGTAGACTTTTTCTAACCCCTGTTTTAAACTAAAAAATCATTTATTCAAAGTTAAAATCGGCCATGTTAAAGATAAAACTTTCTTCAACAATAAAAAGGGTAATTACAGGCAGCCAAAATATACCGAAAATCAGATTTAGTTTATCTTAGAAAAAAAAGTCATGAAAAATAAATTTGAATATTGAAGTGTTGTAATGTCATTTGCATCGTGGGCTGTCAAAACTCTCTCTCTCTCTCTCATTTTAATTCTTTGGCGCGTTCCTTCACACCTACTTAAACTATTGTAATTAACATGCTATATGAATAGTCCCTTCATATTTACAATAATATAAGGTGAAATAACGCTCACGCTAGCAGTTACAACAAACAATGTTGCGGATTTATATTAAAATCAAATAGTTTGCGTAGCATTAAAATAAATTCCTATAACAAACCAGACGTCAAGTTTTCAATCAGATAACATATTTTAAGCTGCCTTAATCTGTTGGATTAAAACCTAATCAATCTGATTTCAGCTTAAGAAATGTGAAATAATGGTCAGAAGAAATACGATTGTCCTAAGAGGTGACAAAGGGGCAAACCATTCTAAAGGTTTCGTGACAATAACAACTGCCCTTTATTTATATTTTTTATGTATTTTACATCGATTTCGAAACAATTTCCCACACCATTGGGTCCGTCTGCTTCTGTATTATTCAAATGAACACTGAACTAAACCATTGCTGTCCAATGTACTTATTGTTACTTTAAGTAGAAATGAATGTGATGTTTATTTGTTTGAGTGTTATTTTTTTGTCCTTTTTACCCTCTTCATCTAAATATTTCTGTGATTATGCATCTTGCCTTGTTGCAGGCAGATTGTACAGATGACCACAAACAATGAAATTTTAGTGAAGAGATGTTGTTGTTTTTGTTGTTATTGTTTTAAATTAAGTTACATAATGAATTATCGTTCCTTACACTCCATGAGAGAGAGTGCTCATGTGCAGACAAACAGGAATAATACATTTATTTCCTTTAAAGCTGAATAACATAACTTAAAAAGTAATTGAAAAAAACAAAAAAAAAAACACCAGAAATTAATTTACCGAGATACATGTTACTCAAGGATGTCTGATAAATGTTGACGTCCCAAGTATTTTTCAATAAATTATCCGTAGTCTTACTCGCCTGCCTGCCTTCCTTGATAAAATCATATCCGGGAAGTTAACATCTAGTGTGGGTGATGAGATTGGGAGATATCGTCTCATATGTTAAGAGGGCAGGGCAAGGGAACAATATACAAAGACCGTTAGCGCGCAGGTTGCTGCTAAATTGTATGTTAAGCGTATCATAAACATGTGTTTTCAGTCTTTTAAACCTTCTTAAGTCTTCTTAAGAAACTGGTCCCTAATGTAAGATTTTAAGAATCACAAAAACAATAGTATATAACGGAAGTATATGACGTGTGTATGGTTGATAAATAGCTATTCATAGTTCACGTGTTTTTTGTGTGTGTTTTTTTGTTTTTTTTTTTTGTTGTTTTTTCTGCTTTTAAAATAAGATTTGAACTTGACAATCAATGGTATACATATACAAAGATTTAATGATTTACTTAAGTTATGATACTTTTTATTTTGAACTGATATGTCCACCTTGGCTAAGACTTGTTTACAGATGGTGAAAATAAAAATAAAAAAGTGAAATTGTTTGTCTAATTTACTGTAAGTAAGTAAGTAAGTAAGTAAATATTTTATTATTGTGACATGTGCATTAAATACAATATCAAACAAGTAATATAATATACATATTTTAAATATAGCACCCGGCCCAGTGGACCTATATGTCACCAAAAAAGGTAAATTCGTAAATATTATTAAGTTCAACTTTAGATAGCCATAAAAATGTGAAATGGCATATTAAATGTTGTTATGTTAAGATCAGTTATACATTAATGATCGTCTATATAAATAAAATAAGATACTGTACGTGCGCTATGTTTTATTACGGCTTTCCTCAAACCTGCGGAAAACGTGAAAACGTATAAGGTTAGTTAAGTTAATTAGGGCATTCTGCCTAAAGCAGAAAGTCGTATTGGGTTTGTTATGTTTTTTTCTTCTTATTAATATTATTTCTCCTTTTGAGGTTCAAATTAAAACAGGTTGCCAATATGACCTCGAAATTAAGTTTAGTATTTCAGAGACTCCATATGAGATAATAAGCTAAAATTCAAACATATTGTAATTTAAATGGTTTTCTTTAGATTTTCATAGGCCGGACGTCATTTGACGTCATGGGGTTATTATATGTTTTCATTTCTCGTGCAATAAATTCAGTGTGATCCCAATGGTCCAGAATTACAAAAATTTTATGGCATATATTGAATATGCTGAATTTTCACATGCAATGATGTTCATTTTCATATGACATCAGAATAAACACTCTAGATACCTAATATTTTCTGCGTATTCCGTATAAATAAATTTTCAGTTTGATTGAATTTAAAACGGTTTAAACGGTTTGCAGAAAGTCCTATCGTTTGCCGTGCAAACAAAATCTAGTTAGGGCTTTCTGCCTAAAGCAGAAAGTTATTTTTTCTTCTTATTATCCCCCGCCGAAGACGGCGGGGGGTATGGTAACAGTCTCCGTCCGTCCGTCTGTCCGTCCTTCCGGCCCACATTTTTGTCCGGAGCATAACTCGAAAAGTATTTGAGGTATCAACTTGATACTTCATAGGTGAATAGATCTCATTGAGGAGGAGTGTAGTGCTTAGGAATGATAACTCTACCTTTCATAATTTTTGAGTTATTGCCCTTTGTTATTTTTCAGACTTAATTTTTGTCCAGAGCATATCTCGAAAAGTATTTAAGGTATTCCCTTGGACTTGCATAGGTGGATAGATCTTATTGGGGAGAGTGTGGTGCACATGAAAAACCTCTCACATTTTTTTTGTTATTGCCCTTTGTTATTTTTCAGACTTAATTTTTCTTTGGAGCATAACACGAAAAGTATTTGAGGTATCAACTTGTTACTTCATAGGTGTATAGATCTCATTGAGGATGAGTACAGAGCACAAGAATGATAACTCTATCTTTCATAATTTTTTGTTATTGCCCTTTTTTATTTTTCAGGCTTATTTTTGTCTGGAGCATAACTCAAAAAGTTTTTGAGATATTAACTTGAAACTTCATATGTGATTAGATCTCATTGAGGAGGAATGCAGTGCTCAAGAATGATAACTCTACCTTTCATAATTTTTTGGTTATTGCTCTTTGTTATTTTTCAGACTAATTTTTTTCCGGAGCATCAGTCAAAAAGTATTTGAGGTATCAATTTAGAATTTCATAAGTGGATAGATTTTTTTAGGAGGGGTGCCAGCCGCATGAAATTTTAACAGTAATCAGTGACTTTGGCCCTTTCGAATGAAATAATTTTCATCTTCATATGACGTCACAGTTGAAAAACGCTACCAAATTTAGTTCGCAGTCATTTCTAGTCTGGGCGGCCTGATATTTTCACAGAAAGTGTATATTAGGATGTAGATGTGCATACTTGCAGACCGATTTACATGTAACTATCAGTTAATGTGCAACCTAGTGTCCCGTCGAACATGGTGACATCCGTTTCCGGAAAATCACAAAGTTCAAGGTCATATTTCAGTTATCGGTTTTTTCTTCGGCCTTAAATATCTCAAAAACGATAAATATTCTATCGAGACACTATGGGTATAATTTGTAGAGCTTTGAAAGTCCTCCCAGATGAAATTAGTTTTTGATGATCGGGGTTGGATCAATTGAGTTTTGGCAGAAAACCGAAAATAGTGTTACCAAAACTGCTTATATATGTAAAGAAACATTGATTTTTTGTAAATTAGAGTATGAATGTAATTTGGAGAACGGTCCTTGGCCATTCTAATAGAGTTTAAATTTTAAAGATAGGCCTAGGATTCATAGATTTAGGGCGAAAACAAAACGACATGAACATATTTTTGCCGATTTTTGCAGTTTTCTAGAGGTATAACTATCTATATCTTAAAAGTGATAAAAGATACATCTATTAATAAAGAATGTGAAATTTGGGGAATTTGAAGACCTTTCTAACGATACCTAGGTTTTTATTAAATTGGACATCATATAATGAAGTTACAAGAAAAATAAGAATTTAGACGATTCATTTATGCACTTTTGCATTTTAGTTATATATACCTAAAAAGCCGTTACAGATTGGTGAAAATAATAAGAAAGTGAAATAATTGATATTGTAAGAGCTTTCTTACGATACCAAGTTTTATTATACGCCCTTATTATGATAAGGCGCTTGTCCATCTGTCCGTCCGTTAGCCATATCAATGTCCACTCAATAACTTGATAACTAATATGTGTGCTGACATGGATAGTGGATGATCATTTCTGATTTTGAGGTCATTACGTCAAAGGTCAATGTCACATTGACACTTAGTGTAAAATACTCGTCTGCACAATAAATTGAAAAGGAATAAGCATCGGTTTTTTAAACTTGGCAGGGAAAGTGCCCATTGTCAGTTGAAGACTCCTATTGATTTTGAGGTCATTCGATCAAAAGTCAAGGTCACAGTGACATTTAATATAAAAATCCTTGTCTGCTTAATTCCTTAAGAATGAATAAGCCTACAATTGTGTTCTTTGTTAGGGACATTGTCCATGGCCAGTTCACGATCCTTTTTTAAATTTTGAGATCATTAGGCCAAAGGTCAGGCTCAAAGTGACACTTAATATAAAATCTTTTTTTATTTATAACTTGAGAAGAAATAAGCCTATGTATGTGAAACTTGGTAGGGACATTGCCCACGGCCTGTTTATGACACCTATGACTTTTGGGGTAATAAAGTCAAAGGTCAAGTTCACAATGACACTAAGATCATTAGAGCAGAAAACCCTGTCGTTTGTTCGGGACAAACGAAATCTAGTTATTATTATAATTCCCTTTTTTCCAACCAAATCCAAGGGTTAATTTCAGTATGTTGCCAGTGTCTGGGCAACATGAAAATCAAATTGCCTCGACAAAAAGTTCAAATTTTTAAATTCAATCATTTTCAATTTTCAATGGTTTTCAATTTTTCCAATTCGAAATATTTAATATTTATGGCAAAACGGAATTTCAAACTTTGTTCCTAAAACTATTATTTAATGTTACAAAGGCTACCGTTGAGTTAGAAGCATGGAAATTGGACAGCTTATCGGCCCAGAAGTGTTTTTTTTCTTTTCTCTGAAAAAAAAGTCACGTGGTTATGACGTCATTTAAAGGATAAAATCCTCTTTTTTTTTCAAAGATTTCTCTCGCCATGGCATCATACATTTTGAGTCAATTTTAATGAAATTGAAATTGCAGCGGTAAAAAAGTATCTTTTTATATATTCAATTATTTTCCATTTTCAATGACGTCAAATGACGTCAGATTTGATGTCAACTTTAAAACTTATTCACGCTCTAGAGCCTTCAATTCTAGTCGGATTATCTTGATATATCGTTCGTTAGGATGTAGATGTGCACCGTTGCATTCAAATTTCTAAATTCGAAAAAAGTAAGATTTCATTGCAATACAGAGTTTCGAAGTTCGGTCCAAAAAATATATTTAAATGTTACAATGCCCCCTGATGCGTTAGCAGCATGACAATTGGACAGCATATCGGCACAGAGGTTTACATTCTATATTCTGAATTATTTTTCTCTTAAGTCACAGGTAAATGACGTCATTAAAAAGACAAAAAACATTTATTATAAAGATTTCTCTCGCTCTGGCATTATGACTTTTGAGTCAATCTTAATTAAATCTTCAGAATTGATAGAGTTAAAGTTGAAGTGATGCAAACTGCAAGAAATGTTTGTTTTGTCGCGTGATTATGATGTAATGCATACTAAAGCAAGAATTAGTGAAAAAAATAACATATAAAATTAGATCAATGAACTTAAAATTTGCAAAAATGTCGAAACTTAGTACGTTCATAAGGTCTTGAAATTTTAAAGTGATTACGTCATCAAACGGCAGATATTCATGTTTGATGGAATGCCTGCATGAAAACCTGTTTGCATTCTCGAAGATATTTTTTTCTGGATTAATAGAACGTTAGCTGAACATGTCCTTGCAAAAAAAAAAAGATATTTTTGTAAAGTCACTTGATTTGACGTCGTTGAAATATAAAAATAATTCATTTAAATGTGTATTCGCGCTCCAGCGTCATGAGTATTGATGCCAATCTTAAGCATACCTTAAGGAATTTATGTTGTGTCCCTTGCTTATGACAAAATTGATTTGTAAACAAAAAAAGATCATAAGATTGGATTTATTATTTTTAAATAAGTAACATTGCCATACCTTAAAATGCGCATAAAGTCTAGAAAATTTCAAGTGATTACGTTATCAAACATAACATGTTTTTGTGTCGACTGACGAGAGTCAGGCGACATATAGGGGTTACCTTTGTCGGCGCGGCGGCGTCCCCATCTGCTTGTCCGGATCATATCTTTGTCACCATAAGTTTGAATGACTTGAGACTTGATATGTGTGTTTCTTGCAATAACCTGGAGTGCAGTGCACAAGAACCATAACTCTACCTCGTGCGCTTTTTGAGTTATTCCCCTTTAATATATTTTCTTACAGCATTTCTTGTCCGGAGCATAACTTTTTCATCATAGTTTGAATGACTTGAGACTTGATATGTATGTTTCTTGCAATGACCCGGAGTGCAGTGTCCTCGTGCGCTTTTTGAGTTATTCCCCTTTAATATATTTTCTTACAGCATTTCTTGTCCGGAGCTTAACCTTTTTCATCATATGTTTGAATGACTTGAGACTTGATATGTATGTTTCTTGCAATAACCCGGAGTGCAGTGCTCAAGAACCATAACTCTACCTTGTGCATTTTTAGAGTTATTCCCCTTTGATTGATTTTATTAGTGTATTTCAAGTTAGAATGAGATGCATAGTTGAGGGAATGAGAATCTTACAAACTCGTAAGCAGGTTTGCATAGGTCATTTTTAAGGAAAAGGGTTAAACAACAACAAAAAATAATCATATTTCATTATACTTGTTAATATGTTAAATATATTAATATTATTTTATTTGTTCTTTATAAGCCTTTCTCTGTTTGATGGCAACATCATTGCGCATTAATACCCCATTCTTAACAGAAAGTGACAAACTGGCATCTTTACTGTCAACAGATAAGTCATCGTCAGGCGACACATCCGACTCGCGGAGTTCTAGTTCGTAATAGTTCTTATTCATGAAAATCTATTAATTTGAAGAAAGAAATGAAAGCGGTCGTTAGGTTGGTTGAGCAAGATCCGGTTGTTCTTTTGCAGAAAAGAGTGCCCGTGTTGAATAGTGAATTGTGATACGTTGTTGAGTAAATGAGTCGCATTTACGATGAATTAGTATAATTATACTAGAGCCAGAAAACCTATACGGATAACTTATTGCATTTGCTATCACGGCTTTCCGCAAACCTGAAGAAAATGACAAATATATGTATATCTACCTATCGATTTTTTATGTTTTCTAAAGGTTTAACGGTTTCTTTGTCTAAACCTGTAAAAATAAGCCAACATATAAAGCAAATGAATTGTTGAAAGTTTCAAGACGTTTATACACTTAATTACATAGAAACAAGAAATTATTTCAATGACTTTGCTTATACCTCTGCCTTTGTTTCCATTTATCTTTGCAAATGTAAAACTCAATCAATTCAATGGTTGAAAGTCATGGATTTCAAAGTAATCTTATTTGTTTTACAATTTCAATTATATTTGTTAAATGATATGCTTGCGAAGAAATGTATATTAAATAAAGAATAACAAAAACTTTCAAAATCGATAGAATAACGTAAAAAAAATCTTGAGGATAGTCTTTTTTCTCTTTTTTTTTCATGATAGTAAACGGTTGCGTAATCAAATAAGATCCATATTTATGCTTTCTTAATATCTTCTTGATAAGATAAAAATTAAAAGAGAAAATTTAAAGCTTATCTTTAAACACAAGTATATATTTATAATAATGATGATTAACGTATTAAATCTTACATAATTAAGCATCATTTTTCAATTTCTTTGTATTAACTTATATATTCAATACCTTTGAAATAAGCGAACGGAAAGCCGTTTCGTTTGTATCTTAAACAAACGTCTTTTAGTTGTTATGTGTTTCTTAACAGCTTGTATTAGTGTCAGAGCCCAATTTTTAAGAACCATACAACAGGATGTATTCTTAGAAGAGGTGATCATTCATAAAGCGTGTATACATTAGGCAGCTAAGTACAGTGCGACGAGCTTTGAGATTCTTAAAGATAAAGGGCATGATACTGAAAAACATTCACCATGCAATGTCAACGAACAATGGACAACAAGTATTTTGACATTTTACAAATCATTCAGTCTATTAAATATTAGCATATCAAAGTAACATTTGTCCTATACTGGTTTATGTTTGCATACGCATATAACACAGTTGAAAAATGCAAATGGAATGTAAATACAAGACACTAGATCCGTTCCAAATCCTTTCTACCACAAGTGTATTGCTTGTCTCGGCGACTGTTAGTCAATAGTCGGAAAGCCCTTACGGGCTTTCAAATCACTTAGTCACTTAGTCGTGCTTATCACATTTGATGTAAATAATCCAGCAAATCTCCCCCATCCCTCCCCCCACCCCTCTCTCTCTCTCTTTCACACACACGTGCGCGCACAGCATATTAGTAAATTTCCAAATATATTGTGTGTTTGCATCAGTTGTTTGTTTTACCCTGTATATATGCTTAGCGCTAAGTAACTTCTTCTTTTTTTTTTTAGTTCGCGGGTGGGCGAGCTTTATCAGCCTTATCTTAACCTCATATAACCTAAATTCAGGAAAAATAGAAATATCAATAATATGTTTTATATTTCTTTTTATTTAAATGTTGTTTTTTTACGTTTTCCCGACGTAAGAATAGGGGGGGGGGGGGGCATTTGAAAACGTTTTAAGTTCCGAGGAGAGGGATTTGAAACTTTTTTAAGTTACCCGGGGTTGGGGCACTTGAAATAGGGGAACTTGAAAACGTTACACCGGTAGCCTATTAGTAAGCGTCCGTCCGTAATGGGGAATTCATGAATTCGATTCTCATCCTCGATATGTAAATGTCGTTAAGACGGCTTTGGTATATCTCATTTGCTTGACGCTAAGCATAAAGGGATATTTCTAATACTGGTTGCCTAGGTGACAAGATAAGGAATATTCGTGTATTGCGTGATAAATCAGTGTGTTAAAGAGATCTTGATTTGTTAAACCTAAATCCTGGTACGGTTTTTATTTACTGAACTGTGTTGTGCATTTCTCCGTGCCTGTCTTTACATGATGTAATTTTGCAAAGAATAAAAAAATGTATGATATAAAATGTCTTTCGCCTTTTTTTTGAAATTGTCTTTGATAATGATTATGGCAGATGTCATCATGTTTTCCGATATTAAAAAAATATTTTTACGTTTTAGGTTTTATCTGCGGAGTATTTTATTGTACTTACATAAGTCAGGTATACACATACTTGCGGTTTTCGTACTTAAACTTTTTTTGCTAACAATAATAAAACATTTGAATGTGAACAATAGAGAACAGAGTTGTTGTTTTTTTGGAACACAGGTTATAAAACAGTTTATACCCAATTATCATTTAAACATTTTGTATCACTGTAAATGCAATTATTTTATTATTGTAAATGAATATCTTAGATTTAGTCCTGTTATAATTATGTTGAAATCACCATCATCAGCGAATATGAAAATAATGAAGTGCGAACGTCAGTTTTACATGCTAGATAAGCAAGGAGCAAATTTTAAAGAAGTATAACAATGCAGCGCAATTAATTCATATTCTCTACATAAGTAAATGCAACAATGATGTTTAATAATCAGGTATAAATTAGCCAGGACCAGTATGTATCTGAGAGTCTGCATCTCGCCATCATCATCAACTTCCAGTGTTCTCCTAGATTAATCCAGCTATTGTTATTGCAGTGAATACGTGGAGTTGTTTCACATTAGTCAGACACATCAGCAACAGTCTGATCTGTTTCCGGTTTGTTTGTTTTTTACCTCCAATTGAAGAGCTTGCATAGAGCAGGTTGGTATAAAAAGATACAGTAACTTATAACCGATTTTCATATAATTTTCCTATCATTATCATATTAGAATGGCAAAAATCTCATTAAAATCTGCTCTCGTATTTCGCTCCGATACTGAGCAACAGTTAGAATATGGCTTGAACGAGATTGCAATCTTATGCAAGGGAGACGATTCATCTAAATAAAAATTTGGACCATCTTAAATTATGTCACCTGAATCTAATGTTACTGCCACTATTGCTGCTGCTGATGCTGCTGTAACGGTTATTAAACCTGTGCAAGGCTACACGTATGCGAATTTGTAATGGCCGTGTTGGTTTAGATAAATCATTAGGGAAATATACGTTATACATACAAGCGTTGTTGACTACTTGATTTGCACAAAAGATTGTTTTAACCATATTGATGATTATATATAAATAAATACATGATTTTATGGCTCATTCTAACCATGCACCTTCAAGTTTTGATTTTAGTTTTGACGTTTTAGGTTTTAACTGCGGAGTATTTTATTGTACTTACACAAACTCAGGTATACATGGACTTGCTGCATTTGGCATCCAAATAGACTAACATTGTCTTGACTGAGGATTTTGGGTTCGAATCCCAGAATGGTCATTTTTTTCTTTTATTTTTCTTTAACCATTATTTGTATAACGCCAATTATCATATTTAGAAAGAAAAATGGCTGGTTTATAAAGTTAAGTATCTAGGGCCATGTACTAAGGTAACTTCAAGTACATGCTTCACTTACTTATTATCCATTTCTAAACAAATTGGACATTTCAGTTTTAAGTTTATTAGATTTTGACTTGTATAGAGCAGGTTGGTAAAGCGAAAAATATACAGTAACTTATAACCGATATTCATGTAATTTTCCTATCATTATAACATTAGGATGGCAAAAATCTCATTAAAATCTGCTCTCGTTTTTCGCTCCGATACTGAGCGACTGTTAGAATATGGCTTGAATGAGATTGCACAATCTTACGCAAGGGAGACGATTCAAGTAAAAAAATATGACTGTCTGAAATTATGTCTCTTGAATACTACTGCTGCTGCTGCAACGGGTAATCTTCTTAATTCAGTAAGTTACCCTATTAGGGTATTTTTACATCCACGCATCCAGAAGCGTGAACAGGTGAGCTATTTTGAATCTCGATAATCGCCGAAGGAGACTAAAGATTTGCACTCCGTCCGTCCGTCAGTCATACACATGTTTTCCGGGCTTTTTGTTCTAAGCGCTTGCAGATATTGATCTAATATTTGGTATGTCAGTCTACCCTATGAGTTGCAGATCAAGTTCGTGTTTCATTCCAGTCCACCGATTTTTGACGAAATTACAGGCCTTGGACTTGGAAAAAAAAAATAAAAGCAGTTTTCTGGTGTGTTTTTTTCCCTAACATTTACAGATATTGATCTAATATTGGGTATGTCAGTCTACCACCATAAGTTACAGATCAAGTTTGAGTTTTGTTCCAGTCCACTGATTTTTAACGAAATTACGGGCCTTGGACTTGGAAAATTTCTTTAAAATAGCAGTGTACGGACTTTTTTTTCTAAACGCTAGCAGATATTGATCTAATATTTGGTACAGATCAAGTTCGAGTTTCGTTCCGGTCCACTGATTCTTACGAAATTACGAGCCTTGGACTTAGAAAAATTCTTTAAAATAGCAGTTTTCCGGACCTTTTGATATTTTTTGTCGTTTTGACTTTCATCAAAAGTATTGATCAAACAAATGACTTGTTTGAAGTCTGAAGAGGGGCGGCGTTTCTTAGTTTTCTATTGCCAGTTTGGGGTTTATTTGCTTTAGCAATACTTTCAGAATGCTTGTTATTAGCTCATATGTGAACAGGATCAGTATTCTTGCGGTGTTCATCGTCAACAATTACTTGTGAATACTCTAGAAATCTATAAAACTTTGTTAAATTCTTTGTCTCTATGATATCTCGGATGATATTGAGTCACTAAGTAGACACTTAGAAAAATTTCATTAAAAAAAAAAAAAAAAAAAAAAAAAAAAACACTCGAGAGGCAACATTTAATGGCGCTTTGTCACATTTTATTTTTTAGATTCTATCACACGGATCAAAATAAAGGTCAATATGGGGAATCTAGAATCTGCAGACATGAGCGATACCTATTTGTTGCGTATTAGGTCACCTACAAAAAATACGGTTGTAATAACTGTTATTTTCTTAAATCTCTGTAACAAATAAAAATGGCATTGATATGCAATCATTTCCATGTTGATTTTGGAGATAGATACGTTTGTGTTGTTTACAGATTAATGTACATTAATTAATGTTAACAACCTGTTTCTATTCTCAACTTATTAGGAGACAGTCTAAATTTTGCTTGTGTCGTTTGATATTTGGCTTTAATATTGTATGTTAAGTATCTTTCAGTTTCAAATTTATGTTTATATATACAATAAAATGAAATTCAACTTGTGCTATTTACATTAATGTACCATGATTGTGTTAAACATCAAATCCTTTGTTTAATGACAGAAAGAATGGAAACATTTGCACTCTGTATAACCCATAAGTTTATTTGTACTAGATTTTTCGATAATATTTTGATATGGTGAGCCCAATTTAAACCTTTTTTATAATAACAATTATAAGATTTATTGATTGTAATATTTTAACCAGTATTATATCTTCTGGGTTCTCCATATAAGCTAAAGTCGGGTGACAAAATACACAGACAGTAACTATTTTATTAAAAAAAAATGGTAACTTATATGAACCAGGAATATTGAGGTAAACTGAGTTAATATGGTAGTCACAATGTCCCATTAATGATTACATAATTGACTGTTTCGGGCTAGGTCTAGACTGATCACTACAGATTGACTTGCCCTTGTTTTGCCATGTTCTTACGTCACATGACAGTGAGAGCTTTGGCGATATTTATCATGAAAGGTGTTACAAAGCACGACTAGTAACGATTATGCGCCCTGCCCACCTTATACTTACATGTATAATAATTAGCGGCTGTCCCCGGAAGCAATTCTAGATCAGCCTCTCGCTCGCCGTATATACCATAGCAACGGGAGGACATTGCGGGACAAACCTGTGTTAGAGGTCCAAGTTATACACAGGCTATAACTTGTCTAGGGGGAGCGATTTTATCTCTTACCATTCAACAAAACCACATGTCGCAAGATGTGTGTCCTGTAAAGTCGAGTTATATAAAGGTAAGTATTTTTGAAAAATCGTGTTTGATGAGAATATTTGATCAAACCTTTATACCGGTACTTTGCCATCATAGACTGAGCTAAAAAAGATCATTCATTTATTTACATACTCAATGTCAGTTTTAATTTCTTAATAAAGAATCTGACGTTAATCACACATTTTGCTATGATTGTTGTAAAATTACGATCAAGTTTTCCACACAGAATAACAAATTGGATTTAGAATCTCGTGCAGTGCAAAGGTGGCCGGAACATGATGTAGATGGTAATGACAAACAAACACGAACAAAGTGCCCGAGTCCTAAATATGGACATTGTTAATTAGACTTATAATGGAGGCTGTTTATGACAACACAATAAATCAATAAAACTAATCTCAATCCAACACACTTACGTAAAATCATTATATGTTGGAAATCGCATCGGACCTTTTTATTTTCTTGTTGTTAAAAAATGCCAAACTCGAAATCGCTATTTTACTTTTCATTGAAGTTGGTCCAAAGCGGAGGCCAATATACAAATATATTCGGATTGAAAAGTATCTGTTATGCTGAAATAAATAAGATAAATGAATAAAAGAAATAGCATTGGCAACTTGTTGAATTAATTTTGTATATAAATTCTATTCTGGCATATCTTCAACAATCGACATATTATATAGAAATATATGTGTATATTTTTAGTCATATAACAAACCGCACTAAATATTCATGGAAATGAATCTTTGTTAAATAAAACCTCACATTTGCTTGATTTACTTAATATGAAGATTAAACACATGTACATGTTCATGTCTTCTCATATATGAACATTCCATGCATTTTATAATAAACATGACAGAGACTGACGACCCAACGTATAGGCAAGTATATACCACGTCAGACAGAGAACGGTTACACGGCCCAGTTATACCTGCATGTCACGTGTTATACATTACCACTGTTTTGGTCTATAATCTCCAGGACATGTGATATGGAATAAAGAAACGGTAAGTATCTTAATTTAAGTACCCGTATTTAAAAAAAAAATACTTATGTTTCTTATTTAGTTTATAATGACACTTTAAACATCTTTTTAATGTTGAATTTTTAAAGATTAAAGACATTTTAAAAAAAAAAGAAAGGATGAAAGAAATCTACTGTACTTCCGGTTCAAATATTTTGGTGAAATTCAAAAACATGTACAAAGAGGACTCTGGGCAAATGCACATTTCTCCTTTACAACAATAGTACAATTCATATTTCTAATTTCACACACACACACACGCGCGCGCGCGCGTGCATATAATACATGTGATGTAATGTGTTATTTGAATTATTTCCTTTACCTTTAATCTCTTTTTTTTTATAAGTTTTTATGTGTTTTTTTTATTTTGATACACTTAAAGATAAAAATGCAAAAATACTATAATCATAGTGCAGCGAATTGTTTAACTTGAAAGATGTGAAACGTAAGTTGGTTGAATAAATAATTATATCTCCGTAAACAAATGTTTGAGGGTGGTATACTGAGATTAGTGGATCCTTAGCCTGTCCATCTGTCCCCCAAAAAGAATTTCTTTAATTACTTTTGTTATAAGTGACATATTTTGAGGTAAACCTTGTATGAAGATTAAGCCTTGATAAGTTGTTGGGGTCAATTTAAAGGTCAATGTTACTAGAAATAGACTTTTGCTACTGCTTACTGTCTAGCTGTACCAAACAGGAATTTTCTTAATAAGTTTTGTTAGGAGTTAGATATCGTAATTAAATCTGGTGCTTATATACTTTGTGTAGGGATTAAGCCTCGATGCACTCTCTGTAGATCTGATAGGTCAAGGTCACTGATACTAAAAAGAGATTGACCCCAAAACTGAATTTACGTACTGACATTATCTGGTATGAGGTATCGTAATAAAGTTTGGAATATTTATGGCTTGTGTGAAGATAAGCTTTGAAAAGCTATTGGGGGACTGATGGATTTTTCTTAATAACTTTTGTCAGGAATGAAAAACCATAATCTCTTGCAACATGACTAGCTTTTTGCAGATAAAACTTTTAAGGGTTGTTGGATCGGGGTCACTGTTACAAAAAAATGGACTTTCGTTACTGGTAATTACGTTTAACAGTGGTTATATATATCTATTGTCTGATCGGTAAATAATATTAAGATTTAGTTTTTACTGATTTATCTTTAGACTTGTTTAAAAATTTACCCATTACTAATATATAGTTACTGCTCCCAAAATTTTGAACATACTTCCATTCTAAGACAAAGCGCTAGGCGGGGGTAGGGGTGTAAGTCACCTATGTGACAGCTTTAGTTTAATTATGCTAATAGATATCATATCTTTTTTTCTGTATATTTTATATATTTTAACTTCGTTGACATTATGCTCCACCATGAAAGTGTCTGATACAGAATAATGTTTACAAAAAGCCATCTGTTTATTCTGTTTTCTGTCTTTTTCCTTTAGATTGGTGGTGTAGATAGAATGGACGCGATCCGAAATAGGCGCATTAATAAAAGACGAGAATACTCACCACTGGAGGACGAAACGAACTCGCAAAGAAGCTCCTTGTCTCGGCAAGAGAGCCATTCATCTCGATATCTTTGCGACATATGTTGGGCTCACCATGAGCGAAAACCAGCAACGAAAAAGTGTCTTGATTGTAAGCAATACCTCTGTAAGGTTTGCTCAAAGCACGACGAGTCTAAAAATCCATGGTGGCTTCCTGGAATCCTTGTCCAATGTTGGAGGTTTTTCTTTTCGAGTTCTGTCAAGCCACACTCAATCGTTGACTTAGAGGATTGCAATGGTGACCAAGGAGTTAACAGGCCTTACTGGGCCCTTACTCACGAAGCCAGCCAAGAGCAATACATTCCTAGAGTTGTCAGGAGAAGTTTAAGATCCAGTGCCTCAAATACATCTTCAGTTAATATTTCTATCCCTGGACACGACAGTAGAGACAGAAAGTCTTTACTAGGGAAAGGAAAACGAGGACATACATCAAATTCTAAGAACAATTCATGCGCTGTTGCGAAAAATAAAAAGTCAAGAGATCAAAAGCCCAGAAAATCAATTACTTCCGTTACCACAACTTCAGGGTGTTATTCTAATGAAATTCTTGAGTACGAACGGTGTCGAAAATACGATGAAAACTGGGAAAAGGAGACATTCCCTGAAAACAGGCCACAAAAATACAAAATGAAAGGGAAAGACATTGATTTGGAAATGGATGGGACGGAGATGAAATTATCTGTTAATCAGGGTACAACAGATTCGAAGAAAAAGGACAAACAAAGAGAAAAATCGCTCGAACGTAAACGAAAGTTGTCAAAGAAACAAAACAGAAAAAGAAGTTCGTCTCCAGATCCTTATACGGAAAAAATATTCCAGAACGTGCCTATATGGTTCAGGAATAGTTCTAAAGGACAAAAGGAGAAATCGCCAAACATCTGTCATAATCCATCTAAAAGAATTGAGGATGGAGAAAAATCAAATCCAACCTATTTTGGTGGCAATACAGATAACAAGGGTTCAAATGAAAAAATTGGAAATATAGAAAATACAGAAATATTTAATGCAAATGAATTTGCAACTAAAACTGTCACCGAAATACCTGCTCTTAATCAGAAGGATATTTCCACGAAAAAAGACACATCTATGTTTTATGTGCATGCGACACAGGGAGACACAGAACATATTCCTTATATTTCACCAACTTCATATATTGTGGAAGAACCGGAGGACAATTGTTCCATCTGTTTAGAAGTTTTATCAAAACGAGAAGCAAGATTACTGGAATGCTCCCACCAGATTCACACCTCGTGTTTAATACAACTGTTAAGAAAGAGTGACTTGGACTTTGGTATTGCATGCCCCGTGTGTAAACACATAACAAGTATCAGGGACTACTATGCTCCACGTGACCTCTGGTACACGGAACTCCGTATAGCCTAACTGTATTCATCTTCTTCATCTCCAGAATCTCTGACGTCATCAACATCTTTATCATACGGAGGATTCCGGAGATAGGCAGAGAAACACGACTGATTGCGAAATTAATTGCTTCGTGTTTTTTTTTATTAAAGTATTTTGTGTCATTGTATGAATACACTTTTTGAAAAATTTTTATTTCGGAATAAGGAGCAGATACTTTGTGTAATGTGTGATGTCAGTATACAATATTCCCTGTAGTCTTATGATTTAGACGGTGTTATGTTTAGTCTATAAAACTTATATTGTACGTTGATTAGGAAAAACGTTATTATTATCTACATTGAGCCGCGTTGCTCACACATTGAGTTTCAATGAGTTTTCCTTTTGTGGTTCTTGTCTTAAGTTCCTTACCCTTGCACTACTTTGAGGACGGCCGGGAACCAGACAGTGTGCAACCTAGGTTAGACTAGAAATTTGCTCTTGCAATGGCTCGAACCAATAGTATTTGGATCTTTTGAACACATTCACTAGAAAAGATTCAAACTTTCGTCATAACAGTGCATTGGTAATATACATTCAGAAACGTTTAAGAAATACCCGCCTCTTTCGTGAAAATGAAACTGTTTTCTCTCAAATGTAGCATAAATGGAATCTGCCCGGATGATATATTTATTCAAAGGTCGGGTTAAACATTTTGAATTCATCATGGAGTTATCAAATTTCTTGATGGAGCTGCATACTTACAAAACAAGCATGGATGATGATAAAATGTCAAAAAATACGTCTGGCAAATATTTATTAGCACGTTTTTTTTTTGTTTTTTTGTTTTTTTTTGTTGTTGATTTTACCGGTAGTTTAAGTACTAATCCCTAACGTTGTGTCTCGACTGTATACGGTAAAAACAACCACCAAATTATAATCCTTCTTAGATCTTTAGTATGGGGCCTCCGTGGCCGAGAGGGTAAAGTCGCTGACTTTAACACTCAGTCAGCCCCTCACCGCGTGGGTTCGGATCCCGGCAGGGTCATTAGGATTTTCATGTGAGGAAGCCTTCCAGCTGGCTTGCGGTAGGTCGGTGGTTCTACCCGGATGCCTCCGTGCATTCGCAGTCTTCCTCCACCCGTAATTAGCTGGACGTCGCTATATGACTGAAATACTGTCGAAGCGACGTTAAACTCAAAAAGTCAAAGTCAAGCCAGATCTTTAGTAACATATAGTTTCGACATGTATCTGTTAAATATTCATAAAAAGTAGCTTTTCCTATGATCAGCATTATTCTATCTTATGATCGTACACGACTTTATACGTGAAAGATTCTGTTCAATTATATTCTACTATTGCTTAAATGACATTGTGGAGTGTGTCATCTTCTTTCGTATTATTAACTGGAATGTATTATTAACACTAATTTTCAATACGGTTTGAACTGTTACATTTTTTTTTTCAAACAAAATAAAATAACACACGTGCATGAACTTGCGGGGGCGGCGGTCTAAATCACCACTTATTGCATTGAGAGGATCTACAGAGTTAAATATAGCATGACTGCTGCGATACTGTGTCAGTATTTTTCACATAAATAACAATAAAACTATGATATATATCAGCCAAAGTATCAAATAACTGCTCCCATCTTCAATATATACGCACGCTGTAGCAGTTTCTTGTAACAACATGTCTCCAGTTATGACACGAGAGGTTGACATGGCAACTTGAAGGACAGGTACTTTATTAAACGCTGGTTGACCGAGGCAACTCATTTATATCTAAAGCATTCTTTTGAGTATTCGTAAGCTTGGATATGTATATATACGCTCGTAAAAGTATATATGTTTATTCGATTTATTTATGCATTTGCCCAGTCAAAAAGTGTGCATAGTTTACATTGTGCGTATTTGGTATCAAATAAAAGATTAATTTAAAATCCACATGAATGCAACTGAATGGTATTAGTGTATTTATTCTGTACTGAAAATCTGACAAGGATTGGTAGACTGGTCACAAAATTAAACAATAAAGGGGTCGTGCACACTTTCTGTTTGAGTGATTATATACATACATAGACGTCGTATGCTGATTTCAATATTTATTTCAATAAATAAATCCAAAGATTTATAAAACACAGATAAGAAACCCTTATAAAAAAAGGCTTAGGCACAGAGAAGATTATCGAACTTTAAAATCACAAAGGATTATAAATTTATCATTTCCCTAATGAATGGAATTGCTTTCAGCTTGATTTATTTTAAATATCTTTTGAATTATCATTTAATTTTGTAAAAAAAAAATGAAGGTACTTTTTTACATACAATTTTTATTTTATAAATAAGGTATCATTTTAATGTAATGTTCAAAAGAATAGATGATATTTGAAAAACGTGACTTTGCGAGTATTGGACAGTATGTTGCGTGCCTTTGTAATGTTTAGACTAGGTGCCAATCTTTGATCAATAAGTATTTGATAAATAATAAATTGATATTGTTCAAAACACTCAGATCTTTGTGAATGTAGCTTTATACAAATTAAAGATGGATATATTTGATTGAAAATTACTTTACAACGATTGGACAGAAAGAAATATCTCATAATATTATAATTTTTCGTTGCGCCATACCACTTCATGTGTATGCCTGGTTAGTGTGCCGTGCACATAGGCCCGATAAACTACCATAGAGTAGGTTACTTCCCTTGTTTTATATATAGTCCATTTCACCGCGTGCGAAGATAAGATTGTTTTTATTATTAAAAAACTTATTTTCTCCATAATAGTGGTCAGTAGTTAGTTTTACCCTCAACTGGCGTTGGCGTTTGTGCGGTCCTTGGTGCAGGGGGGAACTGGAGTACCTGTAGAAATTCCACGTGTCCGAACGAACGACCAAATACCCTTTGACGGAAACTTAGGACTGGCCAAGGGTCAAACTAGGGTTGCACTTGTGATGGCAATGCTTTAAAGATAGTCGTAAATTTTGTATATGTAGTTAAATTTAGGTGAAAACCGAAGTGTGCCGCGGATATTCAACTGATTATAATATCAAGAAACTTATGGGGTTAGTCACAATAATGAATATATCATTTTTTTAATTTCTTCTTTGTCATAATCAAGACATCAATATGATAATAATATATAAATGTATTCCGTAAAAACACGGACATCCAACGCGCGAGGTTAAACCCAATCAACAAACAAGCTGATTTTGTACCATTTTTTTTTTTCAAAACGAAAAGCTTCATATATGTTTACACAAAAGAGTTCCCACATTTCATTTACAGACACATAGGTATAAAATACAAAGATCAGTTTCAGAAGTATGTAAAAAATAAATGATATTTAAAGTGACATAAAATTTACAATAGAATCTCATGTTATGTAATTCTACTTTCATGCAACATAGTAAATTTCCTGAATGTAGTAGTAATAAGATGTTATACGCGAATATCACTTTTTGATGGAGTATCTAATGCCATTAGTAAGAAAATAACAATTTTCTTCCTTCGATGGTTAAATATCTAGATACCTTTATATATATATATCTAGATATTTAACCATCGAAGGAAAAAAGTTGTCATTTTCTTACTAATGGCATTGGCTACTCCATCAAAAAGTGATATTCGCATATAAAATTTTATGCATTTTCCCCCACGTACTCAGTCATCCCAAAATCATGTTTAACCCTTTCCCTCATATAGACTCATTTTGACGCACTCAATAGGTACCACATAAAGCCTGATCTGCAGAAAACCACAGTTAAACCTTACCAAATTCAATTGTAAAATCCTCATTACCAGACCACTGAGGAGCAGCGAACAGCATAAAACCTGATCAGCCTGCGAGTTACTCGCAGGCTGATCTGGTTTTATGCTGTTCGCATAGGTCTTTTCATGGTGTCCTCTATGAGGGAAGGGGTTAATAAACAATGCCTTTCAAATCTATTAGAATAACGTGTTTGATAATGATTATACAAACATCTAGGACTATCTAAATTTATGTACCATTTTTTTCGGTTTAATCCCAGATGGTGTGAATCATACGATTATGTTTTTCAATGAGAGATGGCCAAATGTATCCGGAGGCTTAGACAGAATTATCAGTTAAGGTAACCTATCTATCATTCACTTATTATCATGATCATTCAAATGCTTACAAATATCTCAGTGCATATACAAGCATCCACTGACTTGGAGTTTTATGCTTTTTTGCTCAAAGTCTATAAAGGCTTGCATTTACTATAAATTCCAATAATCACTTGATGAACCATGATCACAACTTAATAATAGATGGATTACCTTTATAAAATCTTTTGCAAAATCGGCATTTTGCCTTTGATCAAATAAATATGACAATATATCTATAATCTTAAACTTCATATATTAGGTATATTTAGAATCGAACACTTTTAAGAATAAATCAAGTCATACATAAGTATAAAACTGCAAATGGAAAAAGAAATACATCGAATTAAAATATCTTGATATGGCGGAAAAAATGTTAAAAGACATTACATTTTCATAAACATATTTCATTTCCAAACGATGAAATTAAATGTCATTATAAATTTTTGACGCACAATGTTAAAGTATATAACCGGTGTAGCAGTGAAAAACCAGTGTGTCAGCCAGTACGTTTTTCGGACCTCGTCGTTTTTTCTGTAGTTTGGATGAAAGAGTATAGATGCTGAAATCTTCAATATAACATAAATATAATTGAAGCAATTCTAAGAAATGAATACAAAAATAAACATACATAAAGTATCACTGGTAATTGTAGGATGTGTGTATATAATTTGATCTCTCTTTCACACACACACACACACACACACACACACCTCTGACAGAAAACAACATAACATATACCTCTGAAACAACATCGACAAAGAATTAGAAGCAACCCGAAGAACCACCATTTTATTGAATACATAGTATACATGTATGTAAACCTTACTGATAGCTGTATGATTATTTCTCTCTCGCTCTCTCTCTTTCTCTCTCTCTCTCTCAACTGTGAAATGAATAAAGATACTGAAATTAGTAAAGTAATCTAACACCCAGAAAAGGGTTGATTTAGAACCAAACTTAGGCAGGCATTTAATGTAAGTTTCAATTAATACTGCCTGTGATTTATATTTAGAGGGAAAAAGTCACGTTTACCCAGAATGTTCTGTGTTTAAGAGTAAGATCCTGCAATCCAGGTTATTTGTAATAATCGATAGAAACCAATCAATAGATTGCAATAGAGGACAATCTAACATACAACTGCATAAACTATTTGCAATAAAGCTTGTTCCAGTCATTAAATTCAATTGAAAGTTATTCAATACAAATCACGAGGCATTTTATTTCAGAACCAATTATATCAAGTGTAGCTTTACAATATTTCAGACTGGAACATTGGGCATGAATTTTTAAATATGTAAATTATTTTTCCCGTATAAATATTTCCATTGTCTCAATCCCCATAAAACTTTCCGAAACATAATAACAAAGTTTCCGTTTTGAGTCAGTCGATAATATTCATTTCTTCTTTTTGAACTAGCCAAGTGTTGAATACTTGTAGAGCATTTAACACCAATGCCATTAATTAAGGCCATCTACTTGTATTAATTTTTTATTAGTATCCAGCATCTCAAAATACAGGGCAACGGAACTGATATAATACATTTTGTTGTTGTTGTTGCTGTTGTTGTATTTTTGGTTGTCTCACTCTCTTTTTGAGACAGTTAAGAAGAAGAATGGGACTGAATAGCTGATAACTGAGTAAAATCATTACCTTTAACATTTAAGGTAAAGTCCCTGTAATGTATGTCTTGGCCCACTGAACCTCTAACAAGATAACCAAGGTTACCTAATGAAACATTGGGAAACCTTGGTTATCTCCGTGAATGGCCATGAGGTCCGAATGTAGCGGAACCATTATAGGGACTTTACCTTAAATATTCCAATGTTTCACCGGAAGGGCTCGTTATAGTATAAACAAAATACAACGGAAATGACATTACTCATAAGAACGTAATTGAATGATACGTATATTCTGACATTATGGTGCCAAATGACGTAACTTGCGTGTTCACAACGGTATTATAAACAATGAATTTTAAGCAATACTATGTGAGTTTTGGGTTGAAATACAATTATAAAAGGATGAAGAGCTCATGGATACATGCTGTATAAAATGTACATTTACAAGGTACGTTCTTCTTTCTTAATTACCTTTTCATGAAGCCATTACCTCATTTCTGAACATGTCAGTAGATGTCATCATTATACATAAGACAACGTTCAAATCAGTGTATTGTCTTTGATGGCAAATTCAATTTGTTTGAAACTAAGAACGACTGAGGAATTGAGTTCATTGTAAGAAAACAAGAAAAGAAAATCAGCATCTATTGACTTTGGTTTGAACTACACAAGTTCCGATACAATACAACAATGCAATTAATGTGGCACTTGTTAACTTTACTGGTGCAAATGGAAGTCAGGTAGGTTGACTTCTATTTGTAAGGCAATACAATATCGATTATCGGTCAAGTAACGAGGAGTACTATTGGTTCAAAGTCACGTGACGAGTCTCAGAGGATCGTTCTGGTCACAGACTTGCGTGTTATTTGTGTCCTCAGTTCTTCAGAGCATCGTCATACAATATAACAAAATCCATACAGAGCAATATAATACGACAAAGGAATATAGTTCAATATTCTCTGGAATAAAAAATATTTATATTATATATTTTATATGAACGTGCGTTGGCGTACAACGTGACACACTGGGGAAGTTTGCAAATGGATGGAAAATTGCATCTTTCAAAACTTCGTAGACCATTCCTGGTCGCAAAGTAACGGTCGAGAGAGATCTTTGTCCGCTTAAATCTGGAAATCGACTACGTAAATATTTCTTGACTGCAGTGATTATATTCTTTGAACATATTCGCAACAATGGGGTGCAAGAATTATCAAAAGAAATTAATTGGAAACAGGAGCATGTTATGTAGATAGTGTATCTAAATTAAGATTTGTGACACATGTCACTTTTTCCAGCTTTTTTTTAACAATTCGGATTAATTGATACTCTGACATATTGACCCGGGCTGACATTAAAAAAAACATTGTTCTTCCGGTATAGAATAGAAACTGTCTTAGGCAAGCATCTTTACGTTAAGAAAAAAGTCGTAATCGGATAAAGGACAGAGGTTGTTGAAAAGTAATGATTTAATCATTTATTTTAAGTCTTTGGTACAGCAAAAGCTTGTTTTTATAAACGACATCAGTGGATGTGAGGGTGGATATTATTTCCTCGTAATCTTCCTTTACACTCTTAAAAGAAAAATGTATGACTAATATAAAGGTTGTGTTGCCCTACATTCCTATTGTGGGATCTGGAAGGACCTAACAGACCTGTCTTCAAAAGTCATCGTAAAAAATATCTTGTTCATATAGATTTGAAACATTAAAAGTCGTTTTCGGAAACAGACACAAATAGATTTATGATACTATCATAATTCAATTTTCTTTAAAAAAAATGTGATGATATAATTTGACATTTTGATGAAAAGATACTGTACATTAAGCAATAAGCATATACACTGTCCACAAGTTTTTACCGATATAGGTATGACAACGCCTGAATCAGAAGGAGAGGCAATAGTAGAACCAGAGGAGTCTAGTCTCTATGCTCCTGAACCGGAAAGTGAATGGGAAGCCGGAGAAGCAGAACCGGAAGCGGAACCGGACTGGTCACGTGCATTAGACACCCTTGGAGAGGTTTGGGAAGTGCACGTGTATATCACGGCTACGATATTTCTCGCTATAGCAGTTGTGATGCTTTATAGCATGTGTTTCTATCTTAAAGACAGGAAAGCACTCCGAAAAGGGATATTAACTTTCACATTGCAGTGTTTGCTTTTGAAATTTTCCCTTTTCCGAGGTTTTTGTATGTTATTGAATCCCTACAAAACGGATAAAAAATACAATGGGCTTGTTTTCTCGGTGCTGTGGGCAATAGCCTTACCTGGATTGACCGCATCGTTCTCTGTGCTACTTCTTGTCTTTTTGGACACGACGAAAATGACAATTGGACCACCTCGGTTTCAGAACCTGAAATCTTTATTGCTATTTTCGGCAGTCCACTATTCACTTGTCCTTACGACAGAAATCATCGGCTGTCGCGTGATAAATGCTTGTGAAGCCATGTTGTTTGCTTGCCAGATGATATTCATAGTATATGGACTTTCCCTAGGGATAGGCTATTGCTATATTTCTGTAGCAGTGTCGAAAAACAGTACAACTGACAACAGCAATGGTACGTTCATGTATATATCTTTTTCTTTAACATCATTTTTTTTGTTTGTCCTTAATAGGATTGATA
Source organism: Solen grandis (assembly GCA_021229015.1). Taxonomy (NCBI): domain Eukaryota; kingdom Metazoa; phylum Mollusca; class Bivalvia; order Adapedonta; family Solenidae; genus Solen; species Solen grandis. The sequence continues at coordinate 8,449,414 of CM037794.1, forward strand.
AACTTTAATCAGTACATGTCAGTACATGTACTATTCTTTTTCGTATTCAACCTTTACCGATAATATTGATATGCCCCGCATATCAGTAACATTTAATATTTGAAGAACCATCATTGTGAATTAGTTCTCCTATATAGACATTTAAAACATTTATCTAATTTACCTTGTCTTCAACTTAAACGGACATTTAATCCTTGTGTAGTGAAACTAACATGACTTTTATTTCCTGTAATAGACACTGACCGTGAACCGGATTGTTACATCATTTATGTGTATTACATTTGTACCAAGGTCACAGTTTGTTTTCTTACGTTAATTTTCGTGTGTACCTTATTGAAATGCATATTGCATAAGATTTCTTATTATGATTCTTAAGTCATTGTATAATTTTAATATGTAATTAACGTTAAGGTTACGTTCTATAAACTATTTACATATCATCCCGTGAGTGTCCGTCGTCCGTATGTGCGTCGTGCGGCGTCAACAATTTTAGTGTTTACACTCTATCACCTTTATTTCTTAAGCAATTATCTTCAAACTTTAAACAATGTTTATGGCCATAATGTCTCGATTGAGTTCGATTATGACTGAGATCGGACAATAAGGTCAGGAATTATGCCCCTTTTAATAGTAAACAAATGCCAGATTTCATGTTGTTTACACTCTAGCATCTTCATCTTTTGAGCAATCATTTTCAAACTTTAAAACAATGTTTATGGCCATAATGTCTCGATTGAGTTCGATTATGGCTGAGGTGGGTCAATTAAGTCAGGAGTTATGCCCCTTTTAATATTAAAAAACCGCCAGATTTCACTTTGTTTACACTCTAGCATCTTTATTTCTCAACCAATCATCTTTCTCAGGTGAGCGATCAAGGGCCATCTTGGCCCTCTTGTTTTGTGTTACTAGGCCTGGAATTCTAGTAATATTGTCTTTAATGGCCACCATTTTTGGTTACAGTTGTAATGACGTAATATTCGGCCACCTTAATGTGACGGGGTTTTTGTCATCGGCCATGTATTTCTGGTCGGTCGGCCAATAAATAGTGGCCGAAGGCCCCTTTTTGGCCATACGGCCACTTTCGGCCAGTTTTTACTATATAAGGGGTTTCGGCCTTATTCTGAGGACAGTTTGAATTAGGTGTAGCTACGGCCTACATTCCATTTTTATGATGGAAATCCTAGTAAATAAACATTATAGGAAGTTTTAAAGATAAAAAGATGACATTGTTTACTTCAAGTTAAATATATTTAGTGTCATAATGGGTACTTTTTTTTTTTTTAATTCAACAACATTCGATTGTGGCACTGTTGGAACTGTGGTTGTATTTTAAAAATGCGCGCCGATTTAAGTTCCGTTAGGTACTTTAAGATATTTATAGATCGTTTATCATAACGTTAATGGGGAACTTGTGTTTAAGTAGTTAACGTTAACAAACACTGTATGCGTATGATATTGAATACTTTTCATTATGCTATGCACAGAGTAACATTTATTATTTGTACATAAACTAAGCATCGATTGATATTTGATATTGAAATTCTTTGTTTACTAAGTGTATATGAAAACAAAAATAAAAATTATGTTTAATTTTAAAGCTGCGCAGTTGTGATGTTGATTCCCTGACAATATTTATTTTACACTGAACCGAGGGTCTACAGGCGGGGCGTAACAATATGTTTCAATCAAGCATTTAGTTTTGTGTACATTGCTACTAATGCATTTGGTTGACATGTACATGACTAAGTAGATTATGACTAGTATTGTTGCTATTTATTGTCGTTGCATACAGAACCATTTCACTCCGAAAGGGGACGTAAACTAACGAAATGCAATGAGCACTCTCCGAACACTTAATCTACATGCTGGTGTACAATTCCACACATTGTTAAATCAGTGAATTATACCGGGTATTGCCGATCCTCTAGTGAAATGGTCTATTGAAACGTCTAGCTAACTACAAGCGGAGGAAGACACCACGTTCACAGAGGCACCTCAGGAGAGTTACAGACATAAGGCAAGTCAGCTAAAAGGTTTAATCACATAGGAGATTTGCATGCATTTGCCGGTACTCGAACCCATGCACAAATCTCAGTGATTATACGTACTCGGAAGCATTTAGAATATGGAACCTCCTTAAGATACACTTCATAGTGAGGTTAACTTTGTCTACTATTAGTTTTGTTCTTCTTGTTGTTATATCTTGAACAATTACACCGTTTTTACTATGTTTTTCTTTATTTTTCTAGTTTCAGAAAACAAGAAAATACGTCGGCTGATCATAATCGCTGCCCTATCGTCAGTAACGGCATGTGCGATATCCATCACACATATCTATGCTGCCACTAGCGAGTTCGGTGTCTTCAGTAACGTCCGGTTTGTGGGTGCGTGGGATTGGTGGACTTTGCAGTCTGTTCTGCGCATGGAAGAAATCGTTTCCTGTAGCCTCGTTATGGCGATTGCATTCAGAAACCCATGTGAAGATAATCGTGTCTTTGACTCTGGTACTTCTACGAGGGTGATGACATTTAAAAATACAACCAACTAAATTTGAAATAGTAGTGGGCTTTCTCTCTACCTCGTTCTGTTTGCATATTGCAGTCCTAGCTCTGTTTAGAAAATGACATAGACTAGTCATCAAAACACTCTATAAAGTGCACTGATTAAATTAACTCTAATTCTTTTTTTTAATGTTCATATACTAAAATTATAATTCGTGGCTTCGATGTATCGTATAAGCTGTATAAAACAGATTTTGACCTATTTCTTGAACCAATCTAATCTTGGTTAACAACCGAAGAGTTCGGAAAAGCACTCGTTTCATTGGTTTGCATGAATTGTTTTAGGATACTCCATCATAAAAATGGGAGTTTCAGGGAGCATATCTTTCTGCATGATTGTCTATTGCCAAATAACTATATAATCTACCTATTTAAACATACAAAACATTCAGTTGTGAGTCTCGTGGCGCAGTTGGTTAGGCGCTCGCCTACTAACTAAGGGCTCCGAGTTCGATTTCCAGTGACACAACTTTTTATTTTAAGTTTCGCTTATTTTAGTATTATTACATCCCAGCCCTTTTTTTACTGGTTTGTATATTGCATTTCCTCAGTTTAGCGACAAATATATTTTCTAGCATTATATTAATATCACAGACCATTTAAAACTTGCCAGCATTATTGTATTAACTATGTTGTATTGTAGCACGTTTACTTTCTTTAACTTTCATATCTTTGTTGTTGTTTTCTTCCGCCGAATATCTTTTTTTTTTAAAGATATTTCTAGTTTTCTATAAAATTGTTTAATATCAAGCCTACTAGTATACGAAATTCTAAGAGGAAATATATATTTTTGGAAATGTCAGTAGTCCAGATCTGACTTCATCTTTATTGAACTCACAAAAGGAAGAAAATACCACGAAAATGGTCGAATCGAGTTAATGATTGTCAGTATTGCATAATTTATGGTACTACACTACTACTTTGTTTCATATACATGTTTTGCATTTAAGGTAAGAATACGTAGGTAAATTAAAGGATAGCAATACAAATCGAGGGGTGATAGCGAAACTATGCTAATTGCATATATACATATTAGCATTTAGCCTAATTTCGCTCACACCCCTCGAAATGTATATTCCTGTATAAGGCATTTATTCAGTACAAGATCTTTACTAGGGTGATGGAAAATCATATGTTTATCTTATTTTCATTGGAAATAAACGTTATTTTTATTAAGGGATTGACTTGACAATGACCATTATTTAATTACAGTTTTATTGAGCTCATTAACAATACACTTTAAGTCTTCTTGGTATTTTTAATTTACTGCTATAGGATTACTGAACTTGTTATCTTTACTCAGCTTCCCATGACTTCTGCAATTTTCTTGTAAACATAGATGCCATTTCCTGTCGCCTCATTATCATGTCTTTTGGTAATTTTAAATAGGTTAATGTACACATTCCACAGAAAAATACACGCGTGGAAGTAATAAATTTCAAAGCATCGCATTCTTATGGCATATTACGGGACTTGTCTTTAACATTGCTAATACATGTCTAAATTAATCCTTATTGATTAAGGGAAATTAATGTTTGCTTGCACTCATCAAGTGATATCCTTCCATTAAGATATTAAAGAAATCGTTAAAACACACCATGCTATACACTCCCTGGCCAAATGATAGGTCAGTCAAATCACTGAAGGGAATATTTCTAATCTTTGCAGTCAGATAATAATAAAAAAAGATAAGCATATGTTGTAAGAACTATTTTCCCATTTGGTGTTAAAATACGTTTAAAATGATACATTCTACGTAAATAAAAAAATATAAACGCATTTCTTAAAGCCTATTTCTTTATCGTTCAAAACGTACGTGTCACAATTATAAAGACTAACGAGATCATTTGTACGTAAGACTATTGAGTCTGTATAATCTTGACACATAATCAGGATGATCAAGGATTTTAATGGAACAGGCCACGGTGTTTATCATCAACCGACTTCCGTAAACCGACAAGTGTTCTTCCGTTGGTGAACTAATTCCTCTTAAAGTGACATAAGTTTGATAAAATGGCAAAAAAAAAAAAAAAAAAAAAAAAAAAAATGACGTCGCTTGCAGAGATTGGTAGTGGCTGTAAATATGAAGATTTCTTTTTTTTTTTTTTTTTTTTTCAGAATCGAGGGAGGCAAAAAGTAAACAAACACGCACTATTTTGAAACCTGTGTAATGATTGATGGAATAATGTGATGAATTAAAGAAGACAAAACGAACATTTATATATAAAAAATATTTTCAAATATAGATTGTAAATTTTAGCCATATATTGTTTTCAACACTGACTTAGTAACACCGGTAGAATAAACTACACGCACACACGCGCGCCGTCTTTACTTTCAATTTATTTGACAAATAATTTAGTCGTACGAAAAAACACACACGCTTTGTGCTATGCAACTTTTTAAAGGCACTGATTATTTTTGGTAATATACGATAAATGCAAACCTTGCTGCTTGGTTGTCTGACAATATCTCACATTGTATTGTATTATGCACATTTCTCTTATATTTCCTAATATTACAAACACACATGAACCCGCGAAAACAAATATACTGACGCACGCACACACGCGCGCGCGATAAATATTTAGAGTAAACGAAACATACTCATAAATCACAAAGTTAATACATGTATTAACTTAATTCCTCCTTGGTTGAAATGCCGTCATTGCAATGCAACACTCGGTCGCATCCAGGGGCACCACGAGGACTCTGCAGGGCTGGGGAATAGATCTTCACACGGCTGCTTTTGGGGTTGACATGATCATAGTTAAACTGGAACATTCGAAGTCAATAATCAGGAATCGGTATAGGGGAAACGCGAGGCCGTGTCGGTTATACGTCCGAAACATGGTGAGAAACATTGATATTTTCAAGTCGTACATATAGCCTAACGTTTATCTCAATTCTTTTACTTGGTACACGTAATTTCATATGAGTGTTAGTTTGTGTTTTATGATAAATTATAACAAAAAATATATGTCACACATTTTCACTTTTTTGTTGTTGTAGATTTAAGTGATAAAACTTTATGTAATAATGTAAATTATACGTTCGAAGAGATTTAATTGATATGACATTACGAAAAGACTTCCAAAAAAAATAAAAGAACCAAAACCATATACAATTTTGTTAAGTACTATCATTAAGCAGTATAAATAAATCTGACAATATCTTATTGCTTAAGCTGCAAAACACCTCGAACTCTTCAACCAAACCTTATCCTCCCTCAACGCCACTGTTATTTTCCATAACCTTTTGAAAACAACATTTCACCAAACATCACGGGGAGTGGCCTATTTGATCAGAACTAGGAGAGTTTTATCTTAAGGTAATCCACACATCATGAAATTTGTGACCATGGTCCATCAAGTGATCATGGGAATTTTATATGAAATGCAATCCTTTATAGACTTAGAGTAAAAGAACCTATAACTCCTAGTCAATGGATGCTTGCATCTGCACTGAAATCTTTTTAAGCATTTGAAGGACCATGATTATGATTTAATGACGGATGGATTACCTTAAAGGACACCTTTTTATCAACCCTGTAACTCATTATAGTTACATTTTGACGTCTTTTAATTAACGACATTATAAACATGGCTGACCAATATCAGACAGCTCCTTCCAGAGTCTGTCAAATTAGGATCTTCTCTGTTTGCAATACTTTAATTTTTATTCAATTTCTGCACAGTCTTCACGGCAAAGAAACCATTTGTTTCATGTGTCCGCCATTCAAAATTCAGTAAATTGATATGCATCAAGTCATAAACTTGTATATGTTTATTCATAAAGCAAAGATTAAACTGAGTTTGTTATGAAATAAAAATAAATGTATGAAGAGTGTCATATTTCATATTAGGTAAGAAATATCAGCTGATGTAAATAATTTCGATCTGTAACCAAGCTTGCTTCCAACTGAAATATGGTTTTAAGCTAAAAAGAAAGAAACAAATATAACAACATCATCAGCGACGCTAAAACAGACAAACACTAAGCCAATAAAATGTTTGTTTGCTGGGTTTAACGTCCCACCGACAGTATTTCAGTCATTTGGAGACGATGTCTTTAAAAATGTATATATACGTATATCTATTATATGTTAAAATAATTATATAGCAGATATTTTATGTAAATATGAAGGCTTGATCTAGTAAAATCTGAGAAAATAGTCTTATACAAGTCTTCTTTTCAGCGTAAGTCAATAAATATATAATATATTCATATTCAAATTAATCGATTTTATATTACAGATTGAAGTCAAGAGCCAACAATCTGTCAATGTTTAACTAAGAGTATCATTGCTTTTGTTGGGTTGTAAGCAGCCAATTAACCCCTTGAACCATTGAGTGACGTGTAAACATATGTGAGTGTTGCTATGGAGACTTACCGCTGGTTGGCCATGACGTAGTGACCCGTCCCCTCTCCTGCCAATGGTATCTACAAGAACGCAAAAGCACACACTCGGGGTATTTAATACTCAATATAATTTAGAAGATCCTTTCACCCTTTCACCATCCTCCACCCTTTCAACACACCATTTGGCCACCAAATTCAACCATAAAAGGCCTAATAAGATTGAAATCTGAATGAATCCTTGTTATATCAAATGTGTTTATAAACAGCGAACAGTAAACTTTCTAATATAGGGCCCCATGGCCAAGTGGCGGTAATCGAAAACTTTCTACTTTTTAGCCCATTAACGCTATGGGTTCGAGTACTGGCAGGGTCAATCAGATTTTTCATGTGTGGATATTCATTTTTATTAATCAAAAAATTGCTGAATGACGTATATATTTCTTTGCATTATTAAGTTGAAATATATACATAGTTAGGTAGCCGGTTAAATTTGTTTTGAATGATACTTAGATCGGTTGTTTAAACAAATTTGGATAAGACATATGGGAAATTAATGAAAATATAAAACGATTTATGTACACGAGAAAACGTGTATTTATTCGTGGATTTAATTCCAAAAACAAATACTTTTCAATCGAATAATGGAATGAGGGTTATCAAATAGGAAATGATATACAAAGGAGAATAGAAACAAGTGATGATAACATCTGAATAAATGTAGAGATATATCACATATATATCGCATATATATATATCACATATTTGTCGCTATAGGAGCATTTGTAAGCCATTTAAAATACTACCATTATGTCTAAGCATTGTTATAAAATTAAAAAAGAACGTATATCATTTTCCATCATAGCACAAAATACAAGGTGAAATACCATGAGACTAGGAAAAGCTTGAATACAAAATGACATTAATTTCAAGTCAAGAAAAGTAAGACAAAAAAGATAAATGATATACCAGTCTGATCTTAAAAGCAAAAATAGAAAGAAAGAAAGAAAGAAAGACACTCAATTTGAATTGAAAAACAAAACCACACAAAAATGTCAAAATAGCAACATATATACGAAAATGTAGATTCACTCATTTGTCGTTGAAATCAAATTGTCAAAATTCTCTAAATTACATAAAAATTTGGATTATTTATCTATCAATCATTATTAATTATCAAAGTAGACGGAATGTAATTAGTGCAATATGAATAACAAAATGCAGATAAGTCATATTCTTATTAAAAGAAGATATATATCAAAATGAACCGTGGCGATAAAAAAAAAAAAAAAAAAAAAAAAAACTGGCAGGATTGAATTTCACCAAAAATGATTAGCGACAAGTAATATATAGGAAATGCATTCCTGTATATTTTTTTTTTCGAAATATTTAAGTATTTGACTTATTTGGCATAACATATTATCTCCATAACTAATATAATTTGTAAACATATTATAGACCCTGTATTCAGGTATTTTTAGTAAGTTTTAAATACGCTTTCGGTATTTAAAAAATTACTTAGCACTAAGTATGTTTAGTGGAAATGTTACAAGTTAAAGTTAGATCAAATACTTCCAACTAGATGGTTTTGAATGAAGCCATTGTTGTTACAACCAGATGGTCCGCTGTAGTGTTGTGTAAGGCCCTTAACTGAATATGGCCAACAGTGCAATGACAAGCAATGCTCATCTCCCTTTGCCAAAACATGAAGAAAGTGAAAGTTCGTCCAATGCAACTTTGAACTTATGTTTATCTTCAGGACATTGCAGCCTTCTTCACCCCGGCAAACTTTGGTAGTTTTGGTACCCGTAAAAACCCTGCAAGACAGCGAAATGATAAAGAGGGAAATATTATAAGACATGAAAATATATCTAATTTAAATTGATATTGACACAAAACGTACTCATTTATTATTATTCATAAGAATAATCTTTTAAGTCTTACATTATTTTCCTTTCAAAATAAAAATAACTTTCATTTATCAAAAGAACAATTGCTTTACTAACTTTTAACAACACTAAAATTTTCTACAAATAAAAAAGCGTACCTTTTTCTCAAAACCGTACCTAAGGTGTGTTTAGGTATCTGTTTTAAGTTTGTTTGCAGCCAGTATAAGTTCTTGCAACTGGATATCCCAGAAACTGCTCGGGATTTTCTTTACTTCCTTGTCTCCTGGTCCAATCACTTTATTAGGCGAGGCTCTCGGGTTAGCTATCGAAGCATAAGCAGGATCCGTATTGTTAGTTGTGCTTTCATTTGAAAATATGTCGTTGTTCGTCATACCTCCGTCCCAGACAGGGTCTATCTGGGAAAAATCGATTGGGCTGTTTTGTGGGTCACACCAAAAGGTACTGGCATATCTCTCGTAGTTCACGGCGCGCTGAAAGAGCGAAAACGCGCTCTAGTTTCCTGTGCGAATAGCTATGTAGTTTGTTAGTATAATTGTTAATTTAGAGAAATGATGACTACAACTAAGTAATTGGTATGCATATTTATTGCCTTATTTGATATACAAATAAACTTTCCATATAAGATAAATATAAGGTAACGAAAATAATCAAAATTCAAATGAACATACGATGCATTTTTCTTAAACCAAAATTTCATAATCTTTTGAAAATATAATTCTTTACATAAGCAACTGGTTAGATAAAAATAGGAATCTTATATAAAAATAAATGTATGTGAACAGAATCCAAAAATTAAAAAGCAGTATACGTCTCTAGATCGCCCGATACAGTTAAAACCGGTCCAGACCTAGTAACGAAACAAACTGGTGACGCTACCGATGAGGAGATCAAACACACCACACTGGTTCCCAGTCAGGTTAATAATGTCAGTGAGATCGCATTAGCACATTCTATTGAACTTGTTAGAATAACAACAAAATTGAACACATGTTAGCAATAACACAGGTCATGAAGTTAGGTTAGTCTCCTGGTTAGAATTTTGAACCGTTATCAAGGTCATCCCCCATAGATTCATCAAAGTAATTGTTCTCTTGTCTGAACGTTTCAAAAATTTCTCTTACTTTTATAATTCTTGCCCTTTTCTTTCTCCTGTAAGTAATACAGCCGACCAAAATGATCACTATGATTGCAATCACAAAAAGTCCAACGCCGACTGAAATTCCGACGATGGCACCGGTGGATAAACACTTTGGCATAGATTCGTCGGATCCGTCGTCACAGTTTTCAGATCCGTCACACTCCAGCAGTTTTTGAATGCAGCGACCGCTCGTGACACACTTAAACTGACCGTCTTCACAAGGACCTGTTGTGAGATAGGGGTCATAAGATATTTTTGACTTACAGGCCAGAGAAATATTCTATTCGAGTATTGCTGTTTTTAATTCTCTTGGAGATCTAATATATTCACATGTAGTGTGCAAACCAATTTGATTATGTACATCAAAATTGAATTAAAATATCTAAGGTTTATCTAGTTTGATTCAAACAATCTTTACATTTGATAACCTGAAAAAATGGCTTATATACAATATGGTACTCGCAAAATATGTTTCAAGACAAAGAAACGAATAAAACAAATCCTGTAGAAATGATTGTGTTACTCATGTTGTTCATTTTAGTATTTTCCTCATAACTGTAAATATTAGG
>CM037794.1:8460050-8478271 GCA_021229015.1 Solen grandis
TTAAGCAGTTTTCTGTGCGTTCCCAAAGTCGGCATCGGTGGTTTTATGCTAGTTGGGTCTAGTACAATTGGAAACCATCGCAATTTCACGCCCCAACATCCCCGGGGCAAAAATTGCATTTTTGTCAATAGGCTAAAATAGAACGTTTGTGCGCAATTTAAGCACTTTTCGGTGCGTTCCCAAAAGTCGGCATCGGTGGTTTTATGCTAGTTGGGACTAGTACAATTGGAAACCATCGCAATTTCACGCCCCAACTTCCCCGGGGCAAAAATTGCATTTTTGTCAATAGGCTAAAACAGTACGTTTGTGCGCCATTTATGCACTTTTCGGTGCCTTCCCAAAAGTCGGCATCGGTGGTTTTATGCTAGTTGGGACTAGTATATTTGGAAACCATCGCAATTTCACGCCCCAACATCTCCGGGGAAAAATTGCATTTTTGTCAATAGGCTAAAATAGTACGTTTGTGCGCCATATAAGCACTTTTCAGTGCCTTCCCAAAAGTCGGCATCGGTGGTTTTATGCTAGTTGGGACTAGTACAATTGGAAACCATCGCAATTTCACGCCCCAACATCCCCGGGGCAAAAATTGCATTTTTGTCAATAGGCTAAAACAGTACGTTTGTGCGCCATTTAAGCACTTTTCGGTGCTTTCCCAAAAGTCGGCATCGGTGATTTTATGCTAGTTGGGACTAGTACAATTGGAAACCATCGCAATTTCACGCCCCAACATCCCCGGGGGAAAAATTGCATTTTTGTCAATAGGCTAAAACTGTACGTTTGTGTGCCATTTAAGCACTTTTCGGTGCCTTCCCAAAAGTCGGCATCGGTGGTTTTATGCTAGTTGGGACTAGTACAATTGGAAACCATCGCAATTTCACGTCCAAACATCCCTGGGGCAAAAATTGCATTTTTGTCAATAGGCTAAAACAGTACGTTTGTGCGCCATTTAAGCAGTTTTCTGTGCGTTCCCAAAAGTCGGCATCGGTGGTTTTATGCTAGTTGGGTCTAGTACAATTGGAAACCATCACAATTTCACGCCCCAACATCCCCGGGGCAAAAATTGCATTTTTGTCAATAGGCTAAAATAGAACGTTTGTGCGCAATTTAAGCACTTTTCGGTGCGTTCCCAAAAGTCGGCATCGGTGGTTTTATGCTAGTTGGGACTAGTACAATTGGAAACTGTCGCAATTTCACGCCCCAACATCCTCGGGGCAAAAATTGCATTTTTGTCAATAGGCTAAAACAGTACGTTTGTGTGCCATTTAAGCACTTTTCGGTGCCTTCCCAAAAGTCGGCATCGGTGGTTTTATGCTAGTTGGGACTAGTACAATTGGAAACCATCGCAATTTCACGCCCCAACATCCCCGGGGCAAAAATTGCATTTTTGTCAATAGGCTAAAACAGTACGTTTGTGCGCCATTTAAGCACTTTTCGGTGCCTTCCCTAAAGTCGGCATCGGTGGTTTTATGCTAGTTGGGACTAGTACAATTGGAAACCATCGCAATTTCACGCCCCAACTTCCCCGGGGCAAAAATTGCATTTTTGTCAATAGGCTAAAACAGTACGTTTGTGCGCCATTTAAGCACTTTTCGGTGCGTTCCCAAAAGTCGGCATCGGTGGTTTTATGCTAGTTGGGACTAGTACAATTGGAAACCATCGCAATTTCACGCCCCAACATCCCCGGGGCAAAATTGCATTTTTGTCAATAGGCTAAAACAGTACATTTGTGCGCCATTTAAGCACTTTTCGGTGCCTTCCCAAAAGTCGGTATCTGTGGTTTTATGCTAGTTGGGACTAGTAAAATTGGAAACCATCGCAATTTCACGCCCCAACATCCCCGGGGAAAAATTGCATTTTTTGTCAATAGGCTAAAACAGTACGTTTGTGCGCCATTTAAGCACTTTTCGGTGCCTACCCAAAAGTCAGCATCAGTGGTGTTATGCTAGTTGAGACTAGTACAATTGGAAATATCGCAATTTCACGCCCCAACATCCCCGGGGCAAAATTGCATTTTTGTCAATAGGCTAAAACAGTACGTTTGTGCGCCATTTAAGCACTTTTTGGTGCGTTCCCAAAAGTCGGCATCGGTGGTTTTATGCTAGTTGGGACTAGTACAATTGGAAACAATCGCAATTTCACGTCACAACATCCCCGGGGCAAAAATTGCATTTTTGTCAATAGGCTAAAACAGTACGTTTGTGCGCCATTTAAGCACTTTCAGTGCCTTCCCAAAAGTCGGCATCGGTGATTTTATGCTAGTTGGGACTAGTACAATTGGAAACCATCGCAATTTCATGCCCCAACATCCCCGGGGCAAAAATTGCAGTTTTGTCAATAGGCTAAAACAGTACGTTTGTGCGCCATTTAAGCACTTTTCGGTGCCTTCCCAAAAGTCGGCATCGGTGGTTTTATGCTAGTTGGGACTAGTACAATTGGTAACCATGGGAATATCACCCCCCAACATCCCCGGGGCAAAAATTGCATTTTTGTCAATAGGCTAAAACAGTACGCTAAACCCTTGGCCACCAAAAGTGGCATCATTTTGCCGGCAACAACCAGCTCAGTTCATTCCAGTCATAAAATGGCCAAACGGTGTCAGATGCCCCCGCCCTATATTTACTATTGGCCAAATGGGATGGAAAGAGAAAAGGAAAGATAAACCCTTGGCCACCAAAAGTGGCATCATTTACCATAAAGTCGGTTTTTGCTAAATACGCGACATATTTGTGGTATTTTACAGAACATTTATTTTATTTCGACTTAAGCATATACAGTTCATCATCATACAAAGTACAATTAATCAATGCAAGCGTGAAATATACAAAAACATACACATGAACATATATATATATATATAGTTCAAACGAGTTGATCGTGAGAGTGATCACTGTTAGCATGAATAGGATGAACAGTATTAAGTTAACAAATCATTAACAACTTCATGGTTGACTATCCGATAATCTATGTATTTATTCGCTGTTTGAAAACAATTATCTGGCAACATTTCAACACTTTTGTTTAATTAGCTAACTACAATCATACCTTATAGGAAACACTATCCATTATCTATAACTATATCAAGTAAATAATCTATTGTAGTGATTGACTGCTGCGTTCTGTATAGATTAAACCATTTTGAAAATGCACCCGACGACATTATATATCCTATAGTTAATTTGATTGGGATATTCACACGGTTTGCTGTTAACAAAATGTTTATATATGTATTTTCATTACAATGTATTTATTTTGTGTCCTCTTTTGCCGTGTGGTCTTATGTGTTATCATGTTAGTGTTTGTTTATGATAGAGATTTCTTAAACCTGTCTTAAACAGCCAGTCAAGGAAAGGAGCAAGTGACCTTTTAAGACAGTTTATTGATTAATACAGGTAAACATGCTATGAGAGCATAGAAATAGGAAATATAAAAGGTGGCTGTTTAAGACAAGTGTCTGCTAAATAGAGGTGACCGCTAACACACATTTAACTGTAGTTGGTTTGTGCTTTATATTGACAATCCATCAGATTAGTTGATTAAATCAAAGCGCTGAAAGCGCTGAAAGAACAGGGTTTTTTAAGATGAAAGTTTTTGTCTGGTGTACAATTTTTGTTTGGTTATATTCAATTCATGTAGGTCTGATATGAATATAGAACATTTACATACAGGCACAAAAGATCAAAAGAACTTGTTACATGCATTTGGCACAAGATCAAACTGAAAGAACTTTTTAAAATCAAAATATTTACATGTATTTGGACAATGCATTTGGAAAAGCAATTTAAAAACATGTTTAAAAATCAAGAACATATTTACATGCATTTGGCACAAAAGATCATATGAATTTTTTATATAAGGATTAATGCAAGGAAAGTTGACAAATATATTTTACATGGACAGCAGTCCGACGCCGATGAATAGGTGACCACAGTAGCTTGGACTGTTCTCTTAATAGTCAAGCTGAAAATAAACTTTCAGTTTTTGTACTTTTACAAGTTCGTGCTCAGGTGAGCTAAGAATTATAAATAACAAAAACTATCAATGAAAATGATGATGCTGCTTTGTCAGTTATTGTAAACACATCAGATTAAAATGAACACAGCTGAGTAATGAAAAAACACACACGCATGACTGATAGATCTTATACATATTGAAACATTAAACTGCTGATATGATATGGTAAAATAGCACAAGGCATAAAAAGTAATAACAAGAGGGCCATGATGGCCCTGGATCGCTCACCTGATATCATTAGGCTATGTAAAATCAAGTGACCCCTGGGGCAGAGCCAATTTTGACCCCAGGGTCATGATTTGAACAAACTGGGTAGAGGTCTATTAGCCCATGTTACATACCAAATATCTAAACACCAGGCCTTGTGGTTTCTGAGAAGATTTTTCAAGTTTTTTCCTATATTAGCCTTTGTTAAATCAAGTGACCCCTGGGGCGGGGCCAATTTTGACCTCAGGGTCATAATTTTTACAATCTTGGTAGAGAATCATAAGATCATGCTACATACCAAATATCTAAACACCAGGCCTTGTGGTTTCTGAGAAGAAGATTTTTCAAGTTTTTTTCTATATTAGCCTATGTACCGGTAAAATCCGGTGACCCTTTGGCGGGGCCAAATTTGACCCAGGGCCATGATTTGAACAAACTTGGTAGTGATCTACTAGACAATGCTGCACACCAAATATCTAAACCCCAGGCCTTGTGGTTTCTGATTTTTCAAGTTTTTCCTATATTGGCCTATGTTAAATCGTGACCCCTGGGGCGGGGCCAATTTTGACCCCAGGGTCATAATTTGAACAATCTTGGTAGAGAGTCATAAGATCATGCTACATACCAAAAATCAAAAGGCTAGGCCTTGTGGTTTCGGAGAAGAAGATTTTTTCAAGTTTTTCCTATATTAGCCTATGTTAAATCAATTGACCCCTGGGGCGGGCCAATTTTGACCCCAGGGTCATAATTTGAACAATCTAAGATCATGCTACATACCAAAAATCAAAAGGCTAGGCCTTGTGGTTTCGGAGAAGAAGATTTTTAAAATTTTCATTTTTTAAAATCTATTTTTAGCTCCTGTGACCTAGATTTTTCACCAATCAAAATAATTTTAACAACTTTGGTAAAGGGCACCATAATGAACATTCCTGTGAAGTTTTATCAAAATCCAGTGAGTAGTTTAGAAGGAGATGTTGTTTAAAGAAATTGTTGACAATGGACGCACGCACGCATGCACGCACGGACGACGGACAAAAGGCGATCACAAAAGCTCACCATGAGCACATTGTGCTCAGGTGAGCTAAAAACAGTTCTACAGAAAAATGACAAAAGGCCATACATCAATGAAAATTGATGCAAGCATGACACACCTAATATATGCACTTGTGGGCTTTGTACTTATTACTGAATATCTAATCAAGGGTAGTTACAAAATTCACTAATGTAAAAATTAAAATCAGTCTAACTGTAGCCGAGAAACAGTATAGACAAAATATATAGAATAAATTTAACAAAATACATGTATATCAAAAGTACCATAACTCATTTACATGACTAGCGAACAATATATGGAATTTGACTTTCTTAAAAAAAAAAAAAAAAAAAAAAAAACCTTTAAAATTAGCCAATCAAGATGTGCCAACAATGTGCAAAATTATACTGATACTTTCATCTACAATGAAGTTAAATATAAATCCAACAAATGGTAACTGAGATACATGTATATAGTGTGGACAATTTATGCTAAATAAATACAAGCAAGGGAAAAGATGTTCCAACAATATGTGAAACTAGACATGATACTAAAATATTGTGAAGTTTTATCAAAATCTGACTTTTGGTAGCAGAGAAATAGTACATAGCTTGCCTACAATCTGATGGAAAGATGCGACTTCTATATATAGTGCCCTCAGATTCTAAATATGTGGGGGTATATTAACCCTTTACCTCATACAGATGCATTTTGACACCCTTTACAAGGAACATTTCATTGTTATGCAAATTTATCACATTCACATTTTTCCAGTTATATGAAACAAATGACTTGTTATTACGGTAAACATGGCACTTAAAATATTGTTTGAACACTTAAAAGTTTCTTTTGTGAATGTTTGGGCGATAAGTGACAAGCACAAAAAATAAGTTCTTTAATCACAATGACATTGTAAAGTTTGTGAACATTTCCTCATTTTAATATAAAAATGTGTTTTTGTGTGTGTGTGTGGGGGGGGGGGGGTGCAATACTTAACAATAAAATTGATAAGCTTAATATCCATGTTTTTGTACTTTGAGACATAGATTAGTAACAAATATTTTGAACTTAAATATTTTACACTGATTGGGAAAAAGGTTCTTAAAGCTTACATTAATAGTTCCTGGGTTGGATCAGTACTTTGCACCTGGGAAGGTCTTGAAAAATCTTTGTCAAAAATGGGTATCTAATCTACAAACTTTGAATCTATAGTCGAGTATGCGAAACAAACAAGATAGCAAAGACTTTACTGTTTGACAGTATTGGAAATCCTTTCAACATTAAATATTTTTCTGATTATTGCCACACCTAAAATGATAGCAGCTGCAAATATTGCAAAAGTAAAGTATCAAATGCACATCTGAAAGAAAAATGCTTAAAGTAAAAGATCAAATGTACATTTTAAAAAAAATGCTTAAGTACATTGGTTTTGGAATACAATAAGTTATCAAGAGAAATCAAAAAGTGAAAATAGGCCTCAAAATAATAGGCCTCAAAATAATATGAGAATAAGTTTTAACAGTCAATTCTGCTCTTACAAAACATCCATGTTTACAGATGATGCTTACAGCCTTTATTTTGGACCATGCTTTTACAAAGAATGATATTTAAATATTATCCTCTTTGACCTACCCAGTTGGCCAAGTGGTTAGAGCATCCACTGTGGGAGCAGGAGGTCGTTGGTTCGATCCCCAGCAACCAAATACCAAATTCATAAAAAATGGTACTGGCAGTTATACTACTGTTATAGCTCCCTTGCTTGGCACTCAGCATATAAGGGTAGTTTGCCTGGTGTAAGGAAAATGTGACTGGGTGTGGTATCATGCCACATGTCTACGGCATGATACTGCAGTGTGGCAGCACTATATCTGTCTCAAATAGACATTGTCTCCAAATTACTGAAATACTGTTGGCGGGACATTAAATCCAAAAAACAAATAAACATTACATTTCTGTGCTGCATAAGAATTACAATAAACAAGAGGGCCATGATGGCCCTGGATCGCTCACCTGAGTACCATTGCTACAACTGATTACAAGGTTTTTAAACAGACAAGAATTCTGATATAACTCAATCTTAAACATTTTAGCCCTGACAATACTACACACCAAATATATAAGCACTGGGCCTTATGGTTTCAGAGGAGAAGACTTAGTGCGGGGTCATTTATCTCCAAAGGGCCACCATTTTGAAAATCTTGATTATGAACCATTAGATGATGCTACATACCAAATATCTAAGCTCTAGGCCTAATGGATTCATAGAAGAAGATTTTTAAAGATTTTCCTATATAACTCTATGTTAAACAAGTGACCCCTGGTGCGGGGGCATTTATCACCATAGGGTCATGATTTGTACAATCTTGGTAATAAACCATAAGATGATGCTTCATACCAAATATCTAATCTCTAGGCCTTATGGATTCATAGAAGAAGATTTTTAAAGATTTTACTATATAACTCTATGTAAAACAAGTGACCCCTGGTGCGGGGTCATTTATCACCATAGGGTCATGATTTGTACAATCTTGGTAATGAACCATAAGATGATGCTACATACCAAATATCTAAGCTCTAGGCCTAATGGATTCATAGAAGAAGATTTTAAAGATTTTCCTATATAACTCTATGTAAAACAAGTGACCCCTGGTGCGGGGTCATTTATCATCGTAGGGCTATGATTTGTACAATCTTGGTAATGGCCCATAAGATGATGCTACATACCAAATATCTAAGCTCTAGGCCTAATGGATTCATAGAAGAAGATTTTTAAAGTTTTTTCTATATAACTCTATGTAAAACAAGTGACCCATGGTGCGGGGTCATTTATCACCATAGGGTCATGATTTGTACAATCTTGGTAATGAACCATAAGATGATGCTTCATACCAAATATCTAATCTCTAGGCCTTATGGATTCATAGAAGAAGATTTTTAAAGATTTTACTATATAACTCTATGTAAAACAAGTGACCCCTGGTGCGGGGGCATTTATCACCGTAGGGCTATGATTTGAACAATCTTGGTAATGAACCATTAGATGATGCTACATACCAAATATCTAAGCTCTAGGCCTAATGGATTCATAGAAGAAGATTTTTAAAGATTTTCCTATATAACTCTATGTAAAACAAGTGACCCCTGGTGCGGGGTCATTTATCACCGTAGGGCTATGATTTGTACAATCTTGGTAATGGCCCATAAGATGATGCTACATACCAAATATCTAAGCTCTAGGCCTTGCAGTTTTGCAGAAGAAGATTTTCAAAGTTTGCATTTTTAAAATCTATTTTTAGCTCCTGTGACCTACTTTTTTAACCAATCTGAATAATTTGTACAACTTTGATAGAGGGCATCATAAGGATGATTCCTGTGAAGTTTGGTCAAAATCCCTTCAGCGGTTCATGAGGAGATGTTGTTTAAAGCAAATTGTTGACGACGGACGCACACACGCATGGACGACGGACAAAAGGCGATCACAAAAGCTCACCATGAGCACGTTGTGCTCAGGTGAGCTAAAAATAAATGCTAGGATTAATATTCTCAAACTGGTCAAGTGGTACTGGTATAGTTCCTTTGAATGGCGCTAACCATTAAAGGTATCGGTATATCCAAAACTGGTTGACCCAGTGTCAGGATAATATGACTGTGTACACCATCATATAAAATTTCATGCAGCAAAGAAATATAAGTGTGGATAACATTTGACACAGTTTCCCTGCTTGTACTGAATCTCTCTGCTAAATCTAAGTCCTTGCAGTTTAACCTTAACTTCATCAGGACCATTAAAAGTTGGTCTTCAACGAAACAGTAACTGTCCATCCACATAATAATTAAAGGTGCCATTCTTTTAGCATGTTGGCAACACGTTGAAAACATCGCTGGCAAGGAAGTATACAGCAACATCTGTGAATAAAACAAAAGCATTTTGTTGATATGATGAAGACAAATCGTAGATGTGTAGACCAGAATTTTTTTTTTTTTTTTTTTTTTTGGGGGGGGGGGGGGGGGGGGGGGGGGGGGGGGCTGAAAGGGATAAATTACCATGCCCAGTTCTAAGTATGAAATTCACTAACTGTACATGGGGGATGGGGGAGACCACACCTGAAAATCATGGTACGAGGAGGGGATACCAAATTCCAGGGGGGTCATGCCCTTTTCCCCACTATTTATGCATGATTAAGGCATATTAGCCAATTCGCAGGTATGGTCAGGACCCACGGTACCCCCCTCTGGATCTGCCTCTATATGGCGATTTGATTAGTATATCTACCATTGCCCAAAAGTGTGTTTGTACTTATGGCAGAGACAGGAAATTATTAATGCAAAACAATACATTTTCCTTAATATCGTTAAAAATCATCATATTTACCAGAAATAAATTTGCTTTAGATGGGGAGGAAATTAGCATTGAATAATTATATAGAGGCTAACCTTATCTGTGTCTTGAATGATGTCCTGTAACTTCATTTTTGGTTTTCGCAGCCGTAACATTTCTACTTCTCTTTCCAGACCAGCTATTTCCATTTCCAGGTCTTGAACTAAAAAAACAGTTAATGGTTAAAACCCCTATCATAAAGATATTTTGGGCAGATTATAACTTGGCATTTGGAGACCCTTTAAGTCAACATGTACTTCGGCACAGAGTAGTTCTCGCATCTTGTGTTTAATTTTTAAGTCAAATGAACATGAGATTGTGGTCATTTTGTGGTTATAATGTTGGACTGTTATCCAGAGACCCAAGTTCAATCCCGGATGTGCAAAGCCAAATTTCCAGCTTCATAATATATTCTTAATATGGGTATTCAACATAAACCTACTTCAAGCAACTGCTCTTTCAACTCAATAACTGAAGATTTTATTAACTTTCTTAAGATGCTTTTTTCCTTAATTCAGTCGGACAGCAAGTGATCAAGTTAAATATAAAAGGAATGATTTTTGCATAAACAAGTTTATTATATTTATTCATATATACCAGATTTCACTTTTACTGTGTGTTCTCCATCAGTATCCTCACAGTCAGGAATTTGTAGATGGTAGCTGTGATCAAGTGCTGAAGCTCCATCCCCTATAGCTCCATGTTCCTCAGTTGTGGACACTATCTTACTAACTGACTCTACCTTTTGTCTTTTTCGTCTATATTGAAAAGAAGCAGTCACTGTAATATCATTTTGATAAATAAAAACCTAAAAGCTGTTTTTGTTAAAGGGATGATGGTTTTCAGCTTTTGTAAACTTTGCCTTTTTTATTGAAATATTAATTACAACATGTGGTGTGTGTACTAAAAACATATTTCAATTAAGTGAGTGCTGTCTGGAAACTTTACAAATCAAAAATCATTTTGTAAAGCCAATACCCTGCTAGCTAGTGCAAATATTATGCCTACAGCAATATTGGTAAGTACCTTTATTCTGCTTCAATCAGTTTTGTTTCTCAGGTTTAACGTCCAAGCAACAATATTTCAGTCATTTGAAGACTCAGTCTAATTGAAACTAGGAGTTAGTCAATAATATGAAGTCCTATTGAGACAGATTATTACTGTGATATAGTGTTGCCACAAGAGATATGTGACATGATACCTAACCCATGCAGTCTTATTATCCTGACACTGTGTCAATCATTTTCTGGAACTGAGTGCGAGGTTCATCAGTTTAAACATTTATTTTATAAAGTTCTATCTGGAATGATAATATTATTATAATATTTTGTTAGACAATTATTTCTGGTTGAAAATAATAAAACATTCTTATTCATGTATACCTTTGTGGTGTGGGTATCTCTGGAAAGCTGCCAACATTTTTGCTGAATGTGAAAATGGTTGGTCCATTTTTCTTCTTGCCATCAATGAAGTGACAGCTGCAAATTCGGTCATTGTTGTTGACCTCCCTGTCTGCACGTCTGAAAAGGTCCAACAAAAATAGTTCATACAATGATGAATCAACATTACATAGTATGATTACATATGTATAAGCAAAAGCACTGCTTATTTAGTGCCATGTCATTTTCGCAAAAAAACATTAAGTTTCATCACTGCCAGGGTGATGTTTAATACATGTAATGAATGGATTCTACATGTTGATCTTCATAGCTTTAAATTTAAATGTAAAGGTATGTATATTGATATGCATATATACTTGGGGTATTTACATTCACTTGCATATTTAAATATGCTAATAACCGCTGTCTTAAATACTCTCGTTGAAATAATATCAAATCCTTTGGTTAACGATAATAATAGTTATAATATCCATTTTGGATAATATCGAAGTCATTTGTGAGAAATATCCGAAGTACTGTTCCTTTCCAAAGGGGATTTATAAAAAAAAATAAAGGGTTTCATTTGGTCAGATATGGACAAAACTAAATTTAGAAACATATTTTCCCCCTCAATATAGGTTTATTATGATAAAAATCATTAAAACCACGAAAATTCATAATTTTTTTTTAAAAATATCCGAAGCAATAGTCACCACCCGAAATAGGGCAGCTTTATTTAAACACTGAAATCTAAACGTTAAATATTGTTAGATCATCGCCATACCTACAGCGGTCGACCCATTTTTTTCCTTTCCTTCACGTTCGTGGGGAAGCGAAACAGACTACAGGTCTGTTTTCCGCCGGTTCGGTGGGAACATCCGTAGGCGAAACAAAACACCATCGTCTGCCACTGAACACAAGCTAGCAAGCGATAGCAGCAAGCAATAAGCTCAGCGAACAATAAAGTTCATGAGTTATCCCGCCTGACGAAATCGATAATTCCGTATCCTATTTTCGGGAATTTACCTGACAACAGGAAATTATCAACACAATCTATCAAGCAATAGTGAAAGAAATGATTATATTTGATATCAACAAAAACTACTGGTTAATCAAAACGGCAAAATTCAAACTCTTATATATTTTAAACAGTGTATTAAGTATGATAACTACATCGATTACACCAGGAATTTTTTTTCTGTTATATTAAAGGAAGATAGTGGACTACACACTGTATAGTACTGTCTAATGTTGATCAATAAACAAGTAGGTACCTCAGAGTAATTAACTACATTGTAGTTATATGGTTGATTTAAACACGATATTAATAACTTTAGGAAAGTAAAACAACAACATACATCAGAAAGATAAAAACATTATAATTTAATCTATCAGACCAGGAGATATTCTATATAATATAACGGGCCTGATCTGACTTATATATAGGGCTAAATTATAATATTTATATATGTATTAAATATACACTTTAAGATTTTTTTCCACAATTAAGATAAATACAAAATAATATTTACAATATAATACAGGGCTTTCCAACTTCAATATTATTTAGGTCTTCCTCTCTGAATATTTCTTTAAAATCATGCAAAAAATAAATAAATAAATACACCTCTACGAAAAAAAATAGCCATTCATAGCCATACATGACTATAGATTGAAAAAACAACCAATGTAACCCCATAAGACTAGGTGTAGGCATGTAGCATGATGTAATAGCTACAAAATAAGACCAAGTATGGGTCTCAATCATATCCAGGTCAGAAGTGATACCGAATTCTTAAAATGTTTATATAGTCCTAGAGGCAAAATTTTGCCGTTCGTAGACATATAATGACTATAGATGAAAACCGAATCAATGTTACCCCATAAGACTAGGAATAGGCATGTAGCAGGTTGCAATAGCTACAAATAAGACCAAGTATGGGTCTCTAGATTATCCAGTCAGAAGTTATATCAAATTGTTATACGAGTATATAGTCCTAAATGCAAAAATAGCCGTTCGTACCCATATAGATGACTATAGATGGAAACCGAATCAATGTGACCCCATAAGACCAGGTATAGGCATGTAGCAGGTTGCAATAGCTACAAAATAAGACCAAGTATGGGTCTCTATCATATCCAGGTCAGAAGTTATATCAAATTGTTATACGAGTATATATTCCTAAATGCAAAAATTAGCCGTTCGTACCCATATAGATGACTATAGATGGAAACCGAATCAATGTGACCCCATAAGACCAGGTATAGGCATGTAGCAGGTTGCAATAGCTACAAAATAAGACCAAGTAAGGGTCTCTATCATATCCAGGTCAGAAGTTATATCAAATTGTTATACGAGTATATAGTCCTAAAGGCAAAAATTAGCCGTTCGTACCCATATAGATGACTATAGATGGAAACCCAATCAATGTGACCCCATAAGACCAGGTATAGGCATGTAGCAGGTTGCAATAGCTACAAAATAAGACCAAGTATAGGTCTCTATCATATCCAGGTCAGAATTTATATCAAATTGTTATACGAGTATATAGTCCTAAAGGCAAAAATTAGCCGTTCGTACCCATATAGATGACTATAGATGGAAACCGAATCAATGTGACCCCATAAGACCAGGTATAGGCATGTAGCAGGTTGCAATAGCTACAAAATAAGACCAAGTATGGTCTCTATCATATCCAGGTCAGAAGTTATATCAAATTGTTATACGAGTATATAGACCTAAATACGAAAATTAGCCGTTCGTACCCATATAGATGACTATAGATGGAAACCCAACCAATGTGACCCAATAAGACCAGGTATAGGCATGTAGCAGGTTGCAATAGCTACTAAATAAGACCAAGTATGGGTCTCTATCATATCCAGGTCAGAAGTAATATCAAATTGTTATATGTGTGTATGGACCTAAATACGAAAATTAGCCGTTCGTACCCATATAGATGACTATAGATGGAAACCGAATCAATGTGACCCCATAAGACCAGGTATAGGCATGTAACAGGTTGCAATAGCTACAAAATAAGACCAAGTATGGGTCTCTATCATATCCAGGTCAGAAGTTATATCAAATTGTTATACGAGTATATAGACCTAAATACGAAAATTAGCCGTTCGTACCCATATAGATGACTATAGATGGAAACCCAACCAATGTGACCCAATAAGACCAGGTATAGGCATGTAGCAGGTTGCAATAGCTACAAAATAAGACCAAGTATGGGTCTCTATCATATCCAGGTCAGAAGTAATATCAAATTGTTATACGAGTATATAGACCTAAATACGAAAATTAGCCGTTCGTACCCATATAGATGACTATAGATGGAAACCCAATCAATGTGACCCCATAAGACCAGGTATAGGCATGTACCAGGTTGCAATAGCTACAAAATAAGACCAAGTATGGGTCTCTATCATATCCAGGTCAGAAGTTATATCAAATTGTTATATGTGTGTATGGACCTAAATACGAAAATTAGCCGTTCGTACCCATATAGATGACTATAGATGGAAACCGAATCAATGTGACCCCATAAGACCAGGTATAGGCATGTAACAGGTTGCAATAGCTACAAAATAAGACCAAGTATGGGTCTCTATCATATCCAGGTCAGAAGTTATATCAAATTGTTATACGAGTATATAGTCCTAAATGCAAAATTATCCGTTCGTACCCATATAGATGACTATAGATGGAAACCGAATCAATGTGACCCCATAAGATCAGGTATAGGCATGTAGCAGGATGTAATAGCTACAAAATAAGACCAAGTATGGGTCTCTATCATATCCAGGTCAGAAGTTATATCAAATTGTTATATGTGTGTATGGACCTAAATACGAAAATTAGCCGTTCGTACCCATATAGATGACTATAGATGGAAACCGAATCAATGTGACCCCATAAGACCAGGTATAGGCATGTAGCATTAATATTTTTATATTATTATCAAAAGATCGGTGGACCAAGGATAGGCAACTATTCATTATCCCATAAAAGCATTATGATCCACTTCTTGCAAAGTCATTTTTTCAAAAGTGAGTTTTGGTAACTGAAAAAAAAGTAGTTCTACTACTTTTTCAAGTAAATAAAGTAGTAGTTTTATGCTTTTATGGGATAATGAATAGTTGCCTATCCTTGGTCCACCGATCTTTTGATAATAATGTAAAAATATTAAAATATGACTGGGTCAAAATTGCTACGAACGTCTGATCTTTGCATTTAGGACTATATACACCTATAACAATTTAAATATAACTTTTGACGTGGATATGATAGAGACCCATACTTGGTCTTATTTTGTAGCTATTACATCCTGCTACGTGCCTATACCTGGTCTTAGGGGGTCACATTGATTCGGTTTCCATCTATAGTCATCTATATGGGTACGAACGGCTAATTTTTGCATTTAGGACTTATACTCGTATATCAATTTGATATAACTTCTGACCTGGATATGATAAGACCCATACTTGGTCTTATTTTATAGCTATTACATCCTGCTACATGCCTATACCTGGTCTTATGGGGTCACATTGATTTGGTTTCCATCTATCGTCATCTATATGGGTACGAACGGCTAATTTTTGCATTTAGGACTATATACTGGTATAACAATTTGATATAACTTCTGACCTGGATATGATAGAGCCCCATACTTGGTCTTAATTTGTAGCTATTGCATCCTGCTACATGCCTATACCTGGTCTTATGGGGTCACATTGATTCGTTTCCATCTATCGTCATCTATATGGGTACGAACGGCTAATTTTTGCATTTAGGACTATATACTGGTATAACAATTTGATATAACTTCTGACCTGGATATGATAGAGACCCATACTTGGTCTTATTTTGTAGCTATTACATCCTGCTACATGCCTATACCTGGTCTTTTGGTTCACATTGATTCGGTTTCCATCTATAGTCATCTATATGGGTACGAACGGCTAATTTTTGCATTTAGGACTATATACTCGTATAACAATTTGATATAACTTCTGACCTGGATATGATAGAGACCCATACTTGGTCTTATTTTATAGCTATTACATCCTGCTACATGCCTATACCTGGTCCTTATAGGGTCACATTGATTCGGTTTCCATCTATAGTCATCTATATGGGTACGAACGGCTAATTTTTGCATTTAGGACTATACACACATATAACAATTTGATATAACTTCTGACCTGGATATGATAGAGACCCATACTTGGTCTTATTTTGTAGCTATTACATCCTGCTACATGCCTATACCTGGTCTTATGGGGTCACATTGATTCGGTTTCCATCTATAGTCATCTATATGGGTACGAACGGCTAATTTTTGCATTTAGGACTATATTATAACAATTTGATATAACTTCTGACCTGGATATGATAGAGACCCATACTTGGTCTTATTTTGTAGCTATTACATCCTGCTACATGCCTATACCTAGTCTTATTGGGTCACATTGATTCGGTTTCCATCTATAGTCATCTATAAGGCTACGAACGGCTAATTTTTGTTTTTTACTGCCATATACACATACAATAATTATAAAAAATCTTTTTTATGTAACCTAAATAATTTATATTTAATTCAAATTATTATTTTTGTCCTTTTTCGAAAATCACCGAAACAGATACTAGTAAAATAAAATACTTTTATTATTTTTTTATTATTTATTGCGTTAAATATGGTCCGTGTTTTCATTGTTTGTCGCGTATACGGCTTCCACCGCATTTTTATAGGGGAGGTAATTTCGCTACTATTGCTGCTACCTATTGCTTGCTGACTTGTGTTTACCTCGTCTGCCGATGGACCCGGAAGTGGAATTTCAAAAGTGAAAGTAAACGAGACTTACGCGCCCTATAAGGGATGCTGACCTGAAAAATCTCCGAATTTTGCTGCGATTTGTGCCACTTTGCGCATTAATTTTTTTTGTTACAATTTATTAATTGTGAATCCCAGCACCAATTTCAAACACATTTCAATTTAGCATTGATATACATAATGCAGCCTTCATTGAAATAAACAAAGAATTAATCATCATTGAGAAATTATCAAGGACGAAGAATTTGGACCTATTTTTTCCGCTCAGTAAAAAAGCGGGAAAAACTGAATGTTGTGTAGTACAAAATTGTTGCTTCCATAGAACAGGGTTCCAAGCAACCCCGTTCAAAAACAAATGTTGTAAATTGTGTTTATCGTTTCTAAATAGAAAATATTGTTTTTAAGACTATTTTCTTGTTTTGAAAATACGTAATATTTTTCGCGGACGATACTATACACATCGCTGGAGCAGGGCTCATATATTTCATGACATGACACGCATTCATGTGTAATTGAATTATACGATATGCCCTTGAGCATGCACATGGTATATAATATATAAAATTAAACAAATTTACAATCATGCAATCTTTATTAGAATTAAGAGATACGTTAAAACAAAATCTATATTTATAGTACACTATTACACGACTCAGGCAGTAAACTTATAGTAGTATATTCCAATGTATTTGTATAATTTATCGGTGTTAATGAAATGTTCAGATATATCAATTATTTGAATAACTAAAATAGTGATGAAATGTTGTCATTGATGCTGGTGTTTATATTAATCACAATATCATTTTCAAAAGAGCAATCATGTTTTCTTGTACAATGAACAAAAATTATAATGTTTTAAGTTCCATATTTTTAAGAGTATGAAACAAAATTGTGTTGCTTAGATACTCTTCTTTTATGTTCCATCTATGCCATAACAATTCATATTTTTATATTCATGAAAAAGTCATTAAATGTTTGACATATTCAATACGTTTCTGTTAGTGGTTGCATACATTAAACCCGTTCTTTAAGATTTCAGAGGGTTTGTAATGTATAAGATGTAGTCGAAACGTGCATAGAATAGGTATAGTGGTCATATTGTTTAACTTGAAGCGGAGCAGCTACGTCCAGACATAGCGCTTGATGCTACAGCATATCTAAACATCTCCATGGGGTTTAGCAGACATTTGCCATGGTTTCTATCACTTGATAGGAGACAGCTATTCCGGTTTTACATCTGGTGGCAAAATGCTCACAGTTATTATAAATAGCATTGAATGGACCCCAACGCGAAGGATTTCTCACCAATTTCTTAGCATTTTCAGCGCAATTTCTGGTGGAAGACATTGACCGTTTGGATAACATATTTT
>CM037794.1:8478371-8528371 GCA_021229015.1 Solen grandis
GATCAGGTTTTATGCTGTTCGCTGCTCCTCAAAGGTCTGGAAATGAGGATTTTGTAATTAAATTTGGTAAGGTTTAACTGTGGTTTTCTGCAGATCAGGCTTTATGTGGTACCTACTGAGTGCGTCAAAATGAGTCTATATGAGGGAAAGGGTTAAACAGGACTGTTCCCATGTATTTCTACCTAATTCAAGAATTGCTTAGCAGTTAGCAGTATTGTTGGTGGACACTGTCAAGATTATCTGAGTGGGTGTATATCAGTGTAAGGTCAAGTGTTTTTCCAATGCATAGCTTACCATCTTTTGTGACATAACTATCAACATGGGAAGGATAAGAGATTTATTTCTATTTAACTTTTTATAATAAAGGAATCAACATTGTTGATCACTGTTATTCTTTTTTTTTAAAAAAAGGTTTGTTATAAAGTATTTTAATTTTATAAACAATAAATCCCCCTTTATCTCTGCAGTGTATAGAATCACACATACTGTCATCATATGAAGACCAATGTAACATCATGGGACATTACTGGGATCTGATGTCCTGAGCAATATATCCATGAAGTTTAAAGTCTGTAGCACAAATACCTTCAGAGTTACCTGTGTCACAGTTTTGGGATGGACGGACAGACAAGGGCAATTCTATATGCCTTACTTTTTTTTTGGGGGGGGGGGGGCATAAAAATACTCAGGAGCACAATTTCATGTCCTGAAAAATATATTCATGAAGTTTCAAGTCTGTAGTACAAATACTTTTAAAGTTACATGCGTCACAAGCATAAAATTCCATATTTTTCAAAAACAAAGGCCCATAACTCTGTCATATTAAATGGTAATAATATATCCATGAAGTTTCAAGTCTGTAGTACAAGTACTTTCAGAGTTACGCGTGTCACAAGCATAAAATTCCATTTTTTTCAAAAACAAAGGCCCATAACTCTGTAAAATTCAACAGTGTTTCAATGAAAATACCCAGGTGCACAAGTTCATGTCCTAAATAATATATCCATGAAGTATCAAGTCTGTAGTACAAATACTCTCGGAGTTATGCATGTCACAAAGTTTTGGGACGGACGGACGGACAAAGGCATATATACCCCCCCCCCATCATTTTTGATGGGGGCATAAAAACACTAACTGTTATCAAAGACATCCTTCATTATTTCTTTGAAGACATACCTGTTCTTGATATTTCTTAATAATGCAAAACTGATTACTGCTTGCAGTCTGTTACACACAGCAGATTGTTTCAGAGTAAGATAAGATCAGAAAACTTTCCTATCTTGCCAAGGTGGTGTACTTTTGCCAGAGCTTTAATCAATAAAAATATATAATGCAATACATTTCCATGAAGAAATGGATAAACATGTTTCCTTGTCAACAGTATCTTGACAAATGTAAAGTAATTGATCATTTAAGCAATGTATGCATTTTTTTTCTTTTCCTTAAAAGGCAATTATCATTGGCATATTCCATTGTTAAGCTTTCCAGATGTTTTAAGTTATTTGATTTTTATACAGAATTGTTAACATTCCTGAGCCATAATTCAGCAAGAAATTCTTACTTTCAGCAACTTTAATGTATTATCAATCAAATCAGAATAAAACAATATAACTTCCTATCTTGATGGTGATGCTATAAAGTCTGTGTGTCTGTTTGTTTGTTGGGTATATCGTCCCACCAACAGTATTTCAGTCATTTGGAGACGATGTCTACTTGAGACAGATATAGTGCTGCCACACTGCAGTATCATGCCATAGACATGTGGCATGATACCACACCCAGTCACATTATCCTGACACCAGGCCAACCAGTCCTGGAACTACCCTTATATGCTGAGCGCCAAGCAAGGGAGCTATAACAGTGCCATTATTTAAGACCTGCATGTCAGTATGTCAGTGCAGGGATCATTTTGGGTCAGACTTTAGATAGGATATTTTGCCCAATTGCTTGATGTGATTTTTCAATTTTTATTGAGATTTGGGTTGGGAGTGTGGCGGTGGTCAGGTCAATGACATAAAAACAACAACTTAATTTGATAAGTATATTCAATACTTACATGGCAATAATAATACTGTAATATTGCTCTAGCCTTGGCATTTATCCACAGACAGAAGGCAGATTTTCATTTTAAATCAACAAGATTAAAATTTTATTTACAGTATGTTTTTGTCAACTGCATCCAAGATAGAAAAAGCAGAATTGTGATCTGAAGATTCGGTGTTGTAGTCATAAATTTGAAGTACCAATGGCCATAGCACTGGTATACTCTAAGTTTCTGCATATAATATAAACATATAATCTTTTTCATCATCAAATCGAAGCCAGTGATGAAGGTAAAGCCACTTTTCATGAAAATTTGGCTTTTGTTTCGCTAATTCGGTATCTGTTTGCAGTTCATCTGGCATTGCACATCGTTTACCATCATTATTGTTGAGGTCGGAATATTTTATTTTCATCATGAAAGCTGTTTCGCTATTGAATTCAGTCAGTGCTTACCCAATTACTAGATGCTCTTTATTATACAATGTCATGCGTAAATACTCTTAAAAAATTGTGAAAGAAATTAAATCATGGAATGGGACGGCAAGTGTCCGAGATTTCGATGCAATATTTTTGCCCATTTGAGGATTTTATATGTGAGTTTATTTAATTAAATGTTAGAATATTACAGAATCATGCCTTTTTTCATGCTTATTATTTATGAAGATTGTCTATTTTTATTTTGGTGATATAAAGCTTGTCTATTTTCATGCTGTTAATAAAGAGGCTGCCTATATTCATGCAGCTGGATAAAATCCTGCCTAGTTTTCATGATGGTAAAATAAATCCTGCTCATTTTCATGCTGAATTAAAAGCCTGCCTGTTTTCATGCTTTAATGCCAGTGACATAAACCACCTGATTAAATGCCATTGAAATAGGCCCTGCCTTTTTATATGCCAGCGATATAAACTGTCTGTTTAAATGCAAGAGATACTGTGCTGCTTGTTTTTACCAGTGATATAAAGCCTGTCTTCTTTAACCCTTTCTCCCTCATATAGACTCATTTTGATGCACTCAGTATATACCACATAAAGCCTGATCTGCAGAAAACCACAGTTAAACCTTACCAAATTTAATTTCAAAATCCTTATTTCCAGACTACTGAGGAGCAGCGAATAGCATAAACCTGATCAGCCTGCGAGTTACTCGCAGGCTGATCTGGTTTTATGCTGTTCGCATAGGTCTTTTCATGGTGTCCTCTATGAGGGAAAGGGTTAATGCCAGTGAAAAGTTCCATTGATATAGAGCTAGTCTGTTTTTATGCTGGTGATATAAAACATGCTTGCTTTAATGCCAGTAATATAAACAGTCTGTTAAAATGCAAGTAATATTGGGCCTGACTGTTTTTCTACCACTGATATAAGACTTGCCTGCTTTAATGCCAGTGATATAAACCATTCTGTTTTAAAGCCATTGATAGAAGACCCTGCTTGTTTTTATGCTGGTGATATAAAGCATACCTGCTTTAATGCGAGTGATATATGCCATCTGTTTTAATGCCAGTGATATATGGCCTGCCTGTTTTCATGTGCTGGTGATATAGCCTGATTGCTTGATATAGCCTGATTGCTTGTATGCTCATGATTTTATGGCATTGATATACTGCCTACCTACCTTGTTTTATGCTGGCAATATTTTCATGTATTATATAAGTTTATGTCAATAATTCCAATTAAAAATTTAACTTTGATATGCCAAAGTATGCAAAGACATGTCTCAACTTTGAATCAATATTCTACATCCCAATATTCTTCATCTCCCCCGCTACATTTCACTGCCCAAATAACGACTGCTAAATTCCCCCATCTCGTCAGAAATACTAAACCTACACCTATTCAAAAATGAGGGTCAAGAACCCTTCTGCAGTCTGTCACTAATGGGAATAGAAAATCACTGACCCTTAAATTAACCCAGCAGGAGAAGACAACTAAAAAGAGGCAATTCCCTATTAAAAATATCCCGAGTTCCCACTGAGGAAACATTCTCCAGAGGAATTACATCTGAATATCATTACAGAATTATAAAGATAAAATGATTTATTGGTAAAGGTATGAAAAGGGGGAAAATCTGTCCCACCTGAACTCTTGAAAAAAGTTAATAAGCCTGAAAACCCCAAGTGACAGCTTGTTAGCCTCTTGTGTGACAATCCCAGACCTCATTTCAAAATACATTAAAACGCTTTTCAAAAAATCTTCAGGCAAATACAGGTTGCAACTCCAAATTGTTCTTTTGTATATTTTTGCTTTTTCTATCTGCTTAAAACTATAAAATAATTAAGATTTTTCACTGAAAATTCTGAAATTGATTATGGTATAATTTATTCTGTAAAAACACATTTTCTCTACAGGATACAATTTAGATAGGTTTACTATATATAAAGTGTTACAACAAACAATGAAAAGGTAAACTTTTTTTTAAAATCTAATTTCATTAATTATATGAGCTTCCTAAAGGATATATTATACTGAAATTATTCAACCAGTTTTAAAAATGAAACACTCTTTAGTCACATGATGTTTTTGAAAAGATGATTTTTGTATGCCGAAATTTACAGGGGCATTATGTTTGAAAAATTCTAAGAAAATAAAGCAACCTTCCACATTGATCTTTCAATGGAAATGGGACATTCTTACTATGTAAATATTTGTCTTAAAGATTAGTCAGTCAGCCTGCTTATTATTTTCCAAATAGCATTCTCTTCCACAAAGCACTCTTCACAATGGAGGTACAAGATGTCATCTCATGAACAAACATGGCTACCTTGAAACCAAGGTACTAGGACAATAAAGTAACAGACTCAAAGACAAGCCCCTAGTGGTCGCTGTGGAGCCTTTGTCTCCCTCAGGCCAAATCTATGTCACCTCTACGTAGAACCTGTAATGATTTTGTTTCCAGTAGGGAACAGCTTGCATGAAGGAATTATTGGGATTCTTTAGGCGACATTCTGTCAGGAATATATAAGGAACAAATCCCCTTCAGGAGAAAGATTCTAACACTTTTGTCTGCAATAGTCCCGACCAACAAAGCCGAACCAGGTAGAAATCATAGAACTTTATTGATGTAGGATGGTAACAGCTTGTATTGCGGACTGCCTGAGGTCTACAGAGCATTATATCATGGTACTTTGGAACTGTTATAGTGTTATGTATACAAGAAATATTGACATATCCATATACTGACTTATTGAAAATAATCATGCTGGCATGTATGACTAACAGAGGACAATATTGAAATGTCCTCTCTCATTAGAATCTACAACCTAACTGCTGACTAATAAAAACTTGAGTATCAGAAATGATCTATGCATTTCAGCCCAGTAGGAGCAGTACTATTTAAATGCCCTAAAGAGAGAATAAATGACCACAGCAACAGATATTTGATATAATTATCAGTTCAAAGATGCCATGGTACCATACCTGACTGTAGATCCATAGGCTGTGAGTTTGATCCCCTTTTTATTTTTCATAAACCACCCAAGGCACAAAGAATTCCGGTCCAACCGAGGAACTATCCAGGGGATTAGTATAAGCTGCGATATTAGTTTCCAACGTAAATAAATGTTTTAACTTTAATATTGTAGATTTTTTCAAAGAAAACAAGTTTTGTCTTACCCAGTATAAAACAGAGTATGATCAGCATAGTAGTGGCAAGGCATAATCATCTATTTCCATGCAATCAAAAGAGTAATTAAATTTCAAATATTTAATGGTTTATTCATGATGATAATTATGATGATTTTGATATTAAAATTATCATAACAGGAAATGGAAAAAATACTGAAATCTTAAAATGACAAAATCCCTCTAAATTCCATATAAATTTGTAGTGTTTTTATCAAATTTGCACATCCATTAAATATGCAGTATATAAATAGCAACAGATTTTGAATATGGGATTCAAAGAATTAGGGCTCTCATTTAGAAGTGGACAAACATTCTTGGAAGGCATTATCTCAAAAAGTCATAAATACAAAGTGTAAGTATGGTAACAGCTTGTCCTTCAAAGCAAACTAAATGTCTACAGAGCAGAGTGCTAAATTAACAAATTGACAGGTATGTCATATCCAGTTATCAGACACTTCAATTTAAAAAACTGATTCTATAAAAAATCAAGATAAGATTCTATAGAGAACGGAGAACCAGTCCTGAGAAAAAAAAAGGCAACAGCTTGTGAAGTCATTACTGATAGTTGCAGAGCTAGGTAGATGAGGAAATATTCAATACTCATTATCAATGATTAATTCATGTTTAATTAATACAAAAATCAAATCCAGGAACTCAAGATCAATCCCAGTGCATACCTCCCATTTTTAGTTCAACAAATTTACGTCAAATTTATCATGTGATCCACTTACTAAGTATGATGATGATATACATGCATCATCTATGCCCTCTATAATTAAGCCCCTCACCACTAGGGGCTTGAATCCCAGTATGGTCACTAAGACTTTTTTATATGAGAAAGCCTTTCAGCTTGCAGAAGACTGGCGATTTCTACCCAGGTGCCTCTGTGCATGCAGGGTCATTATCCACCTGTAAACAACTGGACGTCACTCTATAACTGAATACTATAGACTTTCCCAGTGTTTACAGATGTACTCATTTTGCTTTACAGACTATCCAAGGCTGCACTGGAATAATAGGTAGTCAATGGTTGACCTGGTTTACACACAAAAACACTGAGGGCCGACTGCAAAACTATTCTAAGTGTATATAGAAACAGAAGTCACAGTCAGCCTTCAACATAAATCTATATGTGATAATGTCTACGAGCAGACTACCTTTCCATGAATGGAAGAAACAGGACTTTAAATCTTCACTGATAAAAACTAGAATTGTGTATTGTGCCAATAGTGAACTCCAAAGTAACACCAACAATCCGTGTCCTTATGATCCAATACTCAGGTGGACATGAGTTTAGAGTATTTGAAGGTCATGGATTCAATACCCTGTAAGGACATTCCAAAGACATAAGAAATAGAAACAGTATTGGTAGCTCAACCTAAATATATCTAGCGCTTACAGGCTAGTTGATCTAGTGTCAGGAAAATGTGGCTTGGTGTGGTAACATGCCATGTGCATAAAACAAGATACCACACAGTTGGCAGTGTTATCTCAAATACAGTCACACCAGCCGTACAAGGGAAAAAGGCCCCTTACAGCAGGTGGTTCTGAAATAGAGGTTCAATTGACTGAACTATTAAAGTGATAGCCTTATCTTTATTCTTAAATGACTGAAATATCTTTTCATAGAGGACACCATGAAAAGACCAATGCGAACAGCATAAAACCAGATCAGCCTGCGAGTTACTCGCAGGCTGATCTGGTTTTATGCTGTTCGCTGCTCCTCAGTGGTCTGGAAATGAGGACTTTATAATTAAATTTGTTAAGGTTTAACTGTGTTTTTCTGCAGATCAGGCTTTATGTGGTACCTATTGAGTGCGTCAAAATGAGTCTATATGAGGGAAAGGGTTAAGCACTTTTTAAGTACCTTTTCCCAGTTTTCAAAGACTCTTTGTTGTACATGTATCACTTGTCACCAATGATTAAATCAATTAGTACACAGTAATAAAATACTGAAGACCATCTTTTTAATGTGACTAGAATCAATCATGTATCCACTCATTATATATACACATGTGCATGTAACTTACAGTATGCTTTTCAATCATACATCCACCTTCTGATTCATTGGCCCAGTGCTAATATAATACTTCAATGTTAATGTTTTCATTGACCTTGAATTAGAACATGTTTGTCACTTTTTGTGTGGAATTTCTACCCAGTTTCCCCCATATTGGCAATGTCAATCATTTTGACACACATATGACACTTTGCTTTTCTTTTGTCGTCAACATCAACAACACCAGGATATGTAAGTATCCATTGTTTGTTTAAAAGCACTTTCCCAACGCCATTTACGGAAATGACCGGCTTAATGTATTTTTTATTAGAAGAACAACTAAGTGACGTAACTACATCAAATTCGTACCTGAACAATTCAAAACAATTGCTTTTACTCTGATTACTACCATGTTGCGCAAATACTTCATCGTGTTGGCACAAAATGTGATAGTTTTCTGAAAACTTTGAACTTTTTATCAGACAATTTGTCATTTATTCATTTTCAATAGAGCTTGGTCGATTTCATCAATATATCGGCATTTTTGGCTGACGATACAGAATGGCGATTCTTACCTCAAGAATCAATTCTCAAACGATACTTCAATGGACGACACTTTTTGATGTAAACCAGCAAATTGAATATGCCGCTCGGCCTGCAGCTTATATCTTCAGGGGTTTACTTAAGGATTTGACTTTCACTTGTCCAGGGTCAAGTTACTTTGAACATCTACTAGCCCCCTGTGAAAACAGGTTGCCCAATCTTGAAGTTAGCTGGTGTTTGTTGATGTTTAAAACTAAATATATGCAATATTAAGGTGAATTTTAGTTAATATGTATCAAAGACAATTTGCAATCATTTTTACCCCTGATATACTATAGAAAATAAAAAAATGCAAGATTTCATTTACATATTTACACATTTGAAAAATCACTTGCCTGCAGTGATTTTAACCTGGCATGGTCAAGTGGGTGTCCACTTAAGAAAACTCCTGTATCTTAAGCATAAAGTGTCTATTTCCGATGTTGTTGCCTTTTGTTGACTAGATTGATTGGTAGACTAAATTTCAAAATAAAATAAAAGAAGATATTTAAAAAAAAAAAAAAAAATTCAACTCAAAATGCATTTTTCTATCATTTTTCCATGTGTCTAAGCTGTATAGCAACATGGACATAGAAATCTAATTTACAGCAGAAAACTATTGCTTGGCCATGTTAGAACTACATTATTTATATATTATCAAGTATCGTGATACTGTATCGTATCGGGCCTGCAATATCATGATATATTGTGATACTTTTTTGCTGCCAATACCCAGCTCTAATTTTCAAGCACATTTTCAGACAAAAATAAGCATTTTTTAAGCAGTTTTTCAGAGAGTGACCAAAATCAATGACTTCTACGGACTTTTTTGTTGTTTTTAAGCACTTTTAAAAGGGCCTCAAATTCAAGCTGCGAACCCTGTTCAGATGAATTCATTTTGATGCATTGGCAAACAGAGTAAACCCAGATCAGGGGCTTCCTCATAGTTACCATATCTCCTCAGTCTGCAAGGCAAAGAAAAATCTATACCATTTAATGTCCTGTAAATTAATATTCATTAAGTCATAAATTTAAACATGCTTAGTCATGAGGTAAGTGTTAAGGACAATATCAAACATGGATTTACAGAACAAAATGGTTGTCATGTCAGCCATTTCCTCAACTGCCCACATGCTAGTGGCTATCTACAGACCACACAGGTATTTTTGTGTCTATCTTCGTGAATGACACTAGCTGTCATCCCAGGACCTAACCAAATCCTGTTACTAACTATCTATCTATGCATTCATCTATATACAATTATGCCCATGGCAATGTTACCGTACTTATAGAAAATGACAGTGATGCATCAAGTCTCTAACACAGTCA
This sequence comes from Solen grandis, assembly GCA_021229015.1. Classification (NCBI taxonomy): domain Eukaryota; kingdom Metazoa; phylum Mollusca; class Bivalvia; order Adapedonta; family Solenidae; genus Solen; species Solen grandis. The sequence continues at coordinate 8,487,946 of CM037794.1, forward strand.
ATCAAATCACCTGCAGGTTTAGAAATCATTAACTCTGGATAACTTCCAGTTTTCCCTACACTAGTTACATTTAGCTCAGAGAGGGGAGAGGGAGAAAAGATCAAAGTATGTATGAGAGAACTTTAATCATCTTCATATTTATCAAACTTGGGTAACAACACAGGTATCGAACAATCTTTGATCACTGTAGTGAAACAAAATGAAAAATCTGGCGCTACTACATACTCCAATCTCCATGGCGATGACTAGCAATATTTTTTTATATCACACAAAGGGCCTTCTGAGTAGATAAAGGAATTTCCACCTCCTGGCAAAAATTCATGACACCGAATAAATACGAATTTTCAATGAGGTTATGATTTTTTTTTCCGGTAGACAAAGAGGGAAAGTCATGTACAATTAAGATGGCTCTTTATGGTCTGTGTGTTTGAGAAATGAGTGGTGCTCCAAGGTTTTAGATCATTGTAGTGTTTCTCATCCTGAAGGGTGTGTGATCTTTCAGGGAAGATATATCCAAATGTCAGAGGCAAGGTTTTTTTAATTGGTTGTAGAAGTTATCATGATGGATTGCTTTTGTTGGAGACATTTGTCGGCGATAATTGACTCACAAAGATGACACTGATGGTGGCCACAGGTTTTCAGCCAGCGGTCCTTGGTACAATGACCCTCACAGTCAGGTAAACAACACTGCCAACCATCAAAGTAATACAAAAATATCGGATGTTTCGGCAATTAGTGTTAATGACCACTGTGAAACAAACAGCTAAAAAAATAAGAAATTGAAGAGTAGTCACCTGATGACATCATTGGGGACTTAATAAAGATATGCAGATGTACTAAACAATTTCTTTGTAATATTTAGTTGCTTATAAAAATTTTACAGGTAAAAGACCATTGTCATGTTTATCATATTCTTAATTTCATTATATAATAATTATCACTGATAAACAAAACCTTTCATGATTGAAAAAAAAATTGGTTCCCCATAAAATGTGAATTTCTTTAGAGAAATGAAGAAGAGACGCTTTTGTTCAGAAGAAAGGAAACATGTATTTAAGACATAAGAATTAGCATTAGAAGAAGAAAATCCAGATAAACCATACTAATTCTCATAAAGAAAAATCTACATCCATATCATTATTCTAGCCTTATCTGTAAATTAAATATACTTTTATTTTCAATCTTGCTCAATTTATTGTTCCATCAAATTGTCATTATAAATAAACAAATTCATCTCTCAATTCAAAATAAATGAACAATTTATTTCATTTGTGAGCCCTGCTCTATTTATATAAGAACAAATCTTCAGCCTCAAATTAGTCTAAAAAAGGAAATAAATATTCTGGCTAGAATTTAGTTTTTCCTTTTCTAACCATACACACATCAAAATATCCATCTCAGTTTTTGTCAGCCCATCTTGGCTGGTTTCACTGTTTCAGAGTTACTGGAAAACTGACCGCAGTTAACCCCAATGAACATTTAACCTGTCTAAAAGATCTTGACCGGTGGTCATAGCCGACACTGGAGGGTCAATACACAGTTTGATGTATCTAATTGCTAGTTACTATATATAGTACATTGCACTCCTCCTCTTTTCAGGTAAAAAATAACAGATGAAGGGAAACAACTCATTTTTATATTAAAAAAAGAGAGGAGAAAATGTAAATTTCGACTGCAAAATCTAATGACCAACTATTCGCAAATAGTAAACTCTAAAAATGGCTGATCATCAATGTTTAGTGATAAATGGCACAAAATTCAGAAGTTAAAAAAGCCATGCATACAAATGAAAACAATTACAAATTGAGCTTTGATTTAAAACCTTACTTTGTAAAGAAGGTAGCTTCTACTTGCATGAGTGTATAACTTGTTCTCTACAGATGATACACTTAAAACCCTTAAAGAGAAAAGACACTGCCACACTTGACCTGTATCATCAAGTGTACCCTACCATAAGAATAGACCCTAATTCTGATGATATGTCAGATAAATTCAACCAATGTCCACATCTGCCCCTCTACATTGTCAACTCCACATTAGAGTACAGAGCAGCCTGTTTGACTAAAGAGAGACCTAGCAATGTATCCTGTTGAGGGAAAAATACTTGTAGCTAGATCCTCGATCAACGCTAGCAGATTGTGTCAAATCGGAAGTCACTAAGATAAGTTCCAACTCCGAGCCACTCAAGTCATTATCTGTTACACCTAACACAGGCTGTGCCTAATTCCTGTTTACTGTCACTGGTTAGTTGAGATTCTCTTGTGACACTTGAGCGACACTTCAAATCAAAGTCTAAATGCATGGTTGGGATGGGGCACTTGTACATCAGACAATAGACACTGTGGGACTGGCAGTACTTACACTAAAGAACCCATGGTCACATGGTGGCAAACTTAACCCTTTCCCTCATAGAGGACACCATGAAAAGACCTATGCGAACAGCATAAAACCAGATCAGCCTGCGAGTAACTCGCAGGCTGATCAGGTTTTATGCTGTTCGCTGCTCCTCAGTGGTCTGGAAATGAGGATTTTGTAATTAAATTTGGTAAGGTTTAACTGTGGTTTTCTGCAGATCAGGCTTTATGTGATACATATTGAGGGCGTCAAAATGAGTATATATGAGGGAAAGGATTAACTACTTTACTTGCTCTGTTTTAACATCCCACCAACAATATATTAACCATTTGAAAATTTTGTCTACATGAGAAAGACGTAATGCTGCTTTACTACAGGAGTATCAAGGTATGTGACATCACACTCACTTAGTCACATAATCCTATCTCATGACCAGCCAATCCTGGAACTTCTAAGCTCCAATAATTTTTGATATTTTTAATGCCTTTGGAATTTTTCACCTGAGCACATAACCTCATGCTCCTGAGGCAAATACTTTAATCGCTTGATCACTGGGGCCAGTATATCAATTAACTACTATCGCCAAGGTTACTTACATGTCCACTTTTTGGTCACCATGTTGATTTTAGCAACAGTGTTGTACAACTGCAAAATATGTTGTTTTCCCCCTGAAAATACAATCATGTATTTAGCCAAAATTTATTGAGGTATCTCCTATCTTGTGTCTATACTTGATAAATCAATAGGAAACATTCAAAGTATATCAAGTACTTAAATGTATTGTGTTTACAATAAAAGTGGGGTCTATTTAAGGAGCTACAAGTACTAGAAAATGATATCATTTTATTATCATTTCATTAGGAAATAAGTTGTAATAAGTAATATGAAGTGGTATTTCTGGTTATGGTCAGTGAAGCACACTGACTGAGGACCAGTTTAGTGTGTATGAGAGTAATCACCTTAACTTCCCTGCAGCTATCAATCTTCAGGTACAGAGATCTTGAACCCAATTTCGAAGCTGACTTTTTGTGATATTGATGGATTGGTCCAAGATTTTCTAAAGTACAATTTCTGTTTTCACAGGCATCTACCTCTTGGAAAATGTCTATTAATTCATGAAGTCCCACCATTTCCAAGGATATTCTTATCCTGAAGTACAAAGAAAATAATACATTTTCATAAGATATGGTCAGGAGAAAAAAAGTCGATCTTTTGCGCGCCTGTAATATAGAGGAAAAGGTAAAAAAAAAAAATTATTTCTCAAAATGGACCAATCCTTACAGTGAATGCCTATACCTTTTAGAACATGTTACATTTTTCTCTCCTTTAAACCTGAATCTTTTTTAAGGTAGGAACCCTGAAAATATCAAATTTTAGAAAAATAATAGTTCTTTAATAGTGACTTAAAATTTAAACTTCATACTCAGGTAATATGAGCATCTCCATTTGGTTATTCAAAGTTTCAATTTTCAAGAGATATAGAATGTATTGAATTTCTAAATTAAATAAAATCACTTTTAGTGAATTAAATATTTATCTTTATTATTCCTTTTTTAAAAAATTTTTTTTCTTTTTATTCATTCATCATAAAATATTTTTTAACTCAATAGGTACCACATAAAGCCTAATCTGCAGAAAACCACAGTTAAACCTCACCAAATATAATTAAAAAATCCTCAATTCCAGACCACTGAGGAGCAGCGAACAGCATAAAACCTGATCAGCCTGCGAGTTACTCGCAGGCTGATCTGGTTTTATGCTGTTCGCATAGGTCTTTTCATGGTATCCTCTATGAGGGAAAGGGTTAAGCATTTTTACGTTACAGGTATTTTATATTAAACCAAACCATGTCAATGCTTTACCACACAAATGTAACATTGAAAAATGCATTTTTAACCATTGTAAACGTTAATCTCATTTTATGTTACACTCGGTGTCAGGATAATGTGACTGGGTGTGGTATCATGCCACATGTCTACAGCATGATACTGCACTCTGCAGTGTAGCAGCACTATATCTGTCTCAAGTAGACATCATCTCCAAATAACTGAAATACTGTCGGTGGGACGTTAAACCCAACAAACAATCTGTATGGTGCATTATAGCCTTAACATATGTTTTCATACACTTCAGAAGTGCAACTGTGTCCACAAATGGAGGTTAATATGTTCAGTGCTAAAAACAGTGACAACCGAAAAAACAAATTTGGGTTCATTTCAACATTGTTCAAGGTACCTTTACCTTTGCGTTCAGTTTTAAACCTGCAAAAAGGGCACAAGTCTCATTATATTGCAAGTGATCACTGTTGAGATTGAAGGAATACATTTTGCATCCATTTTCATATGCTGCAGAATGGCCAGGTGTACAAAGGATATCTACATATTTCAAATAAACATATAAGATGAAAAATGTCTTGTATATATAAATAAGCAAACAGTGCAACACAGGCTGTCCAGTTAACATAGTGGTTAGGTCACTGGCTTTTCACCAATGCTGCCTGGGTTTGATTCCTGTCCTGGGCAGTATGTGAGATGGTATGTGGTCACCAGATAAGACAGGTGAGTTTTTCCCCCATATTCTCCTGTTTCCTCCTGTGTATTATGCCAACAACTGTGCAGTGGGTTCAAAACTTGCATAGCTTAAGTTTACTGTTTGTACCTAGCTGACTTTAAATAAAGATGATCATTAGTAATAGATCTACATTTACAACTACTAACTAGATGTATCAATACAACATAAAAGTTGTTACATCAAATAAACTTAGAAATAGACTTTCCTCAGTTCAAGAGCCATAATTTCCTCAAAATGTTCGATGGGGGCAAAATACAAACTCAGTATGTAACATCAGGATGTAACACAACAAAGTACATTTATATAGTAATCAATCAGATCAGTATCTCAAGCATGTGGATAAAAGAATTGGAAAACCTCTGAAGGACCATAATTCATTCAAAAGTGGGCAATAGTGAGTAATATAATTATGAACATCATAAGCCATGCTCCATCATAGTACATCTACATATCATACCAAAAATATCAGGTCCATGTCCCCAAGTATACGAGGACTGTCCCAATGTTCTGTGACATGACTCATTAAGAGCTAAAATAAATACATGTAGGTACAAATTAAAGATTTAAGTATGTTATAAAACATTTTTTACAAAATTTCATAAGAAAATATCAACAAATAACAAAATGATATCAATGCCGTGAAAACTGTGTGAATTGCGGTGCACATCGAACATCAAAGATGACATCATACCTACATTATGTACCTTTCACAAAGTACACTCCGTGGCATTCCACGCACTTACAGTGTCGCTTTGCCCATGACTTGTGACATATTACGTTTCTCTGTTAGAATTCTATGAAGAGAAGACTTGGACAAAGGGATTGACGTTGAAATCTCTAGATCAGCATTTACACAATCTCTCAACAGATCACACAATTCCTCACTGATGGAGACTGGCCTTCCTCTTCATTTCTCTTCTTATTTTCATCTTCTGTACTGCAGATATCTTGCTTCAGACCATGCCAATAGTAAACAAGTGCTTGAGATACACTTCTTAATTGTTCTCTTCCATGCATTTTTGTATAGTCTTAACATGCATCATCCCGAGGTCCACACAAAACTGGGTAACTGTCTGCTGTGCCGCGCGTTCTTCAGACATCACCATTATAACTTTCCTATTTTCTATCGGGTGTTTCCATTTGTCCATTTCTCATTCGTTTCTGATGTTACTAAATTCTAATTTTCTGAGATGACATCATCATATTAGCCGAAGATGTCTACAATATTTGGCAGTCACAAAGTCAGATATTTGAAATATATGTTATTTATTCAAACCTATATATAACAATATGCGGAAAATTTGAGGAACTCAGACCTATGTCTTTAATAATGAGAAATGTAATTAGAGTAAATATGTTAATGACTTATTGTAATGTAAAATTATAAACTTAGAGATAATATATGTGAAGTTAAAGGTACTGGTGTTAAAAATATACCATCTATAAAATTTGTCACAGAATTTTGAGACGGCCCTCATACAGAAAATAGAGTGTACATGTATTAGGAAAAAAAACAGAAAAATAAAGGTTTTTGTTTCCACTTACATCTCTGAATAAATAGGGTTGGTAGGCCAACCAGGGTTTGAATTTAACTTTTTTTTGCCACTGGCAAACTTTTTTAACTCATAAAATTCATTGTTCACTTGCATGGTATATATTTTACGAAGGCAAACTCTTCTCAGTGTGAGATGCCCAAGATAAATTATTAACAAATCCTTTCTAAAAATAATACAAAAATTGTAAATATATCAATAATGTTTGGTAATTTGATTATAACTGTTGTTCTTTTTTTTTAAAGGGGAAAAAACGTGTTGTCAATAACGCTTTGATATTTAGTTTTTTACAAATTGGCTGCATAAAGTGATGAAAGTAAACAGTCAGACTGTGCACCATATGTAGTTATCGGGTAATGACAACTATGCGAAAACGTTGGGTGCCAGTCTAGCAGGTGCGCATAGGTTTAAATTATGCCTCCCTGCAACAGATTTTACTTATTACTTGTCCGATAAAGAAAACACAATACTGATCTTGATTGGATTCAAAACTGCACTCTCAAAAAAAAAAGCCAGCAGCTACAAAATGAACTCGCAAAATTCATTTCCCTCTCGCATTTTGTGAGTTTGCGAGTGCTAACTTCAACCCTGGTTGACAATTTTTTTTTAATTTGATTTTTTTCTTACTTTTCCTTATCTTTTTTAAGGGGATTTGACAAAAAAAGTGTTTTGCAACCATGATAACACAGATGATAAGAAAGAAAAAAAAACACAGGGTTGTTACCAAAAAATAGGGTCATGGGTTAGTGGAAACAAGTAACTTTCTTTATGATGCCTTATTAAAAGTCATAATGATGCAATGGACATCAGCAAAATTTTATGCCCTAGAAGAAGAGGCATAAAGAGAGATTAAAATAAGTAAAGTAAGTTAAAGACTGTTTTTGATTTCTTTGTCTCTCAAATATCAAAAATTCATGCTAAAAGCTAATAAGAAGGGCACAGTGGTCCATTGGTAACATATAAGGGCGCTGTGGTCCTTCAGTAATGTACCCTACTACAGATCCGAAGGTTGTGAGTTTGAACCCTGTTTGGGGCAAGGATTTTTCATAGCCATCCAATGCGCAAAGTACTGGTCCAACCAAGGAACCATCAAGAAGGATTAGTGTAAGTGATATGAACTTGTTTCCCCACTAGATGTCAATAATAATAATAATAATAATAAGTTGAAGAAGGTTCAAATGTGAAGGTAACTTTTGATGAGAAATTCCTGTTTAAGATAAATGACATTCTTGACTAAGGATCTCAAGGTTCTGGGTCTGAACCCTAATGAGGGCAAAGATTTTCATGGCCTTACCTGATGTAGAAGTACTGGTCCTATCTATCTATCTATATATACTGCACAAACTCCCCTTTCGGGTATTACTGGCAGGTGCGCGTCTGTGCAAGGATAAAACTGTTAAAATAAAAATTTTGTTAGGGTGAGAAAATTTTCTGAAAAAAGGTGAATATGTTAGGTTTAAGATCTGGTAAAAACATCTTTTTGTTGATTCAGGGACGGTCTACTATCTGAAACGAGAGGAGCTTTTGTTTAAATGCTAAAAGATCATTTTGTGAGACTATATTTTCTGGTAAGCTGTTCCAAAGTATCACTGTATAAGGAAAAAAGGAATATTTAAAGTAGCTAGCTGGAGTATGAATTTGCCTGTAAGATAAAGAGTGTAAGTGGCGGGATATCCTCGCTGGTCTTTCAAGATATGCAGGTAATGGGACAGCAACAAGGTTATTTACTATTTTGTAAAACATAAGAAGTCTGGTGACATCACGTCTGTACTGAAGGGTTTGCCAGTCAAGTTCCTTCTGCATGCTGGTGACACTGTTGTAATAAGAATAGTTATTATTAACCCATCGGACTGCTCTGCGTTGTACTTTTTCTATTTTATCTATATATGTCTGTGTATGAGGACTCCAGACTGTAGAGGCATATTCTACTTGAGGTCTAACCAATGTTTTGTAAGCTGCTTCTCTAACTTCCTTATTCTTTGTCTGGATGTTTCTGTGGAGGAAACCAAGAGTTTTATTAGCAGAAGAAGTAATGTTGTCAATATGTTTATTCCAAGAGAGATCTTTTGATATTGTAACTCCTAAGTATTTGGCATTATCCACTGTTTCTAAAGCTTGTCCATGTAATCTGTAATCAAAGGAAAGTGCTTTCTTCTTTTTAGTAATATTTAAAACAATGCATTTACTGGGATTAAATTCCATTTCCCATTTCTTTTCCCACTGCACCAGCTTGTCGAGGTCTTTCTGAAGTGTAATACAGTCCTGCTTGTTGTTTATAGCTAGGTAAACGGCAGTGTCATCTGCAAATAAACGAACTTGAGAAGTTATGGTATCTGGAAGATCATTTATATATAACAGAAAGAGAAGTGGGCCAAGTACAGATCCCTGAGGTACTCCTGATGTTACTGGGACTTCTGATGAGCATCCAACCAAGGACTGGTGCAAGACGATCTGTACGTACAATTGTGACAAAATAACTCCGTACCTAGTACTTTCGGTTCTTTGATTATGTAAATAATATGATAAGAGTCGCCTCCCTTGCTACTTTCGATTTCGTTGTTAACACGAGAGACGGCCTAACAGGTAGCAAACTGTCTTTTTCATTACTTTATGAGTGTGTGTGCATGTGTGTATGTTATTTTAAAACGTTTTACAATTTTTACTATATATAGCATAAACTTTGAAATATGTTGTTTACTTTCATCTGTTTAGGTTGATTAATTTGAATATTGCCAGTTGTCATAGAGACTCGTTAAGTTCCGTGATCAGATCGGGTATACTCGGGAATCCGCTAGGGGCAGTGTAATCGGTAGGCGGAGTCTCTTAGGTCACGTGTTCCGGGTGGCTATATAAGCCGGACCCGACGACACTTTCTCATAATTGTTGGCTCAGTCATAGAGTTAACATCGGCGCTGCTCTGAATAATACTATCCGATTATATTATAAGGGACTTTGGGTAAATAAGACGACGGTATTTTCCTAACCTACTCTCGGGAGCCCCGCTTCATTGAGTGGTCTGGAATAAAAACCGGCGTCGTGCATCTCGGGTCGCTTAGTTGTAATCTATTTTTAAGGCCGGAAGGATTTAAAAGGGGAAAAATAACCGGCCGAGCGCATGAGTCTCAGTGGTATATTGCCATAGGGGCATAAAAAGACCGTCTTTAGGACGACGGTGGCGTTACAGCACCAGCATAATAAAACCAGGCCTCAGCGCACTGAGTCTCAAGAAGTTATCTTCACAGCGCCTGTCTTCACAGCGCCTGTCCTCACAGCGCCGGTCGTCACAGCGCCTGTCTTCACAGCGCCTGTCCTCACAGCGCCGGTCGTCACAGCGCCTGTCTTCACAGCGCCTGTCCTTACAGCGCCGGTCGTCACAGCGCCTGTCTTCACAGCGCCTGTCCTCACAGCGCCGGTCGTTACAGCGTTTGTCTTCACAGCGACTAGGCTTCAAGAAGACATCCTCACAGCGCCGGGCGCCATAGTGCCAAGGCTTCAGGGAGCCTGTACTTAGACAGCTTAGGGTTATTTTCATCTCAAAACTATAGATTGTTTTTTAAGTTAAATTTCACAACTATTGTTTCTTTAAGGCACTTTTCTTTTATTAGTAAATAAGTTAGGTTGAAAGGTGATTGTTTTAATGCCCCAATCATTGTCTGTTCTTTGTATTTATAATTCCTATTAGGCCAGTTAGACAAACAAGATACATTTACTTTTCTATAGATTTTATTTTATCTAATCATTAGGACAGGTAGTCCCCAAGGAAAATTTATGTATATCGCTCTGCGCAAAATCGTTACAACTGGTGGCAGCGGTGGGATACATTGACAAAATCCCCATTGTCAGACCCATACTTCTTTAGAAATGGCGTCTAGTAACAGTATGTCAGATATGGAAATGCTTTTAGATCATATTGATAAATTGGAGAGAGAAAATGCCAGTCTAAAAATGCGCTGTGACTTAAAGGATTTAGAACAGCAGTTGCATGAGGCAAATCTGCATCAAGGCCTCAATGAGCCAGACGTAAAGAATCCCAAAGTTAAGGTAGAAACAATGTGCGGCACACCTAGTCTAGAACAAAGGGACAACTCTAAGGTGGTAGATCGATCTCATGCGACAGAGAATGTTACTTTGAGACCACGCCGAAGCTCTTTAAGCCGATCCACAACAGTTAAGGCAGCCACATATGATGGATCTAGCTCCTGGTTAGACTACAAGGCACATTTTGAAACTTGTGCAGAAATCAATTGTTGGAGCTATATTGACAAAGGCCTTTACTTGGCAGTATCGCTGCGAGGTCAAGCCCAAGGCGTCTTTGGGAATCTGTCAGCTAATTCAAAAGACTACGACTCTCTTGTAAGAGCTCTGGAGGAACGTTTTGCTCCTCCCAACCAAACAGAATTATACAGAGTTCAGTTACGCGAACGACATCAGAGAGCCACAGAGACATTGTCCGAGCTCGGACAAGACATACGGAGGCTGACAAACCTCGCATACCCGTCAGCCCCAGCTGATTTGAAGGAAACGCTGGCAAAAGAACAATTTATTGATTCACTAATTAGCATTGATATGCGTTTAAGAGTCAAACAAGCCCGTCCTATCAGTCTCAATGATGCTGTACGTCATGCAGTGGAGCTTGAAGCCTTCAATAGAGCAGAGAAAGCAAAATTGGAGAGTCAAGGTATAATAAGCTCTGCAGATGTGGTAGGAAATAACGCAGCATCTACAGTGAAGGAAAATGAGGCTCTTGCACGCCTACAGGCTACAGTAGACAGGCTAGAGAAGCAGCTTAACTCCTTACAGGGAGCAAAAAGGTATGACAATCAGAGAAGGTTCGAGAGACGTACTTTTGGTGTCAAAAGAAACAAAAGAACATGCTTCAATTGTGGCTCTGAGTATCACATTCAAGCTGATTGCCCAAAACTTAAACCTAGGAAATCCAAGTTCCAGAACAAGCCAGTAAAACAGCCACGAGAAAAGGAGAATCCAGACAAAGGAGCTGGTGCTCCACAAGCTAATTCCGTCGGTTGTGGTTTGTTTCTCCCTGTGACATTAGATGGTCAAACTCTCGACTGTTTGATAGATACTGGAGCAACACTGACTGTCCTCTCGACACGTGCTTGGCAATCGTCTAAATTAAGTCAACAGGATATACTGACGAATTATGACAAAACCCTGATAGCGGCTACAGGTACTCCACTTGATGTCAAAGGAAAGACACGCATTACGATCTGCATCCAGAAAAAAAAATTATGAAGCTGACGTTGTTGTCGCAAATGTAGAAAATGATCTCATGATGGGCCTAGATTTTATGGAGCGCCATAATTGCAGCATTGACGTTGGCAGGGGTGAGCTGATAATACAAGGACAGAAGCTGAAATTGTGTAGTCAAGGTTTCCGAGGTTGTTACAGAATATCTCTGTCTGAGGATACAGTTATTCCTCCATTGTCGGAAATTCTCATTCAGGGTAATGTACCAGATATCTCTTCTCAAACAAGTGACCTATATATGGTAGAGCCATCTGAAAGAGTTATTGAGTCAGGGAAAGGCTTGGTAGCAAAATCCTTGGTTGAGGGAGGTGCCAAGGTGCCTGTACGCATGATGAATCTTTCTGGTGAAGAACAAAGACTTTACAAAGGTACATATATTGGCAAACTTTATCCTGTAACGGAAGTTCAGAAGAAATATGAAGCTCCCGGGACTAACACGATACCGGAGCATTTAAAAGATTTGTATAGTCGCACGGTGGCTGGCATGACCAAATCCCAAAGTAAGAAGATAGCCAGGCTTCTGACCAAATACTCGGCAGCATTTTCTGAGTCAGATGAAGACCTTGGAAGGACAGGGGTGGTAAGGCACAGTATCAATACAGGGAACGCTCCTCCTGTTAAACAGCCACTGAGACGACATCCTGTTCACATGGCACCTGAAATAGATAAACAGATTGATGACATGCTTCATAAGAACGTTATACAGCCATCTACCAGTCCCTGGAGCAGCGGGATTGTGCTAGTGACAAAAAAGGACGGCACAAAGCGTTTTTGTGTAGACTATAGGAGATTAAATGACGTCACAGTTAAGGACTCATATCCTTTGCCAAGGATAGATGATACCCTTGAACAATTAGCCGGCGCACAGTGGTTCTCCTGTCTAGACCTAAATTCCGGCTACTGGCAGGTTGAGCTTGAAGAGGCTGATAGACCAAAAACAGCCTTCAATTCAAGACGCGGGCTTTTTGAGTTTAGGGTCATGCCGTTCGGCCTCTGTAACGCCCCCGCAACGTTTGAAAGATTAATGGAGTCTGTACTAGCCGGGTTAAATTGGCACATTTGTCTGATTTACCTCGATGATGTGATCGTTCATGGTCGCACTTTTGAAGACATGTTGCAAAATTTGGGAGATGTGTTTGAGAGATTAAATGGAGCAGGCTTAAAACTAAAGCCTCGGAAATGTCAACTCTTTTGCAAAGAGGTTTTATACCTCGGACATGTTGTCTCAGCTGATGGGGTGAAAACGGATCCAAGGAAAACGCAAGCGGTCAGGGAATGGCCTATACCTGAAAACGTCACGGAAGTCAGAGCATTCTTGGGTTTGTGCAGCTATTATCGGAGATTCATCCGTGGGTTTTCCGACATAGCTAAACCTTTACACAGGTTAACAGAAAAAGGTCAGAAGTTTGAATGGGAAAGCGAATGCCAGAACGCCTTTACAAGGTTGAAACAAAGCTTGTGTGAAGCTCCAATTCTGGCCCACCCTGACTTCACTAAAGAATTCATACTAGATACAGATGCTAGTGACTTTGGCATTGGGGCAGTGATATCGCAAGTGATAGATGGGAAAGAAAAAGTAATTGCTTTTGCAAGCAAATCTTTGACCAAGGCAGAACGAAGATACTGTGTGACAAGAAAGGAACTGTATGCTGTGGTTCATTTTGTGAAGTACTTTCGCCATTACCTATACGGAAAGAGGTTCACCCTGAGGACTGATCATGGGTCCCTGCGCTGGCTGATGCATTTTAAAAATCCAGAAGGTCAGCTAGCCAGGTGGCTAGAAGTTCTTTCTTCCTATGACATGTCAATTCAGCATCGTCCGGGGAAACAACATCGGAACGCCGATGGTCTAAGCAGAAGGGCATGTAGACAATGTGGAATGTCAGAAAATGATTCTCAGGATGGTCAGGTCCATCAAGTATTTAAGCAGGAAGATGTCAAAATGGTTGACCTCAAAAAGGTCCAAGAGGATGACAAAGACATAATAAAGTTGAGGAAATGGTTAGAAGTTGGAGATAAACCAGATCGTAAGGAAACTGACTGTGAAAGTCAATACCTGAAAGCACTTTTATGCCAATGGGAGAGATTGGGTATTCGAGATGGCATAGTCTCGAGACGCTATGAGGTTCAGGGTTCGGATACTCAATGGCAGGGAATAGTTCCATTGTCATTCAGACGAGAGGTTTTAAAATATTCCCATGATATCAAAGCATCTGGTCACTTGGGTGTTAAGAAGACCTTAAGCCGGATCAGACGAAGCTTCTATTGGCCAGGAATGCAAAACGATGTCAAGAACTATGTTGGAGGCTGTGAGGCCTGTTCAAAGCGAAAAGATCCTATGAAGACAAAGCGAGCACCGATGGAGATAGTAAGGTGTGGCTTCCCAATGGAAAGGATAGCTGTTGATATACTTGGGGAGTTGCCACAGACTGAGAGAGGAAACAGATATATTCTCGTCATCGGTGATTACTTCACCAAATGGACTGAATGCCATGCCATGCCTAATATGGAAGCAAAGACGGTGGCTACCATTTTGCTAGAGCAAGTAATTTCAAGATTTGGCATTCCTCAACGCATTCATTCAGATCAAGGCCGGCAATTTGAGAGTCAGCTTTTTGCTGAGATGTGCGAACTCCTCCAGATAGAAAAGACACGAACTACGGCTTACCATGCCATGTCAGATGGTATGGTCGAGCGCTTCAACAAGACTCTAGTAGCAATGCTTAGCGCTTTTGTAAATGACCACCACACTGACTGGGACGAACAGCTTCAGTATGTTATGATGGCTTACAGGTCAGCAGAGCATGAAACAACGGGATTTACGCCCAATTTATGCATGCTTGGCCGGGAGACAACAACTCCCCTCGACCTCATGTTTGCAATGCCACGAGGAGTCAAAGGAATTCCCCAAAACCAGTGGGTATGGGAGTTGCAAGAACGATTGGAAGATATCCACAAAATTGTAAGACAAAATACTGGCGTAGCCATGAGGAGACAGAAGAGATATCATGACAACACTCTTTCTTACGAAACGTTTGATAAGGGTGACAAAGTTTATGTGTTTTTTCCAGTCAAGAAAGTCGGTCTTTCCTCTAAATTCACTTCTTTTTGGAGGGGACCTTATGAAGTAAAAGATAAACTTTCAAATGTCTTGTACAAGGTTAACTGTGGAAGAGCTGGCAATATTCAAGTTATTCATTGTGACAGATTGCGCAAATGCAAAGCACAGATACTCTCAGGTGAAGATTCGTTAGTTTGTCAAGACGCTGATGTTGAATCGTTTCCTAAAATTGTTCCTGAAGTTTCAGATAGCCCAGATGTGGAGAAAAGGGTGAAACGGAAACCTGCATGGTTTCATGATTATGTATTTTCTCTTTACAGTGAAGATATGCCCAAGACAAAGGAAACACCAAGGAAGGCACCTCTTGTATGTGCTAACTGCATGGTGACACTTCAGCCAGAAGAGTTTAAGTACCACATAGAGCAGTGCGTGATGAAAAACATCGGCTGTGATGCCTGTAAGAAAACGTTCAGCACGAAAAAGTATTACCAGCAACATATGAAGAGGAAACATGCCCTGTCGACCAAGTCACGGAAGATGACAAGGATTCGGTGGAAGACGTTGACGATGACTTTGGTTCAGAGCCTGACTGTGAGGTAATGGAGGAGGTGCGACATGAGGGAGAAGAGACTGTTGCTCTCTGTGAAGGGCGCATGTTTTCGAAGAAGACAAGACCACAGCCTGTTCTTGCCCCTGTGAAGCGGAGAGTGGAGGCAGTGTCAGCTGATGATGTGACTCCAAGTACGTCTGGACAACCAGAGGCGGTTACCCAGAAGAAACCCAGAGGGGCTAAGCTGACTTGCAGCAGTAAATCTGACGGGATAAAGAACGTGAGAGAGATAACGGTAGAAGATAGTGAAGATGGGGAGGTATATTCATCCAGATTAGCGAGTCGGAGATTAGGTAAAACCTGTCTAAATCTAAGTGAGATCCTAGGGGATGGGATTATTGACACCAAGGACTTGAATGTTTCAGTCAGCGAGGATGGGGAGTTCACTGTAGAATTTAGATACCAGGAGGCATAAGAAGGCCATATTCTTGAACTGTGAAAATACCATGTGTGTTCATTTAAAGATTTTCTCAGACAGAGAATACGTTTTTGTTAATATGCATACCGTAATTGCGTTCATGTTGTTTAAATGTTATACTCAGGGAGATAAGAGAGTTGTTGTTTTGTTTTTTTTCTACTAAATTAAAGTTTGAATTTTTCACATGTCTCCTGTGTTATTGTGCTAGTTCGGTAGTGAGTGTATAGATGGGTGTTCGGGAATGCGAGACGCATTGAAATCGAAGGCGTGGGTAGTGTGACAAAATAACTCCGTACCTAGTACTTTCGGTTCTTTGATTATGTAAATAATATGATAAGAGTCGCCTCCCTTGCTACTTTCGATTTCGTTGTTAACACGAGAGACGGCCTAACAGGTAGCAAACTGTCTTTTTCATTACTTTATGAGTGTGTGTGCATGTGTGTATGTTATTTTAAAACGTTTTACAATTTTTACTATATATAGCATAAACTTTGAAATATGTTGTTTACTTTCATCTGTTTAGGTTGATTAATTTGAATATTGCCAGTTGTCATAGAGACTCGTTAAGTTCCGTGATCAGATCGGGTATACTCGGGAATCCGCTAGGGGCAGTGTAATCGGTAGGCGGAGTCTCTTAGGTCACGTGTTCCGGGTGGCTATATAAGCCGGACCCGACGACACTTTCTCATAATTGTTGGCTCAGTCATAGAGTTAACATCGGCGCTGCTCTGAATAATACTATCCGATTATATTATAAGGGACTTTGGGTAAATAAGACGACGGTATTTTCCTAACCTACTCTCGGGAGCCCCGCTTCATTGAGTGGTCTGGAATAAAAACCGGCGTCGTGCATCTCGGGTCGCTTTGGCCAGGAAGAGAAGCCTTCAGAGTCTTGGAAGCCCCGCTTCATTGACTCTGGAAGGTACTAGGATCACATATTTAATAAGTGGTATATTGCCATAGGGGCATAAAAAGACCGTCTTTAGGACGACGGTGGCGTTACAGCACCAGCATAATAAAACCAGGCCTCAGCGCACTGAGTCTCAAGAAGTTATCTTCACAGCGCCTGTCTTCACAGCGCCTGTCCTCACAGCGCCGGTCGTCACAGCGCCTGTCTTCACAGCGCCTGTCCTCACAGCGCCGGTCGTCACAGCGCCTGTCTTCACAGCGCCTGTCCTTACAGCGCCGGTCGTCACAGCGCCTGTCTTCACAGCGCCTGTCCTCACAGCGCCGGTCGTTACAGCGTTTGTCTTCACAGCGACTAGGCTTCAAGAAGACATCCTCACAGCGCCGGGCGCCATAGTGCCAAGGCTTCAGGGAGCCTGTACTTAGACAGCTTAGGGTTATTTTCATCTCAAAACTATAGATTGTTTTTAAGTTAAATTTCACAACTATTGTTTCTTTAAGGCACTTTTCTTTTATTAGTAAATAAGTTAGGTTGAAAGGTGATTGTTTTAATGCCCCAATCATTGTCTGTTCTTTGTATTTATAATTCCTATTAGGCCAGTTAGACAAACAAGATACATTTACTTTTCTATAGATTTTATTTTATCTAATCATTAGGACAGGTAGTCCCCAAGGAAAATTTATGTATATCGCTCTGCGCAAAATCGTTACACAATGTAAGAACTTCTTTCCCAATCAACATAAAATTAGTAAGTAAATAATTTAGAGAATGATAAAGTTTTATTCTTGGAAAGATTCACAATCCAACAGGTAGGTATAAAACCCTGACCAATCCAACCACCTCTGTATGTACATATTGCTGTAATCCGAACACACACACACACACACACACAAAGGCCATGTACGAGAAATACAGGTGAAGAAAGAAAGACAGAAAAGAAAAAATTTAATATATTTTACCATATTAGATATTTTGTTGTGTAAATGGCAACGGACCATATTGAATACAATACTTCTTTAAAACTCAGCAACAATGACAGATCGCGGGAAATTTTTATAAAATATCAACCAATCAAAACGAGTCTAGTATTCAGTACGCAACTTAAATATGGCGGCTTCCGTGCTCACGTGCAGTTGTTTATGTTTTTAATCTGATTTTGTTCCTCAGAAAAAAAAAAGATTTTGTTTACAACTACCATTAAAGAAGTATGTATCGCTTTCAAATATATTACATCCATATACGTTATTTAACATTTCCGAGCTCGTTTGGTTGATGCGTAATTATATTTGGAACTTTGAAGTCTTTCCATTCAAGAGCCAATCAAGTAATAATCTTTTCACAAAATGTGTTGTAATGTATCATTGCAAATCAATATAGTTAAAATGAAAAATTTGTTTGGTTGTTTTGAAATGGAAATAACTTACTGTGCATGGCCTAAATATAAATCGGTGGTTACCTATTTAGTAATATCGTAGTACCCCCAAAACATGCTTGTTCTGAACGTCACATTCTCTATGTCATTTACAGTGTTGTGTTTAAAGGGTTTTTAGTGATTCAGTCATTAATGTATACATTGATTATCATTGAATGATCTCAATATTTATGCATCCTATATTCTTACCTAAACTAAAAATAAAATGTATTTTAGTCATTTAGACCCCTTATAATCGGGTGATGGTCGTTTCGTCGAACTGATTATGTATAGTAAGTGGAAAGTCGTTTCGTCTCCTTGAATATTCAATAGGTGGAAAGTGTGAAATACTTAATTCACACCCAATTACTCTTGCATTATTAATGCATTATTAATGCATTAATGGTAGTTGTTTAATGCATGTGTATTTTGCATTTAAATAATCAGCAGATAATTAATCCGATATAGAGCACATTTAAACAAATACCGTTGTCATCACCATCATCATCATAAGTACAACAAAGACCGAATAATGAGTGATAAAAAAGTGTTTATTCAACCTAAACTAGTGTGCGATTAATTATGTATGAATGATCCTCCAGGGTTCACCCTGGCTGAAAAAAAAGTTTGCGCCACAACTTTCGCCAAACGAGAAAACTTGGAGCCAAATTAAGGAAGTTTATGCCAAATTTAGTGCCAATGGCTCAAATATATATTTTTATTATGTTTATTTTTTCTCCCTTTAAAAACAGGTACCATATGTATTAAATTGTATTACCAGGTATATTCAAACTACTCACACACACATTCACTCAGGATATAATATTTAATTAAAGAGATGTTATTTAATAATTGTAAATTTTATGAAGGGAGGAAGAAAAACTTTAAATTATTATGCAATTGATTTGTTTCCCTTTTGATCTATCTACCTGCAATAACTGAAAAACCTCAAAAATAAAACAAATAAAAGAAAAACATGTTTTAGAATTTTGTCTTAGTAGTGAAAATATTTTTCAATGGAAAAAAAACATTGATAGAAAGAAAACTCGGTGCAGCAAAACTAGTCAGCCTTGTGACCAAACTTAGCCAAGTCAAGAACTACTTGAATATATCAAAATCTCAAACTAAACCTCTACGACTATTGCATTTCATACTTCAATATGTTTTACTTACAAAGACTAATTTACATGAAACTGATCATGGCTGGATCTGTAAATTAGCAGCCGACATGTCAAAATCAGCTGATCAAACACTGTCCCAGAATTTGCAATTTGCTGTTTGCCAAAGTAAGTGAGGTCACATGCCCTCTGGTCATTTACTGCAGCATGATTACGTAATGGATGAATGGATAAGAATAATCTTTTGTCACCTGCTGTGACAAACAATAGACCCATCAATAAGATTACACGATAACGGTAAACACGCTTGAGTAAACTGATTGGTGATCCGCTTTTCATTGCGGTTAATATGCGGAGAATGAAAAATCGGGAACCAAGCAAAAACACAAGTTTATTATGCGGCGCCAATTATGAAAAATAAGGCGTCATAACCTTCGCCATTTCAAATTTTTTGGAGCCAGATTTTTTTTTCTGGCGCCATTGGCGACAATGGCGATGGCCAGCGGGAACCCTGATCCTCTCCCATTCGGAAAACAATATATATACGTACATTAACCCTTTCCCTCATATATACTCATTTTGACGCCCTCAATAGGTACCACATAAAGCCTGATCTGCAGAAAACCACAGTTAAACCTTACCAAATTTAATTACAAAATCCTCATTTCCAGACCACAGTTACTCGCAGGCTGATCTGGTTTTATGCTGTTCGCATAGGTCTTTTCATGGTGTCCTCTATTAGGGAAAGGGTTAAACAAATACTGAGTGATAAAAAGTGTTTATTCCTCCTAACACCTGTTTCTTCGTATAGAATACAATTTGGAGTACTGTATTTGACATTTAAGACATATTTTTTAAAAGAATCAATTTAACTTTTTCTAGGATATTGTTATTTCCATGTCCCATATTTCACAGCCATATAATAAAATTGGTTTTATATTTTTTTTTTTTTTTTTTTTTTCAAATGGATCAATCTGTAAATCAATACTTTAACTTTCCCGGAAAATTCTTTCTATTAATATAATTCACCCAGGCATACAAAATGCAACATGGGGTTATGTACAAAAATATATATAATTATACATATATTGAGAGTTCCGGTCAGCATACAATGATTATAACAATGGTGATTGTTAA
The DNA here is from genome assembly GCA_021229015.1 of Solen grandis. Classification (NCBI taxonomy): domain Eukaryota; kingdom Metazoa; phylum Mollusca; class Bivalvia; order Adapedonta; family Solenidae; genus Solen; species Solen grandis. The sequence goes on from CM037794.1 coordinate 8,508,355, forward strand.
CAGTCGTGGTGAAAATTTAAGAGGTGGGGGAACACAGATTTAAACAAAAATTATGCAATGTGAGGGTAAAGGGATAGTAAGACGGAGGATAAACAATTACATGTACATATAAATGAGAATGTAGAGATAGTAAGAGATACTAACTAGTTTAGGACGGGGGGTGGTTTTTTTTTTCTTTTTTTAATAGATACTTCTTTCTTCCCTCTTCTTTTCTTTTCAGTAATATGATAGCAAAGAGAAGAAGAAAAATATAGTATTAAAAAGGAATTAAAAAAAAAAAACAACAAAAAAAAACAACAATATTTTCATGATGGTTCATTAATTAATAGGCGAGGCCGTGGTAGATAAAGACCTTGTCACAAGACAATGACACAATGAATACTTAAACATAAATATTACACGCTCAGATTGGTTATTGGGCGAAAGTTTTTTGGATTAGACACATCACCTTTATTCTTATAGTTCGGGTTTATTACCCCAATAACTCAGTTTTCTGGAATAATTGCCTTGTTAAATACAATATTAAAAGTTTATGATATACATCATAACACGTTTTAAAAGATGATATGATTTTTTTATATATTCATTTAACACATTACCCTTTGTTATTTTTTTTTTTTTTTCTTTACAGCAATTTCATTATTAGTTAGTGTTGTCCACAGTTGTATAATCATCTTTAGTTAGCATAGGCTTTGTTTATCACAATTTACATGTTTTAAATATTCATACATTTTAGTTAATGCACCGGGACTTGCTCCTGTATGTTTTAAAAGAAAACACCTACTGTCCACAAGCAAGTCCCTGTGGTTAATGATGCGTTACAACTAGTTGTTTTGCTGCCTTTAAAATATTTCCAAACCTCCTTAGGATTTGTTTTGCAGATTTATTTAAGTTCATCTGCAATATATATTTGGTATCTTTTAAACTCTGTTATTTAACATATTTTTATACAATTTACTCTTCATTTTCAAATTCTCTTTATTACACTTGTTTTTACAACGTTTGTATCTATAATTTGCACGGTGATAATCTCTTCTAGCCGTTTTACATTTAGAATTAAGCCATCTAATGTCGTTAACATGCTCTTTTGGTTATGTATTATAATTATGTGGTACAAAACTGTTTTTAGCACTGTCATGAAATATATTTTCAGTTTTTGTAATCACATTATTTATATCACTACCATTGGTATTATTTGACTTGTATAATGTATCTAATTCATTTACTACGATGTTAATTTTATCCACGTCAATTTTATTAGGTTTTCGCCTCTGCAGGGCGAAAACCTATTGTTCTTCTTCTGTTGATTTGTTTTTTTTTTTATTTTTATTATTTTTCCAATTCCACCCATTTTTGTGTCCAGCCTAGCGGCCAGATGAAAAAAGCTACAGCTATGAAATTTTGGGCATGGAGTCATCTTTATCTGAACATGTGCCTAAATGGTCAAACGTTTCACTTTTGTTTCTGTTTTAGCCACTAGGGGGCGCAATGCATGTAATCACTGTTTTGCTAATAACTCAAAAATTTGAAACCTGATTTAGATGCGGCTTTTTACATAATGTTCCTTGTTGACAGCCCAATCAAATATGATGGAAATCTCATCATCGAGTACGGGAAAAAAATTGCTCTAGGAGAGGTTGAATGTTCGAACCTTGGAAAAAAGTGAAATAATGAGGGTAGGTCTACGAAAAACCTTCCCACTTTTGTTAGAGATCAGATAGAAGAATTCTGTTTGCTGCATACGATTTGCAAGACATATACGCACAAAATATATGGGGTGGCGAATTTAGGAAATGCGTGGTTTGTCCTCTAGAAAAGGTCAAACTTCACTAAATTTTAGGAAAAATTAAAATTTCAAAAACATGTTTTTGTCGCTCCTGACTTTATTTTCTGTTCATTCTTCATGCAATTTTCACACTATATGTATTGTTATGTTTGAAAGGGCCTCACAATAAAAAAATTTAAAGAAATTTGAAAAGGTCAAGGTCATATTACGATTATTGTGTTTTAATTCGGCCACAAATAGCTCCAAAACTAAAAATATTTAATTGAGAGTATATGAACAATAGTTTTAGTTCTTAAAGAGCTCTTTCCAGTGATGTTTAGTTTTTGAAGATCGGACTTGATTTGGTCATTATACGGCAGTCCAAAGTTTGATCCTTTTTTGGAATAATTGTAAATCAGGTTTTATGCTTCAAATTCTGATACACAAGAATAAAAAGTTTGACTTGTGCGACTAGTATACTTGATTGAACTATTTGCTGCTTTGCTAGGTACCAAACAGTAAAATTTTAATCAATTTTCTATCTCATTTTGCCGCTAGGGGGCGCTTTTCTTGAAATCATTCTTTTGCTTATAACTCAAAAAGTTGAAGCCTGATTCAAATGCGGTTAATTGAATTATGTTCCTTGTTGATAGCCTAATAAAATATGATAGTTTCTAGGTATGAGTGGCTGAAACTTTTTGAGCTAGTAACGGAAGGTTGAAAGTTCGAATCTCGTAAAAAAACTGCAAATGAGGGTAGGTCTACGAAAAACCTATCCATTTTTGTTAGAAATCAGATAGAAGAATTCTGTTTGCTGCAAATGATTTGCAAGACATATAGGCACAAAATATATGGGGTTGCGAATTTAAGAAATGTATGGTTTGTCCTCTAGAAAAAGGTCAAACTTCACTAAATTTTAGGAAAAATAAAAATTTCAAAAACATGTTTTTTTTTATCGCTCCTGACTTTATTTTCTGTTCATTCTTCATGAAATTTTCACATGTTATGTATTGTTATGTTGGAAAGGGCCTCACAATTAAAAAGTTAAAAAACATTGAAAAGGTCAAGGTCATATTACGATAATTGTGTTTTTATTCGGCCCCAAAGTGCTCCAAATCTAAAAATATTTCATTGAGAGTATATGAACAGAAGTTTTAGTTCTAAATAGTTCTTTCGTATAATGTTTAGTTTTTGAAGATCGGACTTGATCTTTTCATTTTACGGCAATCCAAAGTTTGATCCTTTTTTGGAATAATTGTTATTCAGTTTTTATGCTTAAAATTGTGATATATAAGAAAAAGAATGTTCGATAAGTGCGACTTATATACTTGTTTGAACTATTTGCTGCATTTCTAGGTACCTAATTGTAAAATTTTTATCATTTTTTTTCTCATTTTGCCGCTAGAGGGCGCTTTGCTTAAAATCACTCTTTTGCCTATAACTCAAAACGTTAAAGTCTAATTGAAATGCGGTTTTCAGCATTTTGTTCCTTCTTGACAGCACCACAGAATGTGATGTGATTTGATGATAGGGTATGGGGAAATATTTGCGCTAGAGGAGTTTGAATGTTCTAACATTCCAAAAAAAAAAACTGTGCAAATGAGAGTAGGTCTTCAAAAAACCTTTGCGTTCTGTTTCATATTAAAAATTGTGGCTGAGTTGAAATAAAGTGTTCAAGTTGATTAGGTTAAAAGCGAAAACCAAGATACCGCTTGCGGTTCTAGTTTATAAACTTGTCTTTGTTTTTACAGTCCCATTATTTAGCTTTTTGACTGCTTGACTTTACTTTTATTGGTTTTGTGCCTCTTATTTTGAAAACAGCACTTACTGGGTTATGCTCACCTGAATATAATTCACAAAAATCATCTACAGTTAGTTACAGCTACACCTGCGTGAGTAATTAGGTGTTAATGACCCTACAAAAGTATTTCACACCTTCCGCCTACTGAATATTCAGGGCGACGAAACGACATTTCATTTACTATATATAACCAGTTCGACGAAACGGTTGGTCGACGAACAGGGGTTGACACTAACAGTGTCCCGGGGTCCCAAGGACACCAAAATTTTATAAGGGACTCCTGGAATTCAGCATTTTATTTAGTGAGGTGTCCCTGATTTTGCTAAAATATGCCCAAGGGACACCTGTCGAAAAAGTTAGTGTCTACCACTGACGAAACGACTGTTATTCCTTATAATCAGTCCCCTCGCTATGTTTGATTAGATATTCATACAGATTTTGATTCCAGTTAAAATTTTCCTTAATTTAATGTATATGCCTCCACACGTTGTTTTTTTATTTCAGCCAATAGGATCACACAAAATGGGTGAATTTAAAGTTCATCATGTGAGGTTCTTTGAGTACGAACCAAAAGCTATACAGTGTATGGCATACAACCAAGAAGTTCAACGACTTGCATTATCTAGGTAATTGGACTGTGATTTTAATTTTCATACAATCACTGTTGTTATTCTGATGCATTGTCATTTAGATATTTTGATCCTGGCCTTTTGTTCTTTACCAAACAGAGAAAGTAAAATATTTAAGAATTTGAATAAATAAAAATAAAATCTAGCATTTACAATGCCCTCATTGCATGACATGATGTGTCTAAATTTTTTTTTTTTTTTTTTTTTTAACTTTTCTTTTAAAAATCGGTCTAATTGTTATAGTTTTAAGACAATTGATAAATATGCTGCTGTAGTTTTTGAAATAGGGCCAATTGACCACAAATATATATTTTTGGTTTTCTATTATTATATTACAAAGCAAATCTGTTGCAGATCTGATGGAAGCATTGAATTGTGGAGTGTTGCTGATAACTGGTACCAAGAGAAGGTGGCTTTCTTTTTCTTCATTGTTGTTATACTATACAAATTGGGTAATGGAATTATGTCTGATCCTCCCATTGCCATAGATATGCCATTTGAATACAACTGTGGCCCACTGAACTTTAATCTTAAATAATTAAAATTGTTCAAGGAAGTAGTATACTTTTGATTTGTATCGTAATAAATTCTTGTTTCAGTGAAAATGAAATATGGCTCATTCTTTTAACCATCTGATTTATAATATAGAATGAAGGGGATCATCAGGTTCAGCAAACTTTTTATGAAATTAAATGCATAAAACAGCTGTTTAAGGAATAGCACATCAGGTTTATATGTGCTCAGTTTCAGGCATTAATCTGATGACTGTTAAGTTTTAGGACAGTCTGAAAATAAATTTATTCACCCAGATTGAAGTCTCCATTTGGTTCTTGATGCCATCATTTTTCTTCTGTGAGTAATCAAATGTTTTTCATTCTACAGGTAATTCCAGGTGGGGAGGGCCAGTCAGTGGAGGCAGTTGTGTGGCAGGGTCCTCGATTGTTCACTGCTGGACTGGATAGCAATGTCAAGGAAATAGACATAGTACGACTACAACTAAAGGTAAGCATTGCTGTTTAAACCTAGTATTTTCGGTACCAAAAATAGGATTATTGATGATGGTTTATATTAATCAATGTTGCAAAACATGTATTAAACACTCATAGAGACACAGATTGAATAATATTATGTTGTTCTTATTGGAGTAGACTGGAATGCCAAATAAGCATGTCTAGTTGGGCAATCACCAGACACTCTGGATCTGGCCTGAAATCAAACAGGATATACTTGTGAGAATCAAAGTTTGTTATTGGGATCTGCCATTGTTATGTAAAGTCTAATACACCATCATTTTTAGCTCATCTGTTTCGAAGAAAAAGTCCAGCTATTATGATCGCTGGGTCATCGTCGTTGTCGTCATCATGCAAAAACTTAAATGTAGCCAATTACTCAACACTTTTAACAGATGAGCTTTGGCATCTGCATGTGGTGCTCTTGTTTTCAGTTGAAAGTTTAAATTGAAGAATCCTGTTCATATGATTAAGAGAAAGCATCATGGGTATTATTGTTTTACTCGTCTTTTTTCAGTGTATGTGTTCATCAAATGCCGGACCTGTATGGTGCTTGACCTCAAATTCCAACAAAACTAAATTAGCCGTAAGTTGAAAGAAGTAATTATGGGTATTTCAAAAATACTGTCAGATGAAATGGGTTATAATTTCTCATATATAGTGATATTCTTTTTCTCCTTTAAAATGTTGATATGAAAGAGATAAAGGTGGGGGAGCAATAGGGATTTATTCTTTACTACGAACAATTCATTACCGAGACATCACTTCTGTCAAACCTGTATTAACCCTTTCCCTCATATAGACTCATTTTGACGCACTCAATAGGTACCACATAAAGCCTGATCTGCAGAAAACCACAGTTAAACCTTACCAAATTTAATTACAAAATCCTCATTTCCAGACCACTGAGGAGCAGCGAACAGCATAAAACCTGATCAGCCTGCGAGTTACTCGCAGGCTGATCTGGTTTTATGCTGTTCGCATAGGTCTTTTCATGGTGTCCTCTATGAGGAAAAGGGTTAAAGTCACCTCTAAATAACAACCAACTTGTGGAGAAAATCTCAATAAGCTTTTAGCTTTTGATTTAATCCTATTCTGTTATATATGTATGTGAATTATACTGTTATAGTATTTGATTAATAAATATATTTAAACTAACCAACTTTAAAAACAAAGGCTAGTGAATGGATTCCCAGCACTGAATTATGATTTCACCTCTAACACTTTCTAAGTTTTAATTTATGTATTTGATAATTCTTAGATTTATGAGTAGGAAAACAAATATATTACTTTGTTCCACACAGCCCTGTGCTTGAAATTAGCTGAACTAGTACCCAGCCCTTAAAAACTTTGAACATTTCTTAAACCCTTTTATGATCATTGGATCCTGCATGGCTTGAACCAAAGAGCTGTCAACCCCTAGTCATCTAGTTTAAGTCCTGCAAAAATCAGTTTTGAATGCTTGAATGATCAGCGTGTTTTCATGTGTTGCATATAGGGAAAGGGAGATAATCATGTTTTAAGTTTCAGTAAACCCTATGAACACATTTATGATGATAAATATGAATTGACTGAACTTTAAATGGTATATGAAACAAACAGTTTTTTTCATCATGCAAGCTGTGTACACTCTGAGTTCCAATATATTACATTCAAACATCTAATGCTGTGTAAAAGCTCTAATTGACTATGGGTCTGAAGATTGAGAGATCCACCAGGATTCAAGGCCTCTTTAAGATGTACCAGTGTCTTTCAGAATGATACTTGTGGAGTGTCTTTGATGCTCATTATGTTCGGGTAGTTCTAAATTGACCCTGTTTTCTCAAAAGTAAAAATGAGTCTTCTATATTAAGTAAAAGATTAATTAATGTACACTTAGGTTACAGCTATTGATATTAAGTGTTGTTGTTTGTCAGAATACTTAAGTAAAGCATGATAATATGAAACTTATGTATGAAATAAAAAGGGGAACACTCAGTGTTGTTATCAGAGAATCAGACAAAAATAATTGGTCAATTGTCGGAGTTTTATCCCTTCTTTTCAGTATTAATCGATACCCATTAAAATAATGGAATATTTCAAAAGTGTTTCTTTAATTTTTTTTATTAATTAAATCAAGAAACCAGTATTATAATATTGTGTCTAAAATACAATTGGACATAAAGAGCCATTTTCAGAAATGAGCAAGTGGCTTAACCCTTTCCCTCATAAATACTCATTTTGACGCCCTCAATAGGTATCACACAAAGCCTGATCTGCAGAAAACCACAGTTAAACCTTACCAAATTTAATTACAAAATCCTCATTTCCAGACCACTGAGGAGCAGCGAACAGCATAAAACCTGAACTCGCAGGCTGATCTGGTTTTATGCTGTTCGCATAGGTCTTTTCATGGTGTCCTCTATAAGAGAAAGGGTTAATTAAAAAAGGTACAAGGACAAAATAAAGCAATAGAAGTACCGGGTTTCTGCCATGATGAGAGTATTGTTATGCCTAGTTTACAGATCAAAGCAAGTCTCTTAGATTTTAATTGAGTTTTGTTAACCTATCAATTTCAAAATGATTGATATTTGTCCTTTTCTAATTGATAAATTATGCAAATACTCATATTGCCTGTTCCTATGATTATTATGTATGCATTATCACATTGTTGACCGTAAAAGTCATAAAATCGCTACCGGTCCTGGTGATTGTGTGGTTAGGGCATCCACCCTGGAATCCAGAGGTTCTGGGTTTGATCCCATGCTCTACATACCAAGGTGGTTAAAAATTTTGATATAACCCAATAAACAAACAAACAGCATAGAATCCTAAAAGCAATGCTTTGAAATGTAATCTAAAAGGAATGACACTTGACATTGAGTCTGCTGCACTTTTACCAGTGGCTGTTCCATGTCATGAGATCGGGTGTTTGTGTTTACAGGCAGGGACGGAGGACGGTTGTGTGGTGCTTTTATCTACAGAGTATGACCAACTGGAGTACAGTATGAGGTTCGAGTCTCAAGAAAGTAAGCATTGTGTCATTTACTTTCATACACTATAGCAGTTAAGATTCATTTCTATGTGCAGTTAAGGTCCAGTTCTATGTGCTTCATTATAATGCAAAGGCCAGTTTAAAATAGATCTCATCAGGGACCTAAAATCTTTTACCTCATGCTGTACAAATATACCTGACGAATATAAATTGCCAGAACTTAAAATAGTATATTAGATAATGACTCTTTTCATGCAGACTATGTAGAATCTGAGCTTCAATATTATGTGAGTAAAAAGAGGTGACCCTGATAAGGCAGCTCCTGAAAGGAACTGTCTGATTCGGGTCTGCTGTTTGACAATGCATCAAAATAAATCTGTATGTAGTAATGGTTTAGGTCTGTACCTCACATGGTTTCCTTGTGTACAGTTATATAGACCAGGTGGTATTTGGGGGCCGCCATGGCTGAGCGGTTACAGTTGTGGACTACAAATCTCTCAGCCCCTCAACGCTGTGGGTTCGAATCCCGGTAGGGACTTCGGATTTTTCATTTGAGGAAGCCTTCCAGCTGGCTTGCGGTAGGTCGGTGGTTCTACCCAGGTACCTCTGTGTACTCGGGGTCTTCCTCCACCTGTAATTAGCTGGACGTCGCTATATGATTGAAATATTATCGCAGCGACGGTAAACCCCAATACAACAACAACCAGGTGGTATTTTCAGTGTTCTTAGGATCAGATTTTGACCAAACAATGTTTTGGCTGATTCAAATTTAAAAAAGAAAAGGTGAACAATTTGACCCGTTAGATGACCTGTTAACAAAATGAATGCATTTTATTTAAATCAACGTAGTTTAAGATGCTTACATGTTCACAGTTTTAGGATACTGACTGTACTGAATTGAGAATAATGTACAAGACAATTTAATCTGTAGTCCACTCAATAAATTTCTTGAAACTACAGTAGGTAAAAATAAAAATACAGTTAAAGGAAACAAGAATTAAATACTGTGTCTAAATTGGCTAAAATAAGTTTATTCTCTTTGTATTTCAGTACTCATATATGCAAAGTTTATGAGATTTTTAAATCACTGCATAATTATTTTCTTTGGAAGGTCGTATATTAAGTATCGCCTGGCACCAGACTGAGGATGTGATAGTGACGGGAGGTATTGACAACATCCGACTGTGGAGTGCCACATCGGGCCGTGCCCTACAGCGCCTCACCCTGGGAAGACTGGAGAGAAACAAGGAGACAGTTGTCTGGTGTGTCGCTATCCTCAGGTATACACAGCCACATAACAGGACCTCACTTGTCTCTTAGGTGTTTTTTGGGAGTTTTTTTTTAGTTCACCTGAGCACAACATGCTCAAGGTGAGCATTTATCATCAGCTTTTTAAAATTTAACTTAAATATACATTTTACAGAATGTTTGTCTTGATGATATCTTGAACCCTTTCGAAAATGGGTCGGGTTGGATCAAAAAGTAGGTCAGTAGGTCAAATCTTAGAAAAATCTTGTTTACACACTAGAGGCCACAATTCTGATCCAATCTTCCTCAAACTTGGTCAGAATGTTTGTCTTGATGATATCTTGAACCCTTTTGAAAATGGGTCAGGTTGGATCAAAAAGTAGGTCAGTAGGTCAAATCTTAGAAAAATCTTGTTTACACACTAGAGGCCACAATTTTGATCCAATCTTCCTCAAATTTGGTCAGAATGTTTGTCTTGATGATATCTTGAACCCTTTCGAAAATGGGTCAGGTTGGATCAAAAAGTAGGTCAGTAGGTCAAATCTTAGAAAAATCTTGTTTACACACTAGAGGCCACAATTTTGATCCAATCTTCCTCAAACTTGGTCAGATTGTTTGTCTTGATGATATCTTGAACCCTTTCGAAAATGGGCAGGGCCGGACCGAAAAGTAGGTCAATAGGCCAAATCTTAGAAAAATCTTGTTTACACACTAGAGGCCACAGTTTTGATGCAATCTTCCTCAAACTTGGTCAGATTGTTTGTCATGATGCTATCTCGAACCAGTTTGAAAATGGGTCAGGTTGGATCAAAAAGTAGGTCAGTAGGTCAAATCTTAGAAAAATCTTGTTTACACACTAGAGGCTACAATTTTAATCCAATCTTCCTCAAACTTGGTCAGATTGTTTGTCTTGATGATATCTTGAACCCTTTGAAAATGGGCAGGGCCGGACCAAATAGGTCAAATCTTAGAAAAATCTTGTTTACACACTAGAGGCCACAGTTTTGATGCAATCTTCCTCAAACTTGGTCAGATTGTTTGTCATGATGATATCTCGAACCAGTTTGAAAATGGGTGGGGCTGGATAGAAATGTAGGTCAAATCTTTGAAAAATCTTGTTTATACTTTGAGGGCAACATTTTTGGTCCAATCATCCTCAAACTTTGGCAGAATGTTTGTCATGATGATATCTTTTGTGGATGGGGTCAGAAAATTCCTGAACATTGTTTCACCTCATCATCTTAATTCTAAAGCAATCTGTTTTGTACAGGCAATGAATGATACTTTTCTCAGGTGTGCGATCTAGGGCCATCTTGGCCCTCTTGTCTCCTAAACTACTGGGCCAATTTTCAATAAACTTTACAGGAATGTTCCTTAGGTGGCAACTATCAGGGGAAAAATGTGAAAACTTCAAATATCTTCTCTCCAAAATTTTAAAATTTTTTTCCTCTGGTTTTTTTTGTTGGGTCACTCTCTAGCTAGACTGTCAAAATCATTTAGATCTGTCAAAAAATATGGCTGGCAGAGGGCAGAACCCATTTTCCATAATATCATAAGATAATTGCAGTTTCTTTTCCATTCACTAATATCGGGTTCTCAGGTGAGCAATTCCAGGACCTTCATTGCCCTCTTGTTAATCATGTTTTGCAACAAAAAGAGTTCAATCACAAATGATCAATAACATTGGTGTTGTACTCTCTGCTACATTGTTATTTTCTCAGTCACATTTTAATCTCTATAGGAATCACCCCTTTGTCCATCTGTTTAAAATTTCATAATGAATCCTATAATAAGCAAATTTATGTAGCATATCAATGTGTTCATAAAGTAAGATTATTTCTGTCCTCATTTTTGAATGGGAGATAATTAATTTGAACTAGAGTTGATAAGTGGAATTGATTTTATAAATGTCATTTCTTCAAAATTGCTTGACGTTTTCTAGGAGTCTTTCAACAGAGGTAGTACAACATTTGGAGATGCGCATAATGTTTGAGTAATTCCATCCAACATTTCCAAGGAGAGTTATTTACTTTACAATTACAATTGATTTACTTTCTCTATGACAAAAGAGTCTGTGCAGGGTAGGGTTATTTATCACCCTCACTCTTTTAGGAACAAATGTTGTTAGACCCAGTGACAAATTTTTACTTTTTAGCTCTCCAGAGCACGTGTTCAAAATGAGCTATTAGGATCAACTTGCATGTGTTGTCTGTCATGCATCATCCTTCGTCAACAATATGGTTAAATTATAACTCCTCTGTGTTCATCATGCATCATCAAACAAGTTTATTATACCCCCTAGCATCTCGATTTACAAAAAGTGAAACACCTTAAAAAAAAAAACTATGATTTGCACATTTATTGTCAGAAGGTACAGCACCAGTGAAAGGGGTGTCTTTGAAGTTTTTAAGAGTTATAGCCCCTTACTCTTAAAGAAAATCATGCATTTTCCTATTTTTCATATTGTTGAGATAAGGAAAAGGTATCTATCATCTTCAGTGAAAGCTCTAATTGACTCTGGATCTTAAGATTAGGAGATCCACCAGGATTCAAGGCCTCATTAAGATGTACCAGTGTCTTTCAGAAGGATACTTGTGAAGTGTCTTTGATGCTCAACATATACGGGTAGTTCTAAAACTGGTCCTGTTTTCTCAAAAGTAAAAATGGTACTTAATGAGATTTTCATACTCAGACTCAAACTATGCTTATTTGCTTCATTAGGAATTTGAGTATGTACTCAAATCTGAGCGGAGATCATGTTTAAATAGTTTTGAGAACACAGGGCCTGGTCAGCTTGGTGTCTGGATGCAGATGGATGTGATATCCTGTCATTTGTTTTTAATGTGATCTTTTTTAAATAATATTACATGTATTTTTTGTCAAATCTCCAAATTACTGATAAACTGACAATTCAGATTTGATTGGACATGCAATGAATTAACACTATCATATGATATTTTACTACTGACAAATATTAGTAAGCATTAAATCTGGAGGAATCACATGCATAAGTCTTCAGATCAAATATGTCTCATGCTTGTATAAAAGCCACAAACCATGTGACAGAACCTATGGTTGTGTGTTTCAGTGATATGACCATTGTCAGTGGAGACTCGCGAGGTAAAACTAGCTTCTGGAATGGGAAACAAGGAACAATCATAAAGGTAAGGCGGTTTCCTTGTTGTAAAATACAAGTGATTGTCCATTGAGCAGATTTCAAAGCACCTAACATAATTATAGACATCTCTGGGCCTCACCCTTGTGAAAAGGAATAATTCAAGGCCTGGATAATCAAAACTGGGTAATGATGATCTGGAGAAACAGACTGGGAAAATGAGCTAAAGAGGAAGACTTATGACTTTCCAAGTCTAGCAGTTACCCACAGCATTTCAGTTTTCCTGTCAGTCCTTGGAATGTCACAGTTGTACTGCACTACTGTCATTAATAAAAATGTTATATGCCTCCTTTTCCTAAAAAAATCTTTTTTGGTATACAGTGTATAGAGAAAATAAGCCATCTGTTAGTTACTCATCATTTACCTTTATGTAAAAAAAAATTCAAGCAATTATTATAGGCTAAAATTTTGTAAATAATTTAACTTTAATTTAACTTTTGAGATTTTAAACTTAGAGCAACAATTAAACTATTAATTTACTTAAAGTGTTTTCACCTTGTTTCTGATACTTTTTATTCTTCACAAAGTGGTAGCTATATAGGAATCATGAGCATTGTCGTGTTTATTCATGTCATGTCTTACTCTTTTTGTAAACATTCAAATATCATTTTATATTTTGAGTCAAAGTATGATAGTGGTGTATAAATCACCTTTCATGACAGCTCAAGTTGTTCTTCCACATTGATTTTCCTGCTACAGAGTGTACAGAGTCACAAGGCAGATGTAAACTGTCTAGCAGTGAGTCCATCAGAGACAACCGTGGTAGCATCAGGCGTTGACCCGGCCATCGTCAGGTTCGACTACATCGCACCCCGGGAGAACAGCGACTGGAAGGACTGGATCGGGGCCTTTGTCCACGGTCACCATAGCCACGATGTGAGGGCTGTCCAGATGGTCAACAACCAGATTATCTCCGGAGGTAACTGCTGAGTGTATATCTGATATACACAGGGATTACTCTGGGTGTAGGTGGACATGGACCACACTTATGTAGCACAGGCCCCTTATAAACTTGTTCATCTGACAATTGACGGAACTGTTTAAAAAAATGATTGGCCTTTGAAAAAATGTATGGACTGAAATTGACTGTATGGTCCGAAATTTGTATCCAGGAAGGTAATATATTTTGAAATTAAATTGCCTGTATCAATAGTAAATTCTGCTAAATTTCATGAAGGTCTGTCTCAGGTTTATCCCTGCATGTATTATATGACTGTCTATTTCATCATACTACTGTGGGGATATACTGTTTGTTGTCTGTCTACATAACATGTACTTCTTTCTGACTTGGTTTTAATATGTAGCCCTCTATTATCTTTTTGTTTCATTTGTACATGTCTGTTATTGTCCAAGAGAGTGAGTATGTCTGAGTGAATCCATATGTAAACTGCTCATCTTGTTCTGATTGGCCTTTGAACATGGTTGCCATCTTCAATTTGTAAATTTATGATTATTGATAAAGGCTATTTAAAACAATTTGTTCTGTTGATTTACAAAAATATTTAATATCTTTCCATATTGTTGATTCAATCAAGTTGATGGAGTGGATGTATTTTAGCCTTTATTGATAGCTGTAGTTGCTTATGAGGAACCTTTCATACGCTCATCAGCACCGTAATGCAGAGCTTTTCTGCAAAACTGCATAAATAACAGTTTCAGGGTAACCCTGTTTTTTTTATCTAATTTTGCAGTATACTTTCTGTTAACCAGAAATGTAGTACAGGTGTCATTTAAAGGTATTCCACTAAAGTTTTATCAATAAAACATAAAATGGTAATTTATCAGTGATTTTGAGAACCTATGAATTATCCTGTGTATGTCCTTTTTTTACAGGTGTAGACACAACAGTCATACAATTCAAACATAAGAAAGTCCTCAAGAAATACAGATCAATTCCTCATGTAAGTGTTTACTTAATTAAGCTATATATCATTCTTAATTATAGACTGGGGTTAATGGTAACATTATCCTTTTAGATATTCATTTTGCACCTTAATCCATGCCTTTAAGCTTTGATTAACAGATATAATGGCTGAATTAATGATTCTGTTTACTTTGCTGGAGATGTTTGAAGAAGGTCTTGTTTACTTTCTGCAAGATGTTTGAAGAATGTGTTGATTGAGATGTTAACCAGTACAACTCAGTGTATTTGAATCTAGATCATGAATGTGAAAACGTTTTTCTTATACTAGTTGCTGGCACAACTGAGTTATTGCAACCAGCGCAGTAGCTCAGTGGTAGAGTGTCCGCTTTGTGTTCAAGAGGTTTAGGGTTCAAATCCCAGCTGGGGAACTTCCTCCGCTGACCGTGGAGCATGTAAAAGAACCAAGGGTATTACACCCGCACTCCCTTGTATCCAACAACTGTCTCCTCAGCAAAAACAGGACCCACACGTGAGAAATCCTTGACCATAAGGTCTAAAATATGGCCGTTATAATCAGAAAATGATTGCCAGCCATTGCAAGAAAAGAGAAGAAAGAAAACTTTACTTGTTTCGTTAGAGTACTTGTTTTGTAATTAATGTACGTTTATATAAATTTTGCTTTGAAAGTGGAAAAGAAATAAGGGGTGTAAAATTATTTCTTTTTTTGGTGAATTTGGAAGCAACTCATGAATGTTTCTCAGTCGTTCCTTGGTTGGACAAGTTCTTTGCATCTAAGAGGGCAATTATAGATTCTTTCCCCCAATAGGATTTGAACCCACAACCTTGAGACTTTCTATTTCATTCTTTGTAATTTATTTGTATGAGTGTACATTATTGTTACATTTATATGTATCTCCCTGTTAACAAAGGCCAGGTACCAGATTCCCAGTGCTGAACTTACAACAGAAAATTTAATTTTTGAATAACAGCAACCTTCAGATAAAGGCCAGTTTTAATTTTCCCTTGGGTGGCCATTGTTCACTGGTTTTATTGTACATGTTAATAATACAATTTTAATTGATTTCTCAGGAGAAAATATTTCTGTTTGCAGCGCCCCCTGGTGAAGGTGGCAAGGAAGGTAAATGTGATGTTACTACAGTATCCCTCATACCTGGAAGTGTGGCGACTGGGCTATACAGATGAAAAAGGTACCAAGGATTTTCTGTCTTCACTCTAGGGACCAAGTTTCTTCAAAAGTTTGAAGCTTAGAACTATAGATTTAGAAATGTTCATGATGGTTTGTTTTCATATAACCACAAGATTTGTTATTTTGCTAAAACAAACCTGGATTTTTTTCACATATTGTTAAATAAATATTTGAAAATTTGAAATTTGCATTTGTTTAAACAAAAATTTTGAACATGAATATTTTGCAAAATCTTTGCCTGAAGTTACTAGAATGCTCATATACATGTATCTGAATTTAATTGTATTGATCGTGTTATATAACCTTCAATCCAATGAACCCATATATATGCATTGGGTTCTAAACAGACAGTTTAAAATCAAATTATATTTTACTTTAGATTATTATATGAAAATTTTCAAATATTCTCTCAGGAATAGGCTATTAATTATTTAAATTTAGATTACCAGATAAAATCATGCAATTACTTAGACTGACAAATTTGTATATTACTTTGCAAATGAAATTCATTTTAATGCACACATTTCATGAATAACAAAAATACAGTGTCATCAGGGTTCTCTTCTGTTCAAAGACTGGTTGACCTGGTTTCAGTATATTATGACCGTTGTAGTAAATTGCTTTATATCAACAGCGTGATACTGCAGTGTGGCAGTACTATATCTATCTCAAGTAGACATAGTCTCCAAATGATTGAAATACTGTCAGCAAGATGTTAAACCCAATTTTAAAAAAAAGCAAAAAAAGCATAATAATTCTCTTTGAATCCCTTTCAAACGCCATTTATAGCTTGGTTTTCTAATCCTTCCCCAGCACAAATTAGTATCCAGTTCAAAAATGTTTGGGACTACCGTAAACACGCATGTATTGTGCACACTAATGTAGAGTGCGCATCCTGAGTTTGAGGTTCAAAACCTTGGTAAAAATCTATTCTATTCTATAATGCGCACTCATTTTTCGTACATTGAGGAGGCCGCCATTTTGTTTAGCCGCAGGTGTTTTGCGGATATTCGATTGAAATACAGGTAACAAAAGATCTACTGCTTCCGAAAGTCAGTCATGCGATGATCATAATTCACACCTCTAGTATCCACATTCAGCTTGCATTGTTACGTTAATGTTCATTATGGCCAATAATTTGAGTAATTGTCTTCAAACGTTGACGCCTTGTTGCTTGTTGGTCGCAAGTTCCTTTCCAAATGGAATTTGAAGTACACAATTACCTTTAACAGAACAGTTTTGTCCAAAATGGAACTAACTAGCTAGAATATCATCTGAATGTACTAAAAATAATCAGCTGATTGTATAATCATATCATAATGACAGTCATGGTTTGTCTCAGTAATGACGATGCGAATATCGCATTTGGCTCCATGTCAGTGAATTATGTAAAATACAGTACTGAATGAGTTCTGGGTGATTCACAGCAATGTATAAACAAATGAGAAAAATGGTTTTGTAAGCATTTCTTTCACAATTATATTGAAGAAATCACAAACAACAATTCCCTGGCAAGTATATATGATAAAGCTTTAATACCAATTTAAAATATGAATACAAATCATATAGACTTCGCCAATTGCTGATATGGCTTCCTAGTGGGTGGAGTAAAGATTGGAAACACGAAGGAAAATTGAATTTTCATGTATTGTGCGCATCCCTTTTCAGAAATTGAAATTGAAGTCATATAAATGCACACAATACACACGTGTTTACTTTAAACTTTCTCAGAAATTGGGGGAAAAAATAACTATAGTCCAGCAAAATCATGTATGTTGTTATAATAACATTTAATTGGATTGCAGGGTCCAATGGAGAAATTCTTCCCTTGCGGTCAAATCCTATCAAGTTGATACAGCTGAACATCAAGGGAGGTAATCCAGTCTACTGTTGTGATATTTCCCAAGATGCAACTCTCCTGGCATATTCAGACTGTGACACCATTCGTCTGTACCAGATAAAAATTGTAAGTGTTTGTGGATATGAAAACTAAATGTTGCTATGTTATCAGTAAAGGTTGGGAGAATTATAATTGACAATACTCTCTTTATAGACACATTTAAGCCAGTAGACAGTGACTGAATAACCTATTAAAATTGACGAATGCTTTCTATTTCAGGATAACCTCCAGTCAATACAGCCAAGTGTTAGCATGAAACGGGTACCAGTCCATTCGGATCAGCCACCAGATGGTGCCCACTGCATGTGTTTTACAGCAAATGGTCAAAAACTTGTAACAGTTACCTCATTGTCAAGGTTACAGATCAGTCGGGTGACAGCAGACAGACTGGAGGCAGAGTATACATTTCCCAAGAAGTCGGGTATGATGCAAAAATATGGTCATCTTCGATAATCGATAACTCATTAAAACTGGGGAATTAAACTCATTGAAAGAGGGCACTTAAACTTGTAATTTAAAACACCTTTTTAGTGTCTATAAGTGAATCCATTCCAAACAGTCAAACCTCTACTATTGTCCAGTTAACACTAAGGAGTCAATCCTTCAAAATATCAATATTGTACATCATTTCTGTCCTCATGAGGCTTTTCTTCTCACAGGAACTTAACCCTTTCCCTCATATAGACTCATTTTGACACACTCAATAGGTACCACATAAAGCCTGATCTGCAGAAAACCACAGTTTAACCTTACCAAATTTAATTACACAATCCTCATTTCCAGACCACTGAGGAGCAGCGAACAGCATAAAACCAGATCAGCCTGCGAGTTACTCGCAGGCTGATCTGGTTTTATGCTGTTCGCATAGGTCTTTTCATGGTGTCCTCTATGAGGGAAAGGGTTAACCCTTTTAAAGATACAACTACAACAAAGCTGAATCAGTCTGTATGTGGTCAGGTTTTTAGCTCACCTGAGCACAACGTGTTCAAGGCGAGCTATTGGGATCGTCAACAATTTGCTTTAAAAGACATTTCCTCTGAAACCATTGGGTAGAAATTGATGAAACTTGTCATGAATTATCCTTGGGTGAACCTCCACAAAAATTTGCTAAAATAAACATGATCCATATGGAACTCTTGCTGCCATGGCAACCGACACCTATTTTTATTTAAAAAAACAACTTTAAAAGCATCTCCTCTGAAACCAATTGTCTGAATTTAATTTCCTTTGGCACAAATGGTCAGCTCATAGTCATCTATAATTGCTAAAATGAAGTTGATTCCCTAAAAATTGAGGCTTCCAAGAGGTTTTCTACTTTCCTTATATACTTTATGGACAATTTTCAAAAATCCTCTTCTCTGAAACAAATTTTCAAAATTTAATTTTATTTAGCACAAATGATCATCTAAGTTTTCACTACCATATTTGCTAAAATGAAGTTGACCTCTTGAAAAATGAAGCCCCCATGGCATTGATTAGTTTCCTTAAACTTAATACTCTATATTTTGTATATAGAATATTGATTATTTTCCTTTATTAAATTTATTTTTTTAATGTTGAAAACATCATTGGAATTGTTTCAAAGTGTTTGATTTATTTAATATATGATAAGTTTCTTTGAATAAAATGTTAATTATAGCTAAACCAGCTGTGTTGTTTAAGATTTTTTTTTTGTCAATTTAACACCAGTCCAAAAGATACAATCATTTAAATGTGTAGACTGCTCCAATGAAAAATGAGTGTGTCATGCTCATGTCGTGAAATAATTTATGCGATAATTAACATAATATTCCTTTTCTTCTCAAACCAATTAATATTTCTCCTCCTCACAAACAAATGCACAGAATTAAGTTTTGTATTGAACCATTTATAAGCTCATGGTCCTATACTGTCATTACATGGTTTTGATCCCCTAAAAAATGAGTCTTGCAGATGGTTAGTTAATTTAACAATTATGGTAGATGACTATAAAATGACCATTTGTGCCGAAGGAAATTAAATTTTGACCATCGGTTTCATTGACTTTAGGATCACCCTGTGTCTGTCGTGAACAATTTACTTCAAATGACATCTCCTCTGAAACTGCTCAGTAGAAATTGATGAAATTTGGTATGGATCATCCTTGGGTGAACCTCCACAAAAGTTAATGAAATAAACTCGATCCATACAGAATTCTGGTTGCCATAGCAACCAACATCATTTTATTTTAAAAACTTTAAAAATCAGCTCCTCTAAAACTGATGGTTATATAATTGTTATAATAGTTTTCCATTAATTGATAGTGATATAGCCGTGAGGCATTTGCCTTTATTAAGACTCATGGACCTTTTTAGTGGGTACAGATGAATTTGAATTGACTTACAGGCTAACCAGTAGCAACATTAGGTAGTCAATGGTTGACCTGGTTTACACATAAGAACACTGGTTCTATTTGTGATACTGTT
>CM037794.1:8528471-8578471 GCA_021229015.1 Solen grandis
ATTGGCTGCTTCTTTATGAGTAAACTGCACTTTGCAAAATGAATGTTAACAGTTTTTTAAAAATTAAAAAGCTATAATTTCTTTTAAATACAATTTTTCCATTACTTTAACATAACACAATTTAGTTATTCAAGAGCGTTAACGTCTGAATTATACGCTTCATTTTGACAGTTCCGTTTATCAATTTACTTATTTTGAAAAGCTCAGATTTAGAACTTCAACTTTTGGGAGGGGGGGTTAAAAAGTCTGTAGTCGTTTTTAAACATAACTAAATAGCGAATTGTGATGCGTTGCCATTTCGTTTAGGAAAAGGTTTAAATGGTATTTTACATTTTTGTAATTTCGACGTAAAATTTGGCAATAATAACTATGTTATTAATATAATAGCTATTAACGTACTAGGCAAAGGCCTCATTTGACTTCTTTGCAGTTTTAAAATAGTTCTCTAATGAGATGCATATATCATTGATTTTTTTAAGTTTAAATTTTATTTTTTATCGATAACGAAACAATTCTTACAACAGTCTTGGTGGCTCCGGTGGCAGCGTATGTGGTCATTATTGTTGAAGAAAAAAAAACAGGAGAGCCCGGATAAGGCCCAAGTGTCTGGAGAGCGATCATTGTACCCTCTCACGTACGTGACCAGGAATCGAACCCGGGACGCATTGGTGAGAAACGGAGCGCGTTACCACTACGCTATCCAGGCACCCCACTTATTATTTTTAGTGATTTTGTTGTCTGAATGATGAGTATCAGAACATAACTTTAATTGTACTATCCATCGATACATATAACCGTAATACATTACATATGTAGTTGATACTCAGTTTGGAAAGGAAAAAATCCACGAATGACAAAATACTGGTTATATTAGATAGAAAAAGATCAAATAAACTCAGGATAAACGTTCTATCTATTTAGAACATATTCGTTTCTGCGAAAAAAAAAATTTTTTAAATAAATTAAAATTAAACATTTTTTTTTTCATGTTTACAAGAAAACGATAGAGGAAAAACTGTAACTACAATGGTATTCAGTTTCCGTGTTCAATGACTGCTGTGTTACATTTGATATTTGCTGATTGAATTATTTCAGAAGTACAAAGTACTGGTGCCGATACCGGTGTAGTTAGAGCGTCGTGGGTTCAATCCCCGGCCGCGACATACCAAAGTCGTAAAAATGGTACTGGTAAAGCTCCCCTGCTTGGCGCTCAGCATATAAGGGTAGCTCTAGGACTGGTTGGTCCGGTTTTCAGGTTAATGTGACAGGGTGTGGTATCATGCCACATGTCTACGGTGTGATACTGCATTGTGGCAGAACAATATCTGTATCAAGTAGACATTGTCTCCGATTGACTTGAATACTGTCGGTGGGACGTTAAACCAAAATAAACCCAAACAAACAAAGGAACACGGGAACAGTCGATATAGATTTATATTCAATTTCAAAAATTGTATCCAAATCGACGTAAAAGAAAACAATATATTTCAAAGGTCGTGGACCGTAGTCCTTTAGGGGAAAATTGGGGAAAACGTTCTGCTTTGATATTGCTTTCTGTGGAACCGCAAATCTTCTCTAGTCACATTTACACACGTTCGAATGACGGGTCTTATTCACCAGATATGTGAATATTAGAATTTCATTTCTCATACAACACTGTCACATATTTCACATTTCCAGTAAATTTGTAATCAATGTAGGTTGTAGATGTGACACGAAATCGCAATATCCACATTTCATTATAAATATACAATTTCACCAAAAATGCATCTCAATTGCATGGTTATGACCTCCAGAATGTATTTACCATCAGGTTCTTGTCCATAGAAACTTGCTTCATCAAATTTGAGTGATGACGTCAACAAGCAGATAAGCTAGTATACGTAAATTTGCTGATATTTACATTTAGTTGCATTTTACGACATAATATAGGAGAGCACCGTAAGTGATACTGGTATAATTCGTTATCCCTTTGCGTGTATGTATTACCCAATAAGTGCCCTGTAAATGTGAGTGTACTGTGTCATCAAAATAACAAGCGGTGACAATTTTCTTGATATTCACAATTTTAGCGTTTTGTGTTTGAGGATGTTGCACAATACATACAGGAATGGATTTTAGTATATATCAATGGATAATGAACAATTCCTTGCAAGCCGTCATGTATTTTGTTCTATTGCTTCCGTTATATGACTTTGTACAATGTCGCTGCTTATCACGGTTAGGCATGACCAGTTGTCTCCCCTCGTTATAGGCTACAGTAAGAAAGCTTCTGGAAGACACTGGAAAAAAAGTTCAGAAATAAATATAAGTGATTATAAAAGGTTTAACTTTCGTCCAACTAAAATAAAAATAAAACTATAAAAAACAGACATTTTATTCTGTGGTTTCCAAGAATGTGTAGAACTGTATCAACCATCAACTTAGTATCAGATAAACCTATAAACACTTACCCCGACTGGCTTATAGATCTAGTGTTTAAAAACCCGCAGAATTCTGTGTGAAGATTGAATTGAATTGTCAAACTCTGTATATCCTTTATTTTGATACTGTAGCTGCTTGTAAATAATATACCTGATTCGGAATCCACCGGTGGCCGAGAGGGTAAAGTCGCTGACTAGCACTCACTTAGCCCCTCACCGCATTCGGATTTTCATATAAGGAAGCCTTCCAGCTGGCTTGCGGTAGGTCGGTGGTTCTACCCGAATGCCTCCGTGCATACGGGGTCTTCCTCCACCTGTAATTAGCTGGACGTCGCTATATGACTGATATACTGTCGAAGCGACGGTAAACTCAAATAGTCAGGTCAAGTAGAAATCCACTGACCATACTTAGTATGTTAGGGGCAAATTTCATCGTTCTTGTTTCCTTACTGTTAGTCCCAAAATATTTCATTTCTTAAAAATAATGTGAGTTCTTTAGGTAATTATGTATTGTTTTATCATGAATGAAGGAATGTATTCTACCTTAATTGAGGATTTAATTAAAACTTAACGGTAAGTATGGTAGGTGGAGCCAGAAAACAATGACCTTGATAACCGTGGTAACTAAGTCTTTGGTGGTAACATTACTGTAGTATGTTAAAGTGGAACAAGTGTTGTTCAGGCTTATATACAACACCGCGAATTCGTGATATTAAATCGGTTGTTAGAATTTAAGAATGATTGAGTAATGAATGAATTTTATATATATAGTTTTATCCATTTTCTTTTTAATATATATTTCTCGTCGTTTCTGCATGTTTTTCTTGTTCAAATTTACCTAAATATATTCTTTTTTTATATTTTAATAGCCATTATTAGTGTGTTGAAACTGAAGTAAAGAAAACACACACACATAAGATCTTGTTTGGTTTCTTTTGTTCTTCAACGATTGTATGAAGTTTTAGTATTCCATACAGTTTTCTGCTGAAGGAAAAAAAAACATTTGAATTGATAAATAACAATATTATCACTTTCTTTACATACAGAACATTATAATACTACTCTATACATATAGAACATTTTTATCCAGGTAAAGGGAGAATTCATTTTCTAAGGGAGTCGACTGAAGGTCACGGGCATAGTCTCGGTTGAGGGTCAAATATCCTATCCCAGAATTTCTTTCGCGTCCGATCCTATAAGATATTGACCCTCTGAAGTACTTTAAATTTATTACAACTTGCTTTAAATATTCCGCTTATTTTATTGTTTCTTAAATAAAATATGCATTCTTTTAAGAGTTTTGAATTGAATCCATCCACACAAATATTTTCCAGCATATTAAGACGATGTGCAGTGCGCAAGACCCAGGTCCGTAGCTCCAATGTCAAGGTCACACTTAGAGGTAAAACATAAAAAAATGGTGTATATTTGTCCTGTCAATAACTTTGTCATTCATCGATGGATATTAAAATTACTTTTCACAAATGTTTACCATCATGAACGCGCAAGACCCAGGTCCGTAGCTCCAAGGTCAATGTCACATTTAGAGGTCAAAGACCGAAAATGGGTTATTTTTGTATGGTCAAGTTTATACTAAAGAGGTCAAAGGTAAAAAAATGGGGTCTATTTTTTGTCCGACCTGGACGCTTTTCACGATGGAATTTTTAAATGATATGGCATAAATGATTATTAAACAAAGATGACAGGTCACATACAAAAATGAGTTGGTACCTTAAGAGGTCAAGGTCACATGTGCTCTTACATTTTATAAATAGTCATCCTATGGAAATACCGAAAGGACATGTTTGTGTTCTGCTTGTAACTTTGTCGTGCGATTTCGAAATTAGCATCTTACGAAAATGTTCTCCATTTCAAGTCTTTTTGGTTTTTTGTCTTATTGTGTGTGTGTGTTTTTGTTGTTGTTGTTTTTTCAATGTCCAGAGCATAACTAAAAAAAAATTAAAAGTATCAATATGAAATTTCATTGGTTGATACATAAGGATAAGCGCAGTGGGGTAGAAAAGTAACTCTTTATTTTAAATTTTAGTCATTTTTTTTTACTTAATCTTATCCAGAAATGTTCCATTCTCCATAATTATCACACACTGACAGTTATTGTTTTTGTAACAAACAAACATCGGGGAGCATCAATCGTCTCCGACTGTTTCTTTTATTTCTCAGAAAATCTGTCAAAAAGATTTTGTAAATAGATGTCTTTGCATTAAAAACGGATATCGTCGAAATGGTCTCGTTCTGTGAATGTAAATTTTCATCTCACACACAATGTCGAATAGGGTTTGATTGAAGGTCGACCGGACGTCGCATGTTGAAATATTTTGGTCGGCAGTTTCAAAAAACATTTTTGATCTAAGGGCTACAGTTTCATCCAACCTCAGGAATGTAGGAGCAACTCAAACTAAAACGAAACCCTTGCATAAAATTTGATAAGATTTTGAAGAGTAATAAGAATAAAGCATATACCACACGTTCTCCTCAGGTTTGCCTGTGTCAGATCGGCACTCAAGAACCTCGAACCGGTCCCGGTGGCTAAGTGGTTAGAGCGTCCGCCAAGGAATCGGGAGGTTTGGGTTCGATCCCGGCCGTGACATACCAATGTCGTAAAATGTGGTACTGGTATAGCTCCCTTGCTTGGCACTCAGCATATAATGTAGTTGCCGGACTGGTTGACCCGGTGTCAGGATAATGTGACTGGTTGTGGTATCATGCCACATATCTACGGCGTAATACTGCAGTGTGGCAGCACTTAACTGTTTCAAGTAGACATCGTCTCCAAATGACTGAACTACTTTCGGTGAGACGTAAAACCCACTTAACAAATAACAAACAAATCAAGAACGTCAGCCAATACCGGATCTAGCTGATACTTTTTGACGAGAACTTTTTGGTGCAACATTATATACCTCTACCGTTATCATGGAGAAACGAGATCTAAATAGCGACAGGACTCCAATGGTAATTTAAAGACCCAAAGGTGCCGTATTCGTACGAGAGCAATATGGTATTCCTGAACTAAGGGTCATCTTGTAATCGCTACAATCTATTATACAGTTCCCATGACGACCTTACCACACAGCGTTCCGATGACGTATTGGCTAGTGACAAAGGCAGTACCATTACCATATCAAAACATTTTATACACTTGATTCTAGCGTATTCCTATAATTAATTGGAATACACCGGACTTCTACATATCTTCCGTTCTTGTAGATCAAGTTCATTTTGGATTGTTAAATAATATGATTTTAATACACTAAGTGGAGAGTCAGTACATTTGAAATCCGACCTATTCTGGTCATGCATTTACCAAAACCAGTAAGAGTCCTACGCCCAGGCAGAAATTCTGTAATGAAAACAGTGGTTACGCAGAGCAATTGATGAGCTCATTAATGGCGGATAGAATATCTGGGGAATATCATTAATCATTGAGTAAAAACACAAGGAATACATTACTTCTAATATACGTAGACATCAACTTTGATTGGTAAATATGAGACAGGAAGGAAGGATAAAATAAAATTAATATATCCATTTTTTTTTTCAGAGTGACCTACTTATTCCCAGAAAAGCAGCCATGCTTGCCCGTTGAATGTGGTCATTTGGCTTAAACCAGGCAATACGGACATAATATCTACATACATCTGGGATATGGTAGAACTGCCCTGCGCAGTAAAATACAAACGATTCCAGCAAATGGCGATCAGAGCATTTCGATTTATGAAATATGATATACGAGAGGAGGATAAAAGAGTCAGCACATTACGGGTCATGGAAATATCTTTAGCATCTTGTTTTTTATATACACTTGTCTGAATTATCTAACCCTTAGGAAATCCTAAAAATTATGGATTCAAAACGGAAGAGAATTTACTTTATCAAACTCGTTACAGCTAGGCTTCGCTTGTGATTAAGATATTTCTTATAAGTTTCCTCCCAACAAATTGTCAGATATTTAACCATAGTTAAATCCTTAACACTGGGTTTCGAGGTTGCTAGGTACATAATGTTGCGACACCTGTCAGCAGTGATTAACCAGGTTGAAGAAGGTCGCGCTGAATAATCGTCGACGATGATTTCGTATTCGTTAATTTAAAGGCCCATTATTTCTCAGGGATTGTAATAATTTAAATTCCAGAAATGCTACGCAATTGAACGAGATTGTAAAGTTACCTAAATGATACTTAATAACAACATATTCTATCTCCGCTGACATTGCATCTCTTTTTAGTATTTTGGATAGATGCTAAAATACTTTTTTATATGTTGTCATTGGCGAGCATATCCGACGATGGCCCGTCAGACTATACTCGTATGAGACACTTAAGTGTTGGAAGCATGCATGCACGGAAAATTTAGAAGAACGTTTATTTCCTTCTCAACTCTAAAAACTTAAAGCAGCTCGTCCGTAAATGAACGGGAAAAAAAAACAAAAATCAAAGCGCACAATGCGCTGAGAGACGGCGACGGGATTGACATTCTAAACCCAGTATTTCTGAAGTTAATGAAGCAGTCACATGACGACAAAAACTCCACCCGCTGTTGCTACAGAGGTTCTGTTTGTTACATAATAATCCGGAGTAAAGGTCGTGAACCATTCATTCATAAAAAGCCGCATACCTAAGTAGGTCATTCTCTTTCTCTAGTACTAGCGAATTATATCTGTTGTTTTGTACGTGTAGAAATTGACCAGGTATTTGATTATTTAAGATACTAGAATGTTTGCCTATCTATTTCAAAGTTAAGAAATGCCCTGGGAGGGACCTAACTCGCTATCATGCAAAATAATGTGTGGACTACTTTAGGTCAATTACATACATTGGGAGCACTATTTTTTTCTTTTTACAGGATAAGATCTTCATGTACGTAAGATGGGTTGCTGTTCTGGTTAAGAAATGTCACGGATATTTTTTCACGCTTAAAATCGATGCTTCCAGTGCAAAATCATGGCAAAAGAAAACATGTTAACAAATAATAACACACTATAAGTAGTTACGGTTATGATTTAAACGTCTGTGTAACATATTCCACTCGTATTCGTTTGTGCAGAATCGCGTTGCATGGATCTGCACTAAGCGCGGAGAGGTACAGTTAAACTTGTTGTGGAAAATATGCAAATTAGCAAGGCCTGGTTTCGTTTTTCAGCATAAGACGGCTATCGCCGTCTAAAAAGCAATCTCCCTCATTAATATTGGTGAAGTCTTTGTTTCCTGACAAATAAACTTTTTTGGTATATGCCCACTTCGGGGAAATTAGTATCCTCAAAGCAGGTGCTTGCGGTACCTCGTGACACGTTCCGCGCAACGTGGCGTTTTCACAAGTCCCGGGACGGGAATTTCAGCTTGTGAAGTGAGCGCATGCGCAAAGAGTGAATGTGATCAGCCATGTGACGGTAAACAAAAATAGAATTTCTAAATATAGATTTTATATGTTCTATATATGTTTTGTATGTAATAATGGTTCAATACCATTCGTAACGCTTTTGCCTATGATGGAGAACCACCATTTATTTTTTCACAATTATGGAATATTGCAATGGGTGGCCACACGTCTGTGGATGGGTATTGATAGAAGTATTAAAACAGAGATAGTTAAAAAAAATCAAATTCGTAGTCAGTTTAAACATATTTTATTTCAAAATAATGAAATGGGGTTGGACAAGAAGTTCTGTCAACAAAGTCGAGTCAATCTGTGAACGAGCTGCTTTAATTTTTCCGTGCGTGCATGCTTCCAACACTTCAGTTGTGTCTCACCTGAATATGTTCGCATTTCCGAAGTCTGACGGGCCATCGTCGGAAATGCTCGCTTAGTACAATATGTAAACAAAGGTAGTATTTTAACATCCATCCAAAATACTAAAAAATGATGACTTTTCATGCAAAGTCAACGAAAATCGGATATGTGGTCACTGAGTACCATTTCCGTAAATTTACATTCTCGTTTAATTGCGTAGCATTTCTGGTATTGAAATATTTGCAATCTTGAGAAATAATGAGCCTTAAAGGAATTATGCATTTTAACGGGCTGATAAATCGCCGAACTGTTTTCATACTGATTCCCAACACAACCTGCAAGTGCCGTTTTTACACCACCGTATGATAAACCTATCCCCTTCTCTTACATCTTGTACTTTTTTACCCATTTACCCCATTTACAAATATTTTATAAATTATGTACAAGTTTACGACTTACGTGTATCATCATTAAGTTACTTAAATTTAGTTAAAGCATTTCGTGACGTTATCCTTTGTTATTGCAGTACATTATATGGAATATTTTAATAAATTAATTGTAGTCCAATAATAATATCTGGCCCTCCAGTATTTACGTAAGACCCATGCAAAGTTCCATTTTCACGTGTTTTTAGGGTATCGTCTGTGTATAGGATAGAAAACGAGTGCAGTTTTCTACGTAAAATAGAAACTAGCGGACAACTGCACGAGTTTATCAATCCGGCTTAGACCACGTGACTCGTATGCCAGCTTTACACGATGATCTCGTGCATGTTCTATAGCCAGCACTATCTTATACTGTATCCTACATATTTCTGTACCTGTGGTGTACCTTTATGTGTGAAACTGTTCTAAAAATGTCGGAAACCGTAAAATCGTTGTTGTGGACTTAAATGACATGTCTGTTACCCAACATGATGCAATTCCAACACAAGCTGCGGGGAAGTATATTGTTATACTAGTATAACTTAATAGAGATGAAAGATGTGCACTTCCTTGAGTTCCGAGAACAGCTTAAACTAACAAATGAAGGTAATTATCACGTCTCAATTCGTTGGCTAACGGGACCGGTCTTAATAATCTCCTGGACTCGCTTTTATAAGTAAAGCTGATCTTTTTTAGTGAATAAATATAAGTATCGATTAATTGAGACACATGTACTTGTTTTTTTAAACAATGGTCATGATTTTTAAATACTTTCTGCTGTTTCATTTTTTGAATACATGTGGCGTTTTAATTGGGTTGTTGTTGATTTTTGTTATTATTTCAATCAGTGGAAATTTC
Source organism: Solen grandis (assembly GCA_021229015.1). Lineage (NCBI taxonomy): Eukaryota > Metazoa > Mollusca > Bivalvia > Adapedonta > Solenidae > Solen > Solen grandis. Next base: position 8,537,926 of record CM037794.1, read on the forward strand.
AACTACAAAGTATACTCTCTAAGTTTAATTATTCATGAATCATATACACATAATAGATTTAGTAAAATGTTAAAGGTCTTCACAATCTATATAGAAAACTTTTGATGGTAGATTTATTGAGCTGAAGAATAATTACGGACCTTGGTTTCATTTGTTTCATATGGTTCTGTCTTTATTACCAAGTTAACAGAACCAATTTTTCTCGTAATTTTGTAAATTCATCTTATTAGCACGCTTTTCTACACGTTTTGAAAAAGTTATTAATCATGAATAATTGTTAGTGGAAATGCTTTAGTCTTTTTAGCTCACCTGAGCACAATGTGCTCAAGGTGAGCTTTTGTGATCACCCAGCGTCCGTCGTTGTGCTTCGTCAACAACTTGCTTTCAACGACATCTCCTCTGAAACCGCTGGAGAGAATTCGATTAAACTTGGCAGGGATTATCCTTGGGTTAATCTTCACAAAAGTTACTAAAATATACTTGACCCATGTAGAACTCGGGTTTCCATGGTCACGGAAAGAAAAGAAATATGAATATAAAAACTTTGAAAATCATCTCCTTCAAAACTACTGACCAGATTTCAAAACAGATGTTCCTTGTGTAACCCTATACTCAGGTGAGCTCCCCAGGGCCTCTATGGTCCTCTTGTTCAGAAAAGCTCTTCTAGTCTAGATGACGTAGGGATTTACAAAGTAGGTGAGGATTTTACTTATTTTTGTACAATAAATGTACTGATCAGGGATGCTACTATAGACGCAAAATGCTCGAACCGTACACCTTGATTGATGCATGCCTCTGATGTAAGGTTCGGGCAGTTTGCACCACTGTGTATTTGGGGTTCTGCTAAACTATTTTAATCAGGTTTTCGACGAAAATCCTGGTTACGTCGTTGGGCGGGCGGGCGGTCGTCAAACACGTTGTTTCCGTCGAATATCTCCTATTAGAATAGAGAGACAGTTTTCATACTTGGTAGGTCTTTAGTAGGACCTTAGGACTGATTTTCAGGATGTCAGGGTCAAGGTCACTAAAATAGTTTGTTTTGCTTACCTGGGGCAACACTTGAAAACATGTATTCGCGTCATTTGACGAGTGTCTTGCTAGGTCTACATCGCTATATGACTAAAATACTAAAATACTATCGCCGTAACGGTTGACTCTTAATACAACAAAAATATATAAATATGCGCCTTAAAGACCCATAATGATTATTCTTCCAAAGGCCGTGTTTTTTTCTCAGGCCTTTTACCATATTAACATTTCCCTGTCTCCTCTTCAGAATATTCTGTCCTCTGCTACAGAATCACTGGGACTAATGATGAAGGCAAGCATGAAATTGGGCATCTTGCGATGTCGTTTATTAAACATTTTTGTATGCATATTTTGGTAAAAGGTTCGCCCATGATTTTTGTCCGTGATTTACAGATGCAGCAGGTGTTCTGTTGTACCGGTGTCTGTTTAAGGTAATCCATCCATCATTGAATTGTGATTATGGTCAATCAAGTGTATATGGGAATATTCAAACTCCACACAGTGATCTCCCTTGCAAGCAAAAAAAATCACTGCCGTCACAAATTTCACGTGATGAGGGTAAAAAAACAAAATGGCGTCTCCGTCTGCTGTCACAACAAAAATATTTAATTTTTTTAAAATAATTTATTTTTTTACCACGAGGCGATATTTGGTTTTTATTAGAGAAAACATACTTAGGGAAATGACACTCTCAGTAAAATATTTTTCTTGGAAAAAAGAAAAATTAGCTCAAGTCTGTTAATTTTTACTCGTGGTGGCAGTGGTTATCTACAACTGTAAGGGGAGGTAACTACTGCGTGAAGTTTGGGGAATTTTATGATAAGTGCAAGCCTTTTAGAGACTTCGGGCAAAAAGGCCTGTAACTTCAAGTGAAAGGATTCGAGTCTTTTTTAAGCACTTGAAGAATCATAATTTAATTATGGATGGATGAATTACCTTGAACCTTATATTACTCTGTGTATTTTAACAATTGATTCCAAGTTGCTTTCAGTATGAACGCTGAATTTCAAAAGACAACAGAAGCGATAAATGATATTAAATGCTCGTTGCACGGTATTACAAGTAACTCTGCAAAACATTAAGATTGAATCTTTCTGTAGCAATTTAATGTGTCTTTATGACTTTATTTAATCTCAGTTTAATATGTACTCAGGTTTTATATAATTGAACTATCTATTAGCATATTAGCTAATTTCACTGTAAATTCTGTTTGGGATGATTTTTTAGGATAATCTTATAGTTGATTTAGGAATAATTAATTGTCGCGTGTGGATGGGATGAAACAGAGCCTGAAAATCACATTAACACTGGTTATGAGACCGTTTAAAAATGATCAGACTAGCGAAAAGATACAAAAAATACAAGGTATATCTTGCTCTTGAGCGATTAGACTTAATTTTGGTTTGATTTATTTTCAAACTCCTTTCCTGGGAAATAAGAGGCTGATAAAACTGCATTGTAAACAAACTTAAATGCGCCTAGATTATGGATTATAATTTTCGAAATTAAAGCCGATTATATCGAGAAGATATAATATTAATGAAAATTAAGGCATTGAGTGTGCTTTAAATACGCCTAATTAAGCAACAAATTAGTAAATAATTTTATCATCTGATAAAGTTATGAGTTTATGATGATAAATTGTTAATGTAAATCTCATCAAAAGTACAGAATGAAAAATGAATATTAAAATTAAAACATTGGGCGTAAACAGGTTATCCATGTCGCATTCATGTTATATAGTTATAAATATTAAATATCAGGTGTCACTTTTACGAAAAATACATAATTTTGATCCGTAGACACGTATAACTTAAAGGTCATTTTTTAAATATGGAATTTAAACAAAAAGAGACGAAGCTTGAAATGAAGTATAAGTGTCTAACCGTTTGTTCACTTTTTACACGTAGGTCACAGCGGCACCTTTTGATGTCGGCGATAGAAGCACGCGGTTCAAGAAACATAATTATATATAGGTTAGTTCATAGTTGCCTTCAATTACACGATATAGGCATGAGGGCGGAGCCCGAGTGACTATGTCGTGTAGTTGAAGGCAACTATGAACTAAACTATTAAGCACATGGTATTTTCCATCCACTAGCGACAAAACGTCACAAAAGTGTGAGTTATGTGGTGGCATAGTCCACACTTATTGATTTTTTACAAAAGTGTGGACTACGCGTTATAGTCCAGGTGACTATGAACAAATACTAGCATTTGATTGGACGAGAGGAAAATGACATGTGCTAAAGAAACTTAGCACATGGCATTTTCCTCTCGTCCAATCAGGGGCTAGTATTTGTTCATATTATTAACAAATTATTAGTGAATTTATTGTTACTTTTTTATTAATTCTCTTAGAGTGCAGAGATTGGAATATTGTTTTTAAACCTGTGAAATATATTGCTTATTTTTGCGACTCTCGATTTCGAGGGTAAAGCACCTTACACGTGTGGTAAATGACTATTTACTCAACAACCAAAGTATTCATGAATTCAGTAGAGGTGATATACAACAGTCCAAATTTGAAGAAGAGTTGGTTAAATATCTAGTACAGATTTTTAGATATCCCAAGGTATTGAAAGGTAGCTAGCATCCAGACAAAGTTACCGCTTAGCCAAGGTGACTGTTGGATAGAGTTTATATGATGTACAATAAAATACCAGTTATAGGAACTCTAAAGGGGGTCGCTTGAATCAGGGTGGCTGCTTAATACAGATAACCGTTTGTAGATTTTCATTTGTGGGATAAACTAAAAACCAAGAGATGCGCTGCTAAAATAAATTTATGAAGGAAAGCTCGTATACTCTCGCTGCGACCACGAAAAGTGACGCCATTTTGATTATTTTTTAAAGGCCGTTACATTATGATTTTTTTTTGTACATTTTTATCACTTAACGGCATTTAAGGTCAGGTTTATATTCATTCTGAAAATTAAGTAGAAGCGGGAATGCATTTTTTTGGGTTGAATATTATGGTAGACACTTTAGAAACAAGTCCTTGAGGTACGGAATCCAATAAGTGCCACTTTGCATGTCATGTTTCGCTGTATGAAGGCGACGCAAATTCAAACCGAAAATAAACGACGACGACAATGCGACGCGATACATGACAATGCGACGCGATACCGACAAAGCGACCACATGACAATGCGACGCGATACGACAATGCGACGCGATACATGACAATGCGACGCGTTACACGACAATGCGACGCGATACATGACAATGCGACGCGATACATGACAATGCGACGCGATACACGACAATGCGACGCGATACACGACAATGCGACGCGATACACGACAATGCGACGCGATACACGACAATGCGACGCGATACACGACAATGCGACGCGATACATGACAATGCGACGCGATACATGACAATGCGACGCGATACACGACAATGCGACGCGATACATGACAGTGCGACACGACACTCGACATTATAGAGCGCAAATATCGTGTGTCTACCTGTGCGCTAGTCATTAGTTTATGTTACAGAAGATTTTTTCAATAATGTCACCATTTTTACGGTACTAATATAAAACATTACTATTTCACCGTATAGACACAAATGCGCGCTAGAATGTCGAGTGTCGTGTCGCACTGTCGTGTATGAAAAAAATGACTGACCGCTACGTGTGGCCGTGTGGATATAAGAAACGCCCGTCCTGTATCTGGTCGTGGGTTTGATCCCCGGCCATGTCATTCATGTCATATGGTCCGATTATATTCATATAAAAATCAGATTGTCTGAAAGATACATTTTGTCAGAATCATGTGGATTCAGCCGGGTACGTGTGTATAGGCTGCTACGAGCTATACCACTAGGGCATGATATCTCAGTGTTGTAGCACAATGTAGTCAACAGTCCATAAATGACTGAACAAGTTAGCTTATAGGACAAACTCGCAGAATACATAACTCATACCAGTTTTATCTGATATGTTACACGATTTATTTCCCCTATCCCGAGTAAGTACTGTTGATTTTTATAAGATGAATGTATGCTTAAATGATAAGGCATGAGACTATCAACCCGTGACGTTAAGGGTTAATGCTGGAACATTGCAAATCTCTAAGGCGTAGACTTTCATGACAAATGCAAAACTATGGAAAATGAAAACGAAAACGTTCGATTCGCAGAGTAACCTGCGGCGGTATGAAACTGCAGGTGAAACTATTACAGGAATCTAATTATATCATATGATAGAGAAAGAATCAATTTCCTTTAATAACGTGTAAGGGAAACTTTAAGGTCTATCTAATCAATTCATATTATATATTTATGTTAACTCTTGATACATCTAAATACACGTGTTGTGTATATTGATTTAAATTCATTTGCTTGCATCTGCATGAATTGTTTATCAGTAATCGCGTGGAACGTAAATATAGATGTATAATGTTTTACTTTTAAATTAAGTTCAAACAGCATTTATTTCAGTTATATGCATTGACAGATATACAAAACAGTAGATGTATGCAGTTTTTAGGTTGGAGAACATGTTTCGTAGAAGCATACATAAGCTCCTCTCCATATGATGTTAATTACATTTAAATCCTCCTCAGCATCCGGTCATGTGAAATAATAGCCTTCATGTTTAATGGTATACAATTAAATAGTGTGTATGTTATTAGGAGAAAACGGGATAAGTGGAAGAGAGGTGTCCGCACTCACTGGCGGATTCAGGGGGCGGGGCGCACCCGGCGCACGACCCCTCTAAAATTCCCTGACTATACATAGTTGTAGATAATCATTCCCCCCCAAAAAAAAAACTCACAAGAATGCACTATTTCACAGCTTTAAATTTAAAAAAAAATCGTGGGGGAGTTCCCCCGGATTCCCAGTCCAACCACGGCTCGGGCAAAGCAGCAAGCCGCTTGCATTGTCACTGCCTACATTCTTTTAAATATAGCGTGTCCGGTCTTATATTTGCCAGAAATTATGCCATCTTATTTCACGTGTTATAATATTGATTGACTCTCCGTTGACATATTTACCAGGATCGTGCATGTAGACTTTTTATACTGACATCTCTATCAGTACTATACATCAACCCTGACTTGTATCAGCGATTATTGATAGGAAAACACGTCCCCCGGAGTTGCACTGGTGGTTTTGTATCTGGGAAAGTAATTTGTCTTAAGTCAAAAGTAATGTTATGGTAATAGAACTTATGTTTTATCTCTCCCCTCTCTCTCTCTCTCTCTCTCTCTCTCTCTCTCCATAATTCAGGTAGTTATCTTTTTTCTGTCTTTTTTTTTCTGACTCAAAGCATCATGAATGTGTGTGTAAGCGTGTGCATGCTTGTTTGTGTGTGTGAGAGAGAGAGAGGGGGGGGATAGGAAGATGTGGGAGGAAAAGAAGGAAAATCCAATGCTTTTCTTTCAGTGAAAAGACTGAGAAATAATTGTGACCTGAAAGAGAAAAAGGTAAACACCTGTAAGTCTATTTCAAAATGAATATCAATACATGCAAAATACTTAATAAAGTTTCCCGTAGGGGAATATACCTCTAGCTAAAATGTGAATCTCATTTAAAATATTTACCTGGGCCGTATACATATTCACAATTTATGGTTATTTGAAAATTGAGATTTCGGTGATTATAAATTAACGTCTGTTTGATACACAGCGCGGTAATGCAAACTTAAGATATTAACTTCATAACAAGTGCTTAGGATGTTTGGTTATTACGTAGTTTGGGGTGTTTCTAAAACGTTTTATATTTTATCACTCTGGTTAAGCAAGTGAAATCAATATTAACAGCCAGTAAACCATCCTATTTTCCCACAAATTATATTTCAACTTTTTAACAAATGTTCTTAAAATAGCTTGTGCGTAAACGCAAAGAGTTCCAGCCATAATTTATTTGCAAATATCATAGCATAACAGCACGTGCCAAAACCAAGTTGCCACTAAGCACCAAGTAGTAAGCATTACACACTAAACACAAGAGTAATTTTGATGCAAAGCATCAAAGACGCCGCGCATGTTTTTGAAGCACGACTTAAATAAAGCAAAGCCATACAGAAAAGGTCCAAAAACAACAACAAAAAACTTATATTATCAATTTATTCAGAAATATAGGACAAAAAAAGCACAGAAAATCCTTTAATTATAGTAGACACATTATGTGATGATGATTTGAGATGCCATAAATTAACTAATTTATAGATCAATGAAGATACATTTTACACAGGTAATTCATTTCTTATATAATTAGTTGAATAGTTACGGTCTGCAAGATGCATAAAATTTCCAGACAATAAGCTACTACGCGATATTAATGTCAATTTAAAAAAAATTATCATCATCACCAGCAGCAGCAACAACAAGGACAATGATGACGAAAGATTCACCCTATATAAGTTTTTATTTGGTAAGAGATTCAGGTACAAGTCCCGGTATTAACAATCTTCCCGACAGTTATTACATCCCTTGATAACGTAGCGTGACGTAGGAGCATGGCATTCTTTTTGTATTGATGATATGTATTAAATTAAATATATATCTACAAGGCTTTACCACATAAGCTATGTAATGTTCAGTTAGATTTACCCATTTCAAGCACTATACATACTGGGACCGCAGGTTGGGCCTGGGGCCGTAAATTAGACATGTCCGCTACGGCCATATGTATAGTATTTGTGTGTTTTACACTTTCTACAATAATTATGCTTTAATACTTATATTTTAACTGCTTTTTATTGTTTTTTGATGTTGACGGTTTATATCTAAATTCTGAATATTTTAAGATCTCAAAACATCTCTAAAAAAATTCTGAGCTTTAATAAATCAGGTTACTTGCAAGGTCCGTTAACCAAGTTTTAAAACCCGTTGCCTATAAGCATCAGATACACATTATATGTGTCCAGCTTCTTTTTAATAACGACAGAAGACTTGCATCTTTTGAATCTTGTAATTTTATTTTCATCAGTTAATACAAGTAACTGATTCATAAAGTTGTTTTTTAACATATTGCATGTTTTTTATTTTACAATAATAACTGGTTTCTCCCTAATTTGATTATGCAGCTCCAATGGCAAAAATAAAACCTATTCCATATTGACGCCGCGTTTCCACGCTTCCACGTAAAAAGCTAAAAATGGTACTGTTATAGCTCCCTTGCTTGGCGCTCAGCATATATGGGTAGCTCCAGGACTGGTTGGTCAGGTGTCAGGATATTGTGACTGGGTGTGGATTTTGAAAAGGTCTAATTGTTTTGTATGACAACACTCAAGCCCACCAATCCTCAACTTCAGTACGGATGGATCACTGTATTTGCACACCCTCCCTACACCCCAGACATGACACGATGTGATTTTTCCCCACCCAAAACTGAAAAAAGCAACATAACACATTTCTGGTAGAAGATATATGTCAAGAACTTTCAAATTAATACCTTGTATAGTTTTGAAATTATGTCTAAGGTAAAAGTTGTCCACAAACATGACTCCGAACTATAGATTTTGGGTGCATTAAAGTGAAGATTCTGAATGTTGTATAATTGGTGATGTTTAAAAAATAGATTTCTAACTTTGTCTTAATTCAAAACATTTTCCATGTACATATTCATTTACGAATTGCCTGAAATAGATCACGTGAGGCATATTTTTCTTCAAGGTTACAATTTATATTTACACAATTTTCTACGCAATAACATATCACTGGCTTCTTTATAAAGATGGCACGTAATTAATAACTGAAGATCATTCATCGATATGTTCTAGAACGATTGCATAACAAGTAATGTTTATGAAGCACGTGCATCGACGCATGACATGATGCAAAAGCCACGTGCACAAATAGGAAAGATAAGACTTTGTGCGCAGAATGTTAATTAAATAGCTTTGTTGAAATTGCGATGTGAGTAAAATAGCAAAATCCAGAAAAGACTATGCTGTCTCTACCTGCAGCAAAAGAAAAAAGACAAGTGACAACTGATGCCAATTAACGTGAATTAGTTCCTGAACCTAATGCTCATGCTATACTATAGAAGGAAATTCTTTTTATATGTATCCTTGTATAATTGTGGACAGATCTTGTGTCTCTACATTGCTTAAAATATATAACCCACAAGATCTCGGCCAGTAATACTTCTCGAATTTTCAAGTGTCCTGGAAGCATCTTAAACTGTAAAGAAACACTCATTACTACTGTATCAAGTCTTAACACTGTTGCTTAAGTTATTCTCATTTGGAAACACTTTTCTTTAATACAGTTTTGTAACTTTGTAAAGTGTAAATTGAACATATTTTTCTATATATCCTCGAGTGCCCAAACTGCGCCCCCCTAAGATTTAATTAGGAAATGCAACATAAATAAAATAGAATAAAAACTGTTTACGTACCAATTAATTCTATCAAATTCACATTGATACTCCCCAAAATAATTATTTTATAAATAATTATTCACTCGAAAATAACATTAAATAAATTACGAGTCAAATATTATGCCATCATTTTGTGTGGTTCTAACTCCGCCACGTCATAGCAGTTGCGAATTGTACACATATGACTTCCATTTATAAATATGTAAACACAGCAGATGGAATTTCTGAGATACTTTTATTTTAAAATTTGAGTGTAAAAGGGCCATTCTGCGTGGAAATCATTTTGTATTAAGAAAAGACATATAAAAAGAGTGGTGCGAGATAAAATTTGCAATATTTATCAGTTTGAATTAAAATTTCGTACAAAAATCATCTGAGTTTATTTACAGAAACATCGTAAAAAAAAATATCACAGTCGCTTGCGCGTGTGATAAAATCTAGCGAGACTACAATAAAAAAAGGAAGGTGGCGCAGTTAGGACAGGGGCGCAGTTAGGACCTCCGACGATAAATCGTTTATCTGACTTTAATTCTCTCTCTCTCTCTCTCTGTTTGAGTGTGCCTTGTTGTTGTTGTTTTTGTTGTTGTTTTAGTGTGTAAACCAGATAATTTTGTAATTTCAACATCTGACATACACCCACCCAGTATACAAAAATTAACTTTATATATGTAACATTAAGTATGTGAAGTAATGCCTGATTATGATTTAAATGAACATACACTTTTGTTATAGAAATATATAAATAAGAACATATGACCAGAGAAGGTTGTTGTTGTTGTTGTTGTTGTTGTTGTTGTTTCTATAAATCAAACAATACCCTTGTCCTTGAACATAGCGATTTAAACTCAGTTAACAGTGTCTCTGGACAGCCAGATAAGTTTTGTGATGAGAGGTTATATCATCATATGTTCCATTAGAATTACAAACTGGAACACTGCAATGATAACGAGGAACATATTTCAACAGTTTACTTGTGGATGTGATTCCATCAGTGGACGCCATAACTATCCGAGGGAGTATCAGATGAACTGGTGTGTAAACATGATCCATCTAAACCTCGTTCTGATAATGCATGAATGTTGAGAATGGCCTATAGGTAAATTGATAATATTCAATATTTAAAAAAAATATATACAACATGTATCTAATATCAAAAAAAGAGATTTTAAACTATGTACCCAAACTAGGAATCGAACCCATAACACTCACTCACAACCTCGCCTGTTTTGAAAACATCTTAAGAATCATACCCACTGTCATTCTTTACCGGGCGCTAGAAATTCCAGCCAGTCATGGTTCAAAGTATCTCCGAATACTTGAACATTTTCATTATTCATTACAGTTTATCAAAAACACGTTCTCTCCAGTATCGATTTTCAACACATTTTAATTCAGTAATAAAATCGTATTGAAATAAACACATGAAGAAAACAAAGGAGGGCAATATAGATATAAATAAATGTCTAAATATAGCCCCGGGGGCCTCCGTGGCCGAGAGGGTAAAGTCGCTGACTTTAACACTCACTCAGCCCCTCACCGCGTGGGTTCGAATCCCGGCAGGGTCATTCGGATTTTCATGTGAGGAAGCCTTCCAGCTGGCTTGCGGTAGGTCGGTGGTTCTACCCGGATGCCTTTGTGCATTCGGGGTCTTCCTCCACCTGTAATTAGCTGGACGTCGCTATATGACTGAAATATTGTCGAAGCGACGGTAAACTCAAATAGTCAAGTCAAGTCAAGTCAAATATAGCCCCGAAATGTAGTGGTATCATGTGATATTCACGTGCTTCTTTGGAGAATTTCTTACAGCATTTCCGAGAAATATACTTTAAAATGCTAATAATTTAGATATGTAATTACAAGTGCAACATTTATTACCTTATTTTATAACTATAATTTAATGATACAGTACAAGTGGACAACGGAGATGGATTCAGCAGTAATTTGAAATAATGGTTTGTCCCAAGGGTCCATTTTGTTTTGTTCTGTTCTTAACGTAATTTTTAAGTTTATTTTGCTTCTTATTAACTAAACATGCACGAGCTATTTTTATTAACCAATAGTAGTTACACTTAGACATTTTTGCGGTGAGGATTGTCAGATTTCATTGACTTATCCTACCACAGAGCCGCCGGTGACTAATGAAATTAGTACCAGATGCACCCTTGCTTGGCGCTAGGCTAAATGGTGTTGCTACGGGAACTCGGAGTACACAGTACTGGTTCTATCCAGGAACTTGTTGCCCGTATACTGGTGCTATTTACTGAGTACGTAAAGGAACCAAGGGGTATATTCACGAAAGAGCTATGGTATCCCACCCGGATTCTCTTGTATCCAACCAATTTTCTCTTCAGCAAAAAAAAAAAAAGGACTGGACCCCACTCGTTATTACCGGCCGCGACAAAACAAAGTCGTAAACACGGGTACTGTTACAGCTTCCTTGTTTGGCGCTCAGCATATAAGGGTAGTTACAAGACTGGTTGGCCCGGTGTCAGGATAATATGACTGGGTGTGGTATCATGCCACATGTCGACGGCGTGATACTGCAGTGTGACAGCACTATGTCTTAAGTAGTCATTTTCTCCAAATGACTGAAATACTGTCGGCGGGACGTTAAACCCAACAAACAAACATGAAAAAATCTAAACTTTACCGTAGAAAAATGGAGAAAGTCACTTTTTTTTAATTTTCAGGGGAGACACCTCATGCCAGAAAAATTTTCAAGGGGAGGTTATAAAATAACTTTTGTCATATGTTATAACATGTCAATTTGCCCCTATGATTTCCATTGTTTGACATTTTAAACGCTTATATTGTGAAGCTTACTTTTATATTGTGAAGTTATATGCATGGCTTTGGTGGATTGTGATTTTGATGGATACAGTATAATATATTTTTAAAAAAAAAATGATAAGTAGCAATAAATGCTTTTTCTTTCATGCTTATTGATGAAATGCCTATGTTTATAATGAAAATAACAGCAGTGAAAACGTGGTGTTGTTATTTTCTCTGCAGTGAAAATAAAAAAAAAATGGGGCCTCCGTGGCCGAGAGGGTAAAGTCGCTGACTTTAGCACTCACTCAGTCCCTCACCGCGTGAGTTCGAATCCCGACAGGGTCATTCGGATTTTCATGTGAGGAAGTCTTCCAGCTGGCTGACGGTAGGTCGGTGGTTCTACCCGGATACCTCCGTGAATTCGGGGTCTTCCTCCACCTGTAATTAGCTGGACGTCGCTATATGACTGAAATACTGTCGACGGTAAACTTAAATAGTCAAGTCAAAAAACAAAACAAAAAAAACCTACTTTTTTGTGCTGGGTTTTACGCTAGAAATGACGTCAAAAAAATAACGTCACGCATGCGAGGTAATCCCGCCAATATTGACGTCTTTTGTGATAAAACAGCTAATTTCTGGCCTTAAAGGCATTAAATAAAAAGAAAAATTGTTTGTTTTGGTGTGACCTCGATTTATATTTTCACTGAGTGAACATAAAAAAAGTTATATTTTCACGAGTGGCGAATCAATCAGAAGATTGAACAAAATACACTTTCGCAGCAACACCTAGATGTACGGTCACACCTGATCCCCCCAGATTCGCCGGTTGAAAGACCAATTTTCAAGCGAATTCGGCTCATTTCTGAGAGTGACAGTGACTAATCCAGCACGAATGACCTATATCAGATCTCAATACTGCTAATGCACAATGATTCAAGTCCATTTTCTGGAAATTACTAAAGAATTTGTTGATATTCGCTCGAGTCATATGTTTACTCTGCCATGGTTTTATGTAACTGTTCAAGTTGATACCTGTGTTGCCATTAAATTATCTTTTATTGTGAAGCAAATTGATTTGCTGTTTAAATATTGGCAAATATTGTAAAAATAAACAAGTAAACGTTGGGGCTATTTCTTGTCTTCGTGGGGTTATTTGGTTGGGTCACCAAACGGGGGCAAACTACGTAAAGGGGATCAAATGAATACATTTACTCTACCATAATAATTTTCCTCATAGATTATTATTTTCTCAGGAAAAAAAAACTAATATAAATATTTTCTCTCACAACTGTCGTGGTCTGAATATTAGCCAAAAAAGAATGGATTATATATCTAAATTATTCAAAGAAGAAAAAAGTAGATATACCCTGTCTGCATGAAACACATTTTACACAAGATATGGAGAAAATTATTTACTCAGAATGGGATGGTTGTTGTTGTTGTTATAGTCCTGGAAATCAAATGCAAGAGGAGTATCTTATTTAGAAAAAAAGTAAAAAATTAAATGGAGAAAAATGATTGCAATGATAACTTAAATATATTTGTACTGATTAATATATATGCTCCAAATAAAGATAGTCCATTGTTTTTTGTTTTTTTTTTGTTTGCTTTTTTTTTGGGGGGGGGGGTGGTGGTTGTGGTGATTTTTTGTTTTATTTTTGTGTTTGTTTTTTTGTTTTGTTTTTGTTTTGTTTTGTTTTTTAATTTATTGAAAATGCTTGATAGTTTTGAGACAAAAGACTCCTACATTCTAGTTGGAGATTGAATTTTGTTTAGGATCTAGAAATGGACTATAGAAATCATAAATCAACAAATCATAATATTAAAGCAAGAAATATATTGTTATCGTTCATTACAGATAGAAATCTAATAGATCCATTTTGAGAACTTCGTAATACATCTCAAAAATATACATGGCGGAGACTCAACCTATTACAATAGGGGATATTAGATTTTTTTCTGATAACTGATGTCATGATGACTTACTTAAAAACTGTGACATTGACACAAGTCATAAATCAGATCATTCGATAATATATATGAAAATGTGCTTCTCTTCGGTCGATCATGGAAAAGGTTTGTAAAAATTCAGTAATGCCTTATAAATACGATATTAAACAACGATAATTGTATTAACAACAAAATTGTTGGAGTTATACAGCAGTATTGTTTACATATTTATAATTTTGATAATATTAAACATATTGATAAAGAACACATAGACTTTGTGATAAAGGATCAATTATTTTTAGAAACATTATTAATGGAAATCCGCCGAAAAACAATATTATTTAAGTTTTAAAGCAAAAAAAAATTAGAAACAAATTAAACTGTTGAAAATAAAAGTTGTATGTTTACAAAATGTGCTTAATGATTAGGAAATATAAAAATTAGGGGTTTACTCATTAGATCAAGAGCACGGTGGATTGAATATGGAGAAAAAGTCACCAGCTACTTCGGTAATTTAGAAAAAATACATGTATAAAATGAAAACAAAACATTAACATTCATTGAAAAGGAGATGCTACAATTATATCTGATAGCAAAGAAATTCCGTAAGAAGCTCAAACTTTCTATGAACATTTATATAGTTGTAAATTAAGTACAAAAGATTTCAATATACAAAATGAAATAGGAGGAGTTGATGTCAGGAAACTTAAGGGCGATGAGGCTGAGATACTAAAAGGAATTTTAACAAAGGTATCTGATACACGTAAGGGGGCCTCCGTGGCTTAGAGGGTAAAGTCGCTGACTTTAACACTCACTCAGCCCCTTACCGCGTGGGTTCGAGTCCCGGCAGGGTTATTCTGATTTTCATGTGAGGAAGCCTTCCAGCTGGCTTGCGGTAGGTCAGTTGTTCTACCCGGATGCCTCCGTGCATTCGGGGTCTTCCTCCACCTGTAATTAGCTGGACGTCGCTATATGACTGAAATACTGTCGCGTCGACGGTTAACTCAAAAATTCAATCAATCATGATACACTTAAAAATATTAAAAATGATAAAAGTTCTGGACCTGATGGTTTCAATTCAAATTCTTTTAAGGTTTTCTGGAATAAACTTGGATATTTGTGGTTCGAACAATAAATGATGCTTTTAAATCAAATTCTCTCACAAAAATGGGTATCATTACATGCATAACCAAAGAAAACAAACCGAGTCATTTTTTTTTCGGCGTAGCTGTATAATTTCGATTTCAACTCGCATCTTAAACCAATCAAATGTACGCTAACAGCGGTAAATAATTCTAAGCTGAATAAAAGGACTCCTGTCATTGGTTAACGCATCGTTATGGACTATAAAATTACTGTAAATAAGGGGTGCAGCTTGTATATATCATTCAGCTTGGTGTTATTACTTTTCTTTTTGATGTAAACATGAAAGTGATTTCAGTAAGTTAAATACAATCCTTTTCCATCAATTGAGGAATGCTACTTTGTGAAAATGATTTAAAACAACAAAAAAGAATCCACCGTGTTATGACATGAAACCCCTTAATTACTATGTATATTGAATTCTTCCAGCCTGCCGAGATGCTCTCATTGAAAATTAATTCGCCAAAACCAAAACAACTAATAACGCTTTTATATCATAATTGTCATATGCAATAATGATATGAACAAATATCAAACAAGCCTAATTACAGATATAATTTTTTGTATTACCGTCTATAAATAAGTATATTTCATAGAAAAAATACTGAACTATTTCTAGAGCGTACTAAATTTGTTGTGCGTCGGTCTTTCGCGCGCTTTTCCTCGGAATGTTCTAGAAGACAGGAAATCTCGTTTTTCTTTCATCCTACGCCGAATATCTTTTTTAAAGATATTTCTTGTTTAAATTAAGACCAATAATTCTCTTGAGAGTATTAAATAAATTTTCATCAGGTACAGTAGCTAACAGATGAAAAAAAAACTCGCTTTTATCTGCAGATCAAAGGTCAATACATAGGTGATAAAACAAGATAACTCTATGATGTTATGAAATACATTGAGTACAATAATATATCTTTATAAATAATGTTAAATGACTTTGAAAAAGCTTTTGATACAATTTCATTTAACAAACCTTAACGTTGTTTTACTTTGGTGAGTCTTTTCGCAAAAGGATAAGCATGTTTTTATGCAATACTGAAACAAGTGTCCAAATAAATGGCTTTTTGTCTAAACTCTTCAAAGTAAATAGAGGATGCAAACAAGAAGATACCATATCGTCATATATATTTTTTCTTTGTGCTGAAAATTTAGCCATAATGATAAAAATTGGAAAAAATATAAAAGGAATAAAGATGGATGGAAATGAATATAAACTTTCACAATTTGCAGATGATACATATTTGTTATTTGATGGTACAGAAAAACTGAAAATTCAGTTTTAGGCCTACTTAATGAATACTTGTTGTCTGGATTAAGAGCAAATTATGATAAAACAAAAGTAATTTGGACAAGTTCGTTAAAATATTGTACATGTTCAATAAAAAAAAGGGTGGAAATTAACTTGTGGAGAGATACGCATTTCAAACTATTAGGATTGATATTTGATGTTGATTTGTCTAAAATGGAAACTTTAAAGATTAATTCAAAATTGTCAAAAGAAAAGTAAAAACGTGTATAAGTCATTTGGAAAAAAAAAAGTTAACCCCAATAGGATAAAATGCCGTTATATCAAAGCTCTTCTATTTCCATTCTTTACGCATTTATTTACTGGATTACCTACACCAAGTACTGATTTTGCTAGACGATGAATAATATATTTTATGATTTCAAATGGGATGGAAAAAGTAAGATGAAAAACACAATTCTTACAAAAAATATGGAGATGGCGGTTTAAATATGATTGATATTTACAGTTTTGAAAGCAGTCTCAAAATGAAATGGCTGAGAAAATAGTGACAATAACAGTAAATGTTACATATTGTTAAAATCCCTGTTTGATATAGATAAATTCTTTAAAATTTATACTGTGTAATCATAACAGAAAAAAAATTCAAATAAATTCTGGATAGATGGCATCACATCATGTATTGATGATATGAATCACTTTTTGCATACGCCACTAAATTATAATGTTTGTTTAATTTAATAGTAAGAATCCTATCTTTTTACCCAAACTGTATAATCGAGGAATTAGATTAGTAAAGAATTAAATAGATATTAGTGGACATTTTGTTGATATAGAATACTTAAATAAGTAATTATATGCACATTTGATGTTTAAAATGTGTTAAGAAAAAGAAATTACAGATTTATCATTGTTCTGATATTCTATTTCAGTATGTTTACAATGTATTGTCAAAAAACATATATACCTACCAATAAAAGTAAATGGAATGAAAATTTAAATAAATTGAATATAAACTCGGTATACATTTAAATGCACTAATGATACTAATTCAGTGGTTGCAAAAAGAATATTACATAGAATACTAGGTATTAATTCTCTTCTGTATGAAATAAAAATAAAAGGAAATAATGTATGTACTTTTTGTAACAGTAAAAAGGAGAAATTGATCCATCTTTTGGGGGGAATGTGCAAAAATTTAAACCAATAGTAGAATATTTGATGAATAAAATAAAAGAATATGAGTCATCAATAACTAATGACAATTCGTTTGTGATATTAGGATCTGGGGAGACAGATAACACAAATGATATGGTGTTTTTACAAATAAAAATATTTTATTTATATAAGCAAGTACCTACAATATATGGTCATAAACTAAGCTTCAGATTAGCAATAGACCTTTTTAAAGAAGCTGAAAGTATAAGATGGACAATTGTAAGCTCAGTTTAAATGTAATCATGTCCATTTGATAAAATGTTAGTATACAATACAGCCAGCGATATGTCTATGTCTCTGATACATCATTCTAAACAAGAAATATCTTTAAAAAAATATATTCGGCGTAGCTACATATTGTCATTGTAACATGTAAAACAGATTAAAGCTATTGAAAAGTTGGAAGCGTTAGCAAAACTGTTTATAAATACCAAAATTATGTGTGGTATTGTGAAGACTATATAACAAAACGGATTTAATTTACAGACTAAAAAAAAGATAATCTACCAACTTCTATAAAATATTATGCACTTGCATTATGCAAATGCAAATTCATGTGTGACCAAGAGAACCCCCAAAGGTCATAAATCGGTGGGATTTTATCCAAATAAGCAAACAAACAAAAGGTCGCATATGATGTTAAAAGGACAAAGTAGGACATAAAATGTTGAAGCGCCTGTGGACATCCGAAAGTGTATTCCCCTTATGTATGACGGATATAGGTAGGAGAACATTGGGTTTCTCTAATGTCATAATTTTGTTCATTCTAAGCTAACGTAGCGTCAAGCTTATAGGCAAGCCTGTCTTGTCTACAACACATGCACTGATTTACCTATTTTCACATTTAGAATATATATGTTGCACTTTTATTTATATTGTATCTCATTCAATGTCATGTGCGGATCCAGAGGGACAGTATGGAAGACACCCCCCCCCCCCCCACACACACACACACACACACACTAACACCGTACAGTGAATTTCAGAATTTCATAGTTGCCTATTCATGGTAATTTTCCTATGTTGCCAACATATCTCTCTTCGACCCCATGGGGTAAATGGCTAGATCCGCGCATGAATGTGGCACTTTTGCACCTACCAATATTTTGTCCCTGGCGTGGAGGGGGGAGCTGACCCCGGGTATTTTGACTTTTTTTCTTTCTTTTTTTTTTCTTTTTTGAGCCTAAAATCCACCCAATAAAAATGGCAATTTATCATTAATATAATTATGGAAATCTAAAATTTGGCTCAAGTCCATGGTCCCGAGGCTCTTTAAAATTCCCGACATTAGGTGCATTTCTCGTAGCTAACTAAGCTACTCTTCGTCCACAACAGCCTCTGTATCAATTTCTGTTGTTATGCCAACCATTTCATGGCCACCTCGGCTGCCCGAGGATGATTCTGTGTCAAATCGACTAAACGATGTCTTTTTGCACGAAACAAACCGTAGACAAGCTTTAAGGCATAACCGGAAGTGACGAAACAGGATACAATACACCCAAAAGTTCAGATGAAATGTAAGCAGGAGAAGCAATTCGTACACACAGTGTATGAGGCGATTGGTCTCTAGCGGGAAAAGTCTGTGATTCCCATGCCTCAAACTTGCAATTAGCATGAAAAATATACCGTAGGGAAGTTCGGGGATGAGAAAAATAACAACAATAAAAATGACCACCATCGTAATGGTACGGTTTTTCTCGTGTTGTTTCCTCGACGACAGTTCTGTAAACTCAAGTCTTCTGGTCAAGTCTCGGGCGGTACGAATCATGAACACGGCCAGGCCTATCAGCAGAAAGCAAGGCAGAAGGTTGCTGAACAGCAGTGTACACCAAATGTACACACAATCCCAGCCGCAAGGCTGTTCTAGTGTCCAGTGACAGAATCCATGGTCTGCCTTGACATCAAAGGCATGATACAAGTGCAAAGTAAACGCACCGATGTATATTACGGCGATGGCAATCAAAGTTTTCTTCATGGTGCATATCCTTTCGGCTTTGAGTGGGTATCGGGTTTGGATGAACCTGTGTAACCCTAGGAGCACGGTTTCCCAGACGGAGATGGTGTGGAAGGCGCGGGAAATGTAGAGCCTGGATATCATGGAAAAGTTACACCAATCCTTTGTGAGAAACGCATTGTTGTTGGTGTAGATGTGAAATGTTGCCGGCAGTGTCACGAGCCCTGTCAGAGAGTCAGATATTGCTATGGCAACCAGAATGTTGTTGGTAGGACTGCGCACACGTTGTCGTAGAAATCCAAATATCACCAACACGTTGCATAGGAAAATGAAAATAACAAGTATCGGCCAAATGTATCCAAATATCACTTTTTCGAAATCAAATATCATGAAGAGATGATCTGAATAGTATTCGTAATAACCTCCATCGCCCGGATAGTAGTCATAGTAACCATCCTCTGGGTAGAGGGTGCCATTTGCCAGACCCAGTGTGTGCAAGTCGGTATCGGCCATTCCAAATCCTTGTGTGACACCTGATGCTCTTTCTACAAGTCTGTATGTGAAAGAAAAAAAACGGTATTTATTATTATTCACCATTCACCATTAATAACATATTATTCCTAAATGGTCATATTATTAATATTAATATAAACTTATTTAACATATACAGGGTACATGCTACTTCTAAGCTATACACCGAATATTTTTTATGAAACTGACATTACGATGTTTAATTAAAAATAGTTGAGAGAAATTCTGTCATATAATACAACCTCCTCTTGGTCTCTTGAAAACCCTACTCGAGTCTAAAAATGGGACAATTTATTGCTTTATAGAGACTTGTGTGATCTCTAATTATTGACAGCAGTTCCTGCGTAACTCCCTTTGATAAGCGATGTGTTGATACGGTAATTTTATATAATCGATCTTTGATAAGCGATGTGTTTATACGGTAATTTTATATAATCTATCTTTGATAAGCGAAGTGTTGATACGGTATTCTTTTATAATCGATCCTTTGATAAGCGATGTGTTGATACGGTATTCTTATATTATCGATTCTTTGATAAGCGAAGTGTTGATTGGTATTCTTATATAATCGATCATTTTGATAAGTGAAGTGTTGATACGGTATTCTTATATAATCTATTCTTTGATAAGCGAAGTGTTGATAGGTATTCTTATATAATCTATCTTTGATAAGCGAAGTGTTGATACGGTATTCTTATATGATCTATTTTTGATAAGCGAAGTGTTGATACGGTATTCTTATATAATCGATCCTTTGATAAGCGATGTGTTGATACGGTATTCTTATATAATCGATCTTTGATAAGCGAAGTGTTGATACGGTATTCTTATATATCGATTCTTTGATAAGCGAAGTGTTGATACGGTATTCTTTTATAATCGATTCTTTGATAAGCAAAGTGTTGATACGGTATTCTTATATTATCGATTCTTTGATAAGCGAAGTGTTGATACGGTATTCTTATATTATCGATTCTTTGATAAGCGAAGTGTTGATACGGTATTCTTATATAATCGATCATTTTGATAAGCGAAGTGTTGATACGGTATTCTTATATAATCGATTCTTTGATAAGCGAAGTGTTGATACGGTATTCTTATATAATCGATTCTTTGATAAGCGATGTGTTGATACGGTATTCTTATATTATCGATTCTTTGATAAGCGAAGTGTTGATACGGTATTCTTATATAATCGATTCTTTGATAAGCGAAGTGTTGATACGGTATTCTTATATAATTTAACAAGTGTTCGTATTCTTATATATCATCTTTGATAAGCGAAGAGTTTTCTTACATAATCGACCCTTTCAAACTTTTTTAAGTTTGATACGCTATTCTTGTTTAATCGATCGTTAATTACTGACACTTATAAAAAAAAAAGTACAAATGACCCAACGTGACATTTAACATACATCCGAAGACAGATGAATTACAGTTGATATTTGTTTAAAGTCAACATTATTGGTTTGTTTGTTTTTTCAGTTTCTACAAAAGGGCTTTCATTTTTAAATCATTATGATATAAGATGATGATGATAATAGCATAATGTGTTTGTTTTAATAAGATGTGTATTTCGTGTGAAAATGAAAATGATATGATGATTTGTTTCATAACTGATTAACAGTTACTTAGATATCAAACAGTTACATGTACAGCCAAACAGTATCATGTACAGTCAAGCCTGCCCTAAGCTGTCAGTCAAGGGAAATAGAGAAAGTGGCCGCTTAACAGAGGTGACCGCTAAATGAAGTTTAAATTTATAACAAAATAATACAATTTAGAAATATAAAATAAACTGCTAAATACAGGTTGACTGCTTAGGTAGTCGCTATTACATGTTCCACTGTATTTTAAACATGCGCATTACGTTTACATGATATGAACGTATTTCCTCGAGCAATTCTGTATTTATATGCATTTTGTGTGTACCAAAAGCGACTTTGTTGTCGATTTTGCAAATAAATATTTTGAGCTCGTAAGAGAATGTTAGAGGTGTTTATAGTTTCTACAACAATGGACACTGAAATTAACAACACGAAATAATCAATGTTAAGATACTTTTTTTTTGGCAAGCCCTTTATTTGGACCAGGTACTTTCCTCTGCACTGTTGAACGTAATTAAATGCATGTATTTTTAACTGTTTACAAGAGTGTTTGGCATTACACCTGTTTGCAATAATGGCCATGTCCATCGGCGTAGTAATTTCGAATGACGGTAATCTTAAACACTGCTTCGCTACATCGTTATGGAGAATGCAGTTTTTAGACGGCGACAGCCGTCTTATGCTGAAAAGCAAAAAACAGACCTTTCTGATTCGCATATTTTCCACGGCAAGTTTATGTTTGTTTGTTTGTTGAGTTTAACGTCCCACCGACAGTTTTTCAGTCATTTGAAGACGATGTCTACTTCAGACAGATATAGTGCTGCCACACTGCAGTATCACGCCGTAGAGATGTGGCATGCTACCACATTCAAATACATTATCCTGACACCGAGCCAACAAGTCATGAAACTACCCTTATATGCTGAGCGCCAAGCAAGGGGGCTATAACAGTACCATTTTTTATGACTTATGACCCACGACCTCCCGCTCCTAAGGCGGAAGCTCTAACCACTCGGCCACCGGGGACAGTTCACGACAAGTTTAATTTATCTCTCCGCACTTAGTGCAGATCCATGGAATGCGATTCTGAAAACTGCTTATATTTTTACGTTATCAGACACATTTTCATGCAGTGGTGGCGAGACCATGCCACCATAAGATCGTCCTAAAACATGAACAACTCAAGCATGGGAGGTGTACGTCGGTACAACGGCATATTACCTGGCAGAATGACACAACACTTTAATTTAATCCCGTCATTATTCACCGGACTTTGACACGTGATTGACACGGACACGACATAAAATAATTAACACGAAGCAGAATAGTTCTTATGAACTTGATACGTCTGTTTGCTGACATTCATCCAGGTTACTGTGTAATTTGTTTGCTATTAAAATGTTTGATTTTTTTTCTAGTGTCTTTATTTATACATTTATTATGTATCATTTATTTATGTATCCACATATATATTTACGTTTTTTGTTTTTGTCCTTTGGTGGAATTGTTGTTTTGTTGTTTTTGTTTTTGTTGTTGTTGTGTGTGTTATCTTTCATATTTTTATTTTCTGTAAGTATATGTTTATTTATCAAAGGAATATCTGATAGTATTCACCATCTTGTTCTTTCCCTCTACACTCTAGTGGTTATAGTATATAAATCATGTAAGTCCCAACAGAGACGTAGAAGCTAGAATTATTAGTACTCCTGTACTTACAAAACACCAAGATCCTACTTTAAATGTTCATAGTTCCAACAATATTGTGAAAAAAAGTTTTATATGAAAAGATCAGAATCGAATATTTGCCATCAGCAACTAGGAGATGTTGAAGTATCTGTGGTATGCACTTAGCAAACAAAATAACATGTACAGCCAAACCGTAATTCTTTGGATTTCGGTCAGGGCCTGGCATATAGACAAATACAAATAAATAGTCTACGTGAAAGAACAAATACTCACGTTGAGCCAACCCAGGTACCACATTCAGTTTTGTTTTGTGTGTGTGAGAGAGAGAGAGGGAGAGATACTCGTTAGGAGAAAATATTTTTACAGATTGTCGAACCTTATCGCCCAACGAAATGCTTGTACTCCATGTTTTGTTAGCTAAAAACATTTAAGTTACCAGCGACACTAACTCAGAACCGTTCTTAAAACATCAGAACCGCAGATTTGCGTTATTCCTAAAATACCAGTTGTTGTTGTTTTTGCTGTTGTTGTTTGATAATATTTTAACGCATTAGTCGACTCGCCTTAAGTCATTTAACATCAAAACATATCGAATATTATGGCGATTTGTGAGAGAACTTCTCTTGATTTGCTTTTTACCTATATTCTAGTTGCGAATCCCTGTTATTAGGAGCTTGGTCTTATGCATTTTTGACATTTGGGTTTGTCTGATCACATTACTGAGCGATAGCCTGTCTGTTCTTGCACACTTTGCTTCAATTATAAGTTAATGACGTTTCAGCGGGTTAACAATGATTTTAATTTTGGATTTTTTTTTAAGAAAAATATTTATTACATTGCATACCTTTTGGGTAGATTTTGTATATATTTTCGTTCAGATACTATGGCTATTTTTGCTTGTAAAGTAATTTTCTATGCCTGTTCGACAGTATTTTCACCTGTAACTTGTAATGCAAACTTTCCAGTTTTTCAGTGCTATGATTTTTTTTTCACTTATGTGCACAACTTTAGAAAAATCTGCCCGATAGAGAAAAAAAAAATAAAAACGCTGATTTTTTTATATATAGTGTTCAGCAATAGTTTTCATTGCTTTATAGTTGATATGTTATAAAGGTCATATGTTGAACTTTTGTTCTAATCAGTAGAAAAAGCAAAGTAGTGCATTTGCAATAAATTGTGTTGCCACATCAAGTCTGTCTCTTGCACGTTTCACAAGATAAAATCATAAATATTTCTACTGCTAATGTGTCACTCAACGTGCACCAAGATCACTTGACTTGGTGTTCTGTGCGACGGAAATATATTTAATCCCCTCCTACATTCAATATTAACATATTATTTACATTGCAGTATGCACATACGCCAGTGCGTATGATTCATTTTAAAAAGTAAAATGTTTGCGATATGAAAGCGCCATACAGAAAAAAGCACTGATGCGAAAATACATCATAAAAAGGACTTATCTACCTAAACTCCCACACCTAACCCCGATGATAGCATCGCTGCTCATATTTGACGTGGGTGCCTCCGTGGCCGAGAGGGTAAAGTCGCTGACCTTAACACTCACTCAGGCCCTCACCGCGTGGGTTCGAATCCCGGCAGGGTCTTTCAGATTTTAATCTGAGGAAGCCTTCCAGATGACTGGCGGTTGGTCGGTGGTTCTACCTGGATGCCTCCGTGCATTCGGGGGTCTTCCTCCACCTGAAATTAGCTGGACGTGGCTATATGACTGAAATACTGCCGAAGTGACGGTAAACTCAAATAGTCATATGAATTCATATTTGACGTAGGATTCAAGTCGTAAAGGTAACGCCCTTGTCTTTACTTAGTTTAAACCTATTTCTTTATGCTTCGAATGGGTATCAAATTATTATAACCTATACTAACCTCTCCCGACAGTTTCAAGGATAGACATGTATTATGTGCCTTGAAAGGTCGTCAAAAACCTTTGCTCCCAAGGGTGTTCGAACCCATAACCTTCATACCCGCAATCATGTACGCTACGATTGGCAAAGTCAACGGGGGGAACGAGAAAAAAAAAACTGAATATTTAATCTTTCTGCAAACCTCGGAAAGGTCAATTTAGCACCAAGTTATGTCCCTGTGATAATAAAACGTCAGACTCCATGATGGACCGTTATTCATTGTGGTAGACCATGCCGGCAGTTCATTTAAGCTACAACGTTCGCCTTACTGTCCCATTTGTGACGAGAAGGATAATTCATTCATATTTACGCCTTGTCTTAACATTAAAGCAAATTGTAAACTGTGTAACCTTGGCATTTGTTCACGAACATGACATACTACAGCGACTCTTTGAGTTAGTTTGTTTGGGTTTAACGTCCCACCGACAGTATTTCAGTCATTTGAAGGCAATGTTTACTTGAGACAGGTATAGCGCTGCCACACTGCAGAAATCACGCCGTAGACAAATGGCATATTACATCTCCCAACCAGTCCTTGAACTACCCTAATATGCTGACAGCAAGCAAGGGAGCTCAACTAGTACCATTTTTACGACTCATAACTGTGCTTTGACTCTACTCAGAGAGTTGAGTCCTTAATCGCGTATAATACATGTCGAACGACATTGTTGCATAATTGGGAAATACACTGTCACATCGAGTTGCTCTCTTTAATAGGAAATTACGTCAGTGCCGACATGATAATGAACGTTAAATGAGAATCTAATTGTCATTAGATTGATTTTCAGATAAGGTGATATGTAATCTAAACTAATTAATGATAACTTATTTACATGGAATGGCTTTGTTCCCATTTAAGTATTAACTTAATATTACATTAAAGCCTGAACGATCACTTATAACGTGGTACGCTGAGTTCAGTGTTGGGGTAACTGATTAACCCAAGATATTAAAATCAAGAGAGCCAGTGCTCACCAGAGTAACATAAGCATAATTAAAACAATTCATGTGACTTTTTATAGCTGCAACCATGTTTAAATTTAAAAACAAAGAATTCTTTAAAAAAAAAACAAAAAAAAAACCCTTACAGATTATAAGAAAACTACCCGGCCGTCTGGGGTCTGATTTTTTCAAGAGATAACAAAAGTACAGTATAGAACATGGGGGAATAAAATTAATTTCTGAATACTGATTTCAGAGAAGAAGAAATTTTAAATATATAAATGCAATTATCTGTATAGAGTAAAAAGGGAAACTAGATGACCCCCAAGGGCCTCATTTTTCAAGGAATCAACTTTATATTAGGAACTACGATTTACGATTTGTGGCAAATGATATTAAATTCTGACCATTGGTTTCATAGATGAAGTCTTTTGAAATTATCTGAACTAGCCGACTTCCTAGGAACCGCATTTTTTCAAAGAATTATTTTTGTTTTAACCTAAGTTATGGTAGAAGGCCATAAATTGACTATTTGTGCCATTTGAAATTTATTTCCGGCCATTGGTTTGGTTGCACAGAAGCATGATTTTGAAAGGCTCTAGAGTATACATTTGAACCTGTATTATCGGTCACCTGTGTTCAGCGGTCAACCTGCATTTAAAGGTCAGTTTTAATATTACCAAACTAGCATTTTGTTATCTCTTAAACATTCGTTTAGCGGTTACCTCTGTTAAGCGGTCACTTTCTTTTGGTCCCTTGACTGACCATTTAAGACAGGTTTGACTGTATATGGTATTAACCGATCCCCTGGTGGCCTTTTTTAAATGGGATCAACTACATTTTAGCAGTGCTGTTCAAGGTCTTTGTGCCTAGTAATACATGTATAGAAATACGAGAGATTGATTGGTGTTTAGAAAATAATGATAAAAATTCTGTTGGCTGCCATGGCGACCAGAGTTCTGCATGAATCATCCAAGTATCAGTCATGCCAATTGTCATCAATTTCTACACAATGGCTTCAGAGGAGATACATTTTAAAGCAAATTGTTGACGCTGCACGACGGACGACGACAGACACACGTTGATCTTGTGCTCTTGTTAGCTTTTATTCACTATTAATACTTTGAAACAAACGGAGACTTCATATACATATATTTCAGTGTTCGTGTTTTCTTGTCATTTCTGCTGAAAATGATATTTTCTGTCAATGCAGAAGTGCGTTTGCTGATGAGAATATCATTTTCTCTCATTTTCGTCATATAAGGTTGTCTGGTGTCAGCATATATATCAAAAGCTTTGTACAAACATACTTTGAGTAAATACACGACTATACGCTTCAAGAAGCAAAGGGAACACTGGAAACTAATGTATCGTAAAAGGGTATACAATACATTTATCGATTAACATTCTTATTCACACATCATTTCGTAAAGTTAACTATGTAGTAATGTCATTATATACATGTCTGACTGTAGTGTTCAAGCTAAATGTCACATTATTCAAAAAATGTCCTCCAGTGCGCTAGCAGAATTGCACGTACACCCAAGTAGTAGTTTATTTTCGCGGGGAGGATTTAAAGAAAGGAGGCGGCGTACCCCCCCCCCCCCCCCCCCCCCCGCTAATTAGTATTGTAATTGTATATGGTATCGCTTGCGATAAACAGAACCCCTTACCTAAAAAAAATTTTATTATTATTATTAATAGGTAGTTTTCTATATTAATGATTTTTTGACAGCTGTGCAAACATTCATAATGAAGAAGCAGCAGTCTCCCTCTTGTTTTCCTTGAAAAATCATTGTTTGCTGAAATATTGGTATGTGGTGACTTGAATTGTTTATACAGACATGTTTGTTTTGGTATAATAACCCGCGAAAAAAAGTCATCTTTTCGGATCAAAAAGGCGAGATAAAGCACCCGTGAAATTAAAACAGATATACATTTTGAATGTATATATATGCTCATCCCCAATGTTACAATATGCAAGAAAGTGCGTGTATAATCAATTATTTCTGGATGGTGTTTGAAAAACTGTCTGAGTGACATTAATCACGCATACACACACAAAACGCGACATTTTAGCACGGATGACATTGGAAGGTTTGGTTTACTATGGACCAAAGGTTGCTAGTTCGATCCTTACTGTTGTCATGATTTTTTAGATCTTCAAAGTACTTATGCAACACATCTGACTCAAAAGGTTAAAGGTCGACAATAAGCATTTTTTTTTCCAAATTTTATTAATACTACATAATCGATCACTGAATTTAAAATAATTTCTCTCTCAGGTAAGTCTCGGCTCAGTAAGATTGTGTGTAACATACACAACACTACTCTGGCACTGGAACCTCCATTATAGCAAAATCACATGCATAGATGCGTACTAATTACCAGTTAACGCTAGTATAAAACAAACAGAGGTTAATATGTATCTTAAAATCACAATCTGTATACTCATCTATCCTGAGACTAAAGTGTTCACGGTTTCTCGGCTCACTGACAAACATCAATATCGGCTTCTGCAGTGAACAGCATCACAGTTTTACATTAACAGATCACATACATAACATCGACAGTCATGTACACAGACTACGTGCAGAGAACTTTACTTATGTTAAAGTATGCGTGAAACGGAACAGGTTTCTTATACTATTAACCTACAGTTTCATACAATTTAAAGCGTATAAATGTAATACCTGTTTCGCTATATCCAGCAGTAGTTATCCAACCACAGGGACTGTCACTACCACTGCTCTGTGCCTCGCTATATAAAATACACCTACGTAAGAAACATGAGTCACGTGGTATTAATGAATGTTGATGCACTTTTTATACTAAGTTCAAGCGCAGTGCGTCCATTTCAGCCGGCGTGCCTATGGTAGATGTCACTAAATACGACAGAGGAAACAACATTGATATTATTTGTGTTTAGTAGAGTAGAAGAGGGATGCTTAATGGTAGTTGTATGGGTTTTACGTCCAATTAACAGAATTTTTGTTATTTGGATAAAATACTTACGTGATACGTTATGGATGCTGCGTGCCTAGTATATCACACCTTAGATATGTGGTGTAATACCGCATCCAGTCACATTTCCTTGACACTGGACCAACCAGTCATTGGACTACCCTATATTTTTGCCGAGCATCAAGAAAGGAACTGAATCTTACACTTTTATCAGCTTTTGCATGTCGCGGCCAGGGATCGAGCCCCTGCTCCACGGAATCCACGGCCATAAGGAAAGGTTACGATACGGCAATAGTGTCTGGGATATTTAATATAGCGATAAATTGGTATCTGGTAAATTGGTATAAATTGGCAAATACTTACAAATTCAATCAACAAGTTTGAGCGTAGAGTGCTTGTTTTTATCAAACAGTTTTTCATGTATAGGTTAGCCTCGGGCCGAGATGCAGGTGGTTAAAACTATCAACATATCAGGCAGATGGAACTCGATTTGAGATAAGCTGTACGGTAATCTCTGGGAGTGAGTTCCGAGAAAAGACAATCTAAATAAAGCACGGTCTTCCAACTGTAGAGTATAGATTCACCATAGTCAGACTGATGAAATCAATTCAGGTGATAAACGATGAACTAGACAAATCCAATCACAAAAACTTTAATTCAGTCACGTGATAACGACCACGTCAATGCACTCTAACAGTTCGGTCACGTGACTAATGACTCACACCAACACTTTGTATTGTATTGCATAGTCTGCGTATTCAGGTTTAATTTTATTGATTGCTAACTTAAAGATGGTAAAATACGGATCTGGAGAATATTATTATTATTATTATTATTATTATTATTATTATTATTTTGTGTCTGTATACTGAATAACACTGGCCACAGTTTCGTCTGCATATGTATTTTCCCTCTGAAATCCGAAATATCATTCATATTCCGAGAAATGTTCCTATTTCCATGAATCTAACTATACTATCATGTTCTCTGGCTTGTCCAAAGAATAAATCTCTAAATAGTGCAATTTTAATACAGTCAGATTTATCTGAAGCGGTCAGTCAAGGGAACAATAGGAACTGACCGCTTAACATGGAAGGCCGCTAAATGAAGGTTAAATATATGCTAAAATTCTAGTTTGGTAATATCAACACTGACCGCTTCATGCAGACTGACCGCTTAATACAGGTGGCTGCTAATACAGGTTCAACTGTATATACAAACATCTCATTGAATCCATATATAATACTTTATACTTAAATAATTTTAGAAACGTAAGTTAATCTTTCTCGGACAGTTATGTCGCATGAAAAGGGACTGTGCAGTTAAACGATTATTCTTATTTCGTCTAGCATATAGTAAATTAAACAATAACATGATAGGCTTCTTTCCAGATATATTGGAAGTGTTAAGGAAATATGGTCTGAGCAATTACTTAAATGTTTTCATTAAAACTGGCAAATTTCCGTCCAAGTATACATGGAAACATTTAATATACATGTATAACCGTATATGGCAAATAGTCAAAGAGAGTTGGCTTACAAGATATTCCAAAGCAGAGTTTGATAGAGTGAGGTCCGTGCACTGTCAATATAATGTTCATAATTTATGGAAATATGCATATAAATACCCAAATCAGCTTAAAAATTGCAAAACAATTGCAAAATTAGTGGTGAATTTGGCATGGAAAGGGGGGAAATATCGTAAATGTGGACATGATTTCGGAGAATTATCTATAACTGATCACATTATTCTTGATTGCCATATTCTGGGGAAACATCGTATAAATATCTTGAATAAAATTACTCAGAGTTTTGGAAACGATGTCGTTTTTGCTCTATTTAACATGAGCAGAACTTCAATAGTTAATACTGTACTTGGTGTTCAATGTCCATCATTAATTGTTTTAATGGGTGAAAAGTATGAATCATTTATTAAATTTATTTTTAGCCACATTCATTTCATGTGGCTGTATTATAATAATTTTGAGGCTTAAAGTATACAATGCATGAGTACATGTTAGTATCATGCACATTTACTTATATACAGTCTATAGAGAGTCACATTACTTGCTGGTGTTTTTGTACTTAGCATGTTTGTGTTTGTACATTCGTATGTGTTGTAACATATTGATTATTAGTACGTTTAAATGTGTAAACGTTACTAATGAATAGTCCTGGATGTATTGTTTTTCATTCAGGGAATTCATAAAGTTGTGTATCACTGGTACACATGTACCGAGAGTATATTGCATTGTATCCGGTGTGTTACATAATTATATGCATTGTACTGTAATGTTCTATGTGTAAGTGTTTTAATTTATGTTGAAATTGATGTAATCTTTTCGTTTTTTTATGATTGTGTATCTTTGTGAAATCTTCAATGTATGGAGGAAATAAAGATATATATATATATATATATATATATATATATATATATATATATATATATGTTGCGACCGAAGACCGAACCCACAACCTTTCGATTCCAGGGCGGACCTTCGGACACCGGGACCGATCAATTTCGTAAACAAAACAAATTAATCGTCTATCTGGTAGTTCCACTAAGCATACATTTTAACCACGAATCGTATTTTTCTACGTCTGGAGGTGAAAAGGCACAATGTTGCGCCGACAATTCTTAAATTTGGCAAAATAACAAGTAATCATGATACTGTATTAGAAACACATTTAAGATTAGATAATTGTGATCCATATATACAGCAATTACTACCTGAACA
The DNA here is from genome assembly GCA_021229015.1 of Solen grandis. Lineage (NCBI taxonomy): Eukaryota > Metazoa > Mollusca > Bivalvia > Adapedonta > Solenidae > Solen > Solen grandis. The sequence goes on from CM037794.1 coordinate 8,569,972, forward strand.
TGAACATGATAATGCTTCTTTAAAAGAATGCCAAAAAAAATCGTGTCTAAAAGATAAGACCTCACTCCTGAAACTCCCGGCTCCGGTGGCTGTGTGGTTAGAACGTCCGCCCCGTAATTGGGTGGTCTTGTGTCCCAGGCCGCGTCATACCAAAGTCGTCAAAAATGGTACTGGTATAGCTCCTTATATAAGGATAGTTCCAAGATTGGTTGGCCCGGTGTCAGGATAATGTGCCTGGGTGTGGTATCATACCACATGTCTACGGCGTGATACTGCAGTGTGGCAGCACTATATCTGTCTCAAGTAGCCATCGCCTCCAAGTTACTGAAATACTGTCGGTGGGACGTTAAACCCAATAAATAAATAAATAAATAAATAAATAAATAAATATCACTCCTGAAACGTTAAATAAAATGTGCTTGTCCGCCTTTAATATCATTGTAAATCACGTGTCAAAAGCATGTCTAATAAAGATGGCGTTTTACATGTCCGCAGACCATTAGAACAGGACATAAGTTTACATAGTTTAAGAGCCTGTTCGTGTCGGGTAAACATTTAATACACATAAAGATATTTCCGCCATGGCTTGGCAGAGCTGAGTGCCCACAGACTGTATATACCACATGTAATTTTAAGCAAGTTCATGTGACAACGGTAAATTATAGTGAAATGATAGAGGTTTCTTTAAATAAATTATAATTATTTAGACTATATTTAGTTACGTGTTGTTTTTTTCAGATGTCTACAAGAAGGTCCTTGTTTTGGACCCATGTTCGCATCTTAAACGCTTTGCTTCTTAAACGGATGTGGGTTATTTGATTAGCAATTTTCGTACTCATGAATTATTAATTATGCATTTCATTGGATCCGTGTCGGAGACAGCACGGATCATTTGACAAATAAAGCGGCGTGTTACATATAGTTGTTGGGATTTTGAAAGTATAATTGGAAGGTGGTACATCTTTACAACGGCATTCATTATAACAACATCCTCTTTATAACAGCAGTAGTCTTGAAAACTAAAAACTAAAGTGAATAATTCATCTCTTTTCTTTACAACGGCAATTCCTTTATAAACGCAAAATTCATTGAAACAAACACCGCTGTTGTAAAGGGAGTTGTCTGAATCATGTACATTGTTAAGTATGGACTGTCTTTTTATATTTCTTTTAGAATTTTGGGTTTAAGATTTGTTCGGAAGTTTTATTTATTTCATTTCATTCTCTGATTTACGTACTAATTTAACGTTAATTAATCTGACCAATCATTTGTTGTGACTTTCTTATTTTTTAACCGGTGTAGCTTTAATTTCATTTTCCTAATTAAACGAATAGATCAGTCATAAGGAAAATTTATTATCATCGATATGATAATTCAGACAGCTCGGACCCCATATGTAGTAGTAGTAGTAGTAGTCGTCGTCGTAGTAGTTGTAGTCGTCGTCCTCGTCGTCGTCCTCGTCGTCGTCAATTGCGAGATGCATCTCAAGAAACAAGGTTCTGGTACCTTGGACTTTTGCATGACAAAACATATTGAAAACCGATGTAAGATCTCATTAAAATCAGCAACAAAGATATTGGAAAACGTTCAATGTATCCTGAAATACCACATATACATCGAGGGCAAACAATTCGCAACATACCGGATTCTCTATTACATGTATTTTAAATCATTGATTTTTGTTGGCATTATATTTTGTATGAAAGTCAATTTCGTTGGTACTTATATCCGTACCGTCCCCGCTGGCCGAGTGGTTAGAACGTCCGCATCGGGAGAGGGGGTCGTGGGTTCGATCCCCGGCCGCGACATACCAAAGTCGTAAAAAATGGTTTTGTTTCGTATAGCTCCCTTGCTTGGCGCTCAGGAGATAAGGGTAATTGCAGGACTGGTTGGCCCGGTGTCAGGATAATGTGAATAGGTGTGGCTTCATACCACATGTCTACAGCGTGATACTGCAGCGTGGCAGCACTATATCTGTCTCAAGTAGACATCGTCCCCAGATGACTGAAATGATGTCAGTGGAACGTTAAACCAAGCAATTAAACAAAGTTATATTCGTTAATGCGTGAGATCTAATACGTGAAATTGCAAGTTTTCGATGGGATTAATATTCGTGAACAAAGTCGACCACAAAATCAACGAAAAATAGTCCCGCACGAAAATTAATGAATTTGCAGAATATCACGGCCCTTTTACGCCGAGCCCACGATATGCTTGCGTATTTTCCATTAGCCATATTCACATATTGCTATGGTTTCTGAAAACTTAGACATTCTAAACTAAAGCAATAAAATGAGTATAACATATTCATGCTTATGATATCAGGTATATTTTCACTGTCAATAAGTGACAGTAGGTTTTATTGGTGAAAAATCGTTTGTTTTTTGTTGTTGTTTTTTTTTGTTTGTTTTTTTTTGTTGTTGTTTTTTTTGACAGCAATGTTTAAGCTTTAGGCTTTCAGAAAGTGTTTGTGGTGTTTTAGTTCTTGGCTTCTGCAACCAACATCCTGCTTCATGCTTCTGCAAGAAACATAGGGCCGTCTCTTGAACAGGATACTCTTGTTGTTTATTTAGTGCCTGTTTATACAGTACTGCAGGATCTTTATTTAATTAAGCGCATGGTAATTTAATCATCTTTTATATTGACGTGATAGGCTCCTTCTTCATAAATATTAAGGTATGGAAACAGACGGAGGTAACCATCTTGAATCTTTAATTTTGATCTGTAGTTAAGTGGGGGAGATGGTCGTTTTACGTAGCGCACGTGCCATTGCATTACCTAAGAATCATGACATCTTTTGGTGCAGAGAAACAGCGGATCATGTATAGGTTTATGTTTGTTATCGAGGGTTTAACAAATTAAACTGCTCAAGCTCGGCGCAGATGTTTAAGATTTAAATAGAAAGTATCCGACGGGGCTTAAGACAACTTCCTTCTTGAACATTTGCGTATTTGCAGTCATTGTACTCAAACTCCCCGCAATAGTTCAGACATTTCGGAACTTTATCTATATTAGAGAGATAGGATGCTGAGCAGTAAGATATCACGGGAAGGGATATCCGCCTGTTCATTTCATTTTCTGCTTGGCGCTCATCATTACATGTCTACAATGCTTAATTTACAAAATGCCTTTTGCATTTTCAAAATGCTTTTAACAAATTATTATATTTTATATGAAAATTACACTTTTAAAGATTTAGTTTCTGTTTGCCATATTACATTGAAAGTTTAAGTTTTGAGTTAACATTCGTATGGCACAAATTTTAAAATGTAGATTCTATAATGTAGTTTTCACTGGCCTTATGGTTTACTTTTGATTTGCGTTTAAGATTGAAAACGTTCGTTTTGATCGGGAAGTCTTAAGTACATGTATTATCATTTTTGGAGAAGAAGCAATGACAATAACATTCTTGTTTGCATTATGACAATTCTATCTGTGGTTGTTGTCTTCAAGAACTAATAAAGTTTAAAGGAATACGCTCGGCTGATAACAACTGGGTTTTAATTGAAAGATATTGATGTAAATAAACCAATTTAATTACTCATTTCATTGAATCAATCGTAATAAGAAAGAAATTGCAAGTTAAAGACGTCTATTTACACCAATTTGCTCCGAGACATGGGCGCAGACATTGTTTACGTCTCGTGGTCTCGCGAGACTTTTTTTACAACAATCGTGACGTCACAGACACACTTCCGGTTGCGTACATACATTGAAATATAGAAGGGAATTACGTGTGTTGTGGAGAAATTTTACCCCCAAAAAGAAACAGGAAGGCAAAAAGTATGAATATGATGAAAATATATTATTAAAAGATTAAACTATGATCATTTTATTGTTTTCTTACTCGTGAGTGAGAGAGTCTGGAGCCCTCGTCCTATGACCTTTGTATGCCAGAATGGTAATGAATGCAACTTCTAAAACAGAATCATTCAGAACTAAGGTGTGAAAGTCCGTATGGTCCGTAATGCACGTAAGTTCATCAACGTACATTTTCCATATTGGATGGCATCATAACACAGTTATCACACAGACAAAAGTCCTCAGCACATAAATATTCCTCCTCCCGTACGTCATTGTCTTGAAGCAGTTGCAGCTCTTCCTGAGTATATTCGGGCTCAAAGTCGTAAGGAACTATACACTCCATTTTAAGAAATATCTCAAAAACTTTATTAAACTTCCTGCTATAGTGATCGAACCATAACTAAAGTCAATACCCCTTGTCACGAAATCATTTATGCACATTCTCACAAACATCGCTATTTTAATTGCGCAAATCATTACAGCAATTACCAACAATTTTTAAACACTATTTTAATCAAACATATAAATATATAAAAGGGGCGGTATCATGTACTGTCTGTCTGTAAGTAGAAATCTAATTGCAATGACGGTAACTGTGAAATACTATAGAGACGAATCAAAGGGACACCGTGTTGTAATTATGATTAACACACCTAATTGCTCGCAATTTAGCAAAATAATGTAAATTATGCTAACTACTTTCTGTATATCACACTAACATGAGCTCATTGCGATACGATACTTTAACTTATATATATTTATTTAAACAGACTTTTTCCGTAAAATAGCATAATATAGATTATTATAATATAAAACGTGGATTCAAAACTTTTCTTTAATATTTATATAATGCATTTAGTATGTTTGTGGTGATGATTATACTCTACATGTCCGTTTCAGTAAAACGTGCACATCAATTGTCTGTTGACATGGTGACTCGGTCGCACGCTTCGTTTTATGGCCGTGTTTTATGGCCCTGAGGTGCGATTTTATATGACGCTTATTCTGTTACAAAGGCTTGCCAGTGATTTCTTATCCAATCAGTTTAACACCACACAACTTTTCAATAACCGCAGTTGCAAGCACTTCACGGTAAAAATGACAAAGATGTATTATAGAAATAAAAAAATATCGCGGATCAAATTGGTTTAAATAGACGTCTTTAACTTACAATTTCTTTCTTATTACGATTGATTCAATGAAATGAGAAATTTAATTGGTTTATTTACATCAATATCTTTCAATTGAAACCTAGTTGTAATCAGCCGAGCGTATTCCTTTAATGCTTTTATCACAACCCCTATTAATCGCACTCATCGATCGGGATATGGTTCAATGGGTATTTGTGACGTCACAGAAAGGTAAACATGAACAAAGATGGCGGCGGCCATAGCCGATCGAAATCACAAACTTTAAACAGCTATATCTTCACAAATATAGCGTGTATAAAAATGAAAGTCATGTCAAAGTGATCTACACTAAAAGGTTTATTGATGGTTAAATTTTCATTTCAGCCGAGCGTATTCCTTTAAGTTCACGTGTCCTTGTTTCGTCTTCATAGCGTTCAATGCCGTTGGTTTATTATTTTTACATGCACAAAAAATTCAAATATTTATTTAACAAAAAGTAATAGTTGATGTTTTATGTGAGAAAACATACTGAGGAAAATCCACTCCAAGTAATATATAAATGATTAAATATTAAGCTATTTTTCCTTTCCCTTTTCCAATTTTTAGTATGTGTACCTCCTATTTGTAGAGTTTTTATTTCTTTTTTTTTTTTTTTTTTTTAATGAGTGATGTATATTTTAGCTTTTTATCAAACAGAAATTTATTGTCCAAGCAAAACGTGCAGTTGCGGTCCCATTTTCGGCGAAGGGGACGAGGTTTTCATTTTGATTTACTAGTAAGCTATGAGTTAAGGTTTTCCCATCCTAATAGCCAAAAAATCCACCAAAACATAAAAATATAACTTGTCAATATTAGCTTAGGTGTGAAACTATGCACACTCAAAGAACATATTGACAAGATAACATAGCGATTAAAGTTCTTTTAATTACCTCCCCCTATTTTTGTTATGCTCCCCGAAGGAAGAGTATATAGTTGCCGCTTTGTCCGTCTGTCCCGTCCGTCCGAAGAAGTGCAGTGTACAAGAACCATAACTCTTAGTTGCATTATTTAGGTGGTATTGCCCTTTGTTTATTGTTCATACTTAAATTTTGTCCGGAGCATTTCTCGAAAAATATAAGAGGTAACAATATGAAACTTCATAGGTAGATAGATCTCATTGACAAAAAGCACAGTACACAAGAACCATAACTTTTATCCGAATAATTTAGAAGTTATTGCCCTTTGTTATTTTTCATACTTAAATTTTGTCCGGAGCTCATATGGTATAATAAAATACCCATCAAGTGACAAAGCGCAGTTCGGGGAGCATCCGTCGGCTCTTCCGGCACGTGTTTATGAGTTTTCTTCTAAAAATACGGTGATTATCTCCATTTTTCTACGATGAAATTTCGATTTTTTTTATGAAATTTGAAACAGAATCCCAAAATGTGGCTTTCTTCCACATTTTTTTTCCACAATTGAGGTGTTTATTACTCCCCTACCGGTGTAACTGGAGGGGACTATAGGTTTGCCCTCCGTCCGTCCGTCCGTCCGTCCGTCCGCAAAAACTGGATCCCATAATAACTCAAAAAGTACTGAAGATATTTCTATGAAACTTGAAATATGGATAGATGGCTGTATGGAGATTATGCACGTCTTTTGTTTTTTTTTCTCCCTTGGTTCAAAAATCTGGTTGCTATGACAACAAATAGACTTAAAATATGGCAAATAAAGCAATATATTGTGATAACTCAAAAAGTACTGAAGATATTTCTATGAAACTTGAAATATGGATAAATGGCTGTATGGAGATTATGCACGTCTTTTTTATTCTTCCTAGGTTGAAAATCTGGTTTCTATGACAACAAATAGGCTTAAAATATGACAAATAAAGCAATATATTGTGATAACTCAAAAAGTACTGAAGATATTTTTATGAAACTTGAAATATGGATAAATGGCTGTATGGAGATTATGTACGTCTTTTTTATGTCTTCCTAGGTTGCAAAATCTGGTTTCTATGACAACAAATAGGCTTAAAATATGACAAATAAAGCAATATATTGTGATAACTCAAAAAGTACTTAAGATATTTTTATGTAACTTGAAATATGGATAGATGGCAGTATGGAGATTATGCACATCATTTCAGGCTTTTTTTTTTTTTTGAAGAAGAAGAAGAAAAAAAGTCGAGCTATCATGATTGCTATGGCATTGTTGTCGTTGTTGTCTTCCTCGTGTAAAAAATTAAATGTAGCCCATTACTCAAGCAATTTTTAAAGGTATCAGTATGAAACTTTGAATGCTTGTTTATCTTGACAAGAGGTAGCTGTAAGACAAGGGACATTATTCTGAAAGCTATATTTTTGGAGTTGTGCCCCTTTTTAACTTAGAATTTTTGTCAAAGTTGTTTATTATTAATAGGATGATACCACAACTATCAGAGCTATCAACTTGAAATACTTAATTATCATGACAAGACACAGTTTTAAGACGTCTCGTCTTTCGGCAAAACCTGGATCGTGAGAATTTTAGCTTCAGTTCCAGTATTCTACTACAGCAGGTAAGAATTTATCAGTAGTGCTTGCACTTGTTTTTCTCGGAACAAAATTCTGGTTGCTATGGTAACAGAAAAATTATGCACCACACCGGTAGGGGACTCATGTGTTGCATGCAACACCAGTTACTTGTTTCCCATAGGCTCCAATGTTAATTTTAATATGAATTATCTCTCCCAAATCTGACAAAACTTGAAAAAAAATCATCCAGTGGTCAGATATGAAATATGACAATTAAGGCGGGAATACCTTAAACTAGTGTTCTTGCTTATTTACTGTCCATGTGCTCGTAAACCGATGGTTTATATGGAGGTGATGATCTTACGAACACCATCTATATATGTTTCTATATAAAAACACACTCTTAACACATTCGATTAGGCGGAAACGTTTTTTTTTTGTTTGTTTTTTCCTTTTATTTATTTATTTTTTATTTATTTATTTATTTATTTTTACTCTTTTTCATGAATTATTCCAAAACAACCCGTTTTTTTTTCCTGCAAGCAATCTCATTCTGTACTAAATTTGATAAAAAAAAAATCTTAATCCTAACATGTGTCAATCAAAGCACCAAGGCTCCGAAAGACTGCTGTCGGAATTAACGTAAAATAGTGGTAGCTAAGCGAGGTTATTTCGCTGCTTTTTTAGTGTAATCGGATGAGGTATCATTTGGATTAAACCCCTCCCCCAACCAACCACCCCCAATTGAATCAGGCTGTTTTGCGTCCGGTAATTCGTTGAAAAAAAGATTATCAAACACAATTACAGATGAAATGACATGTTATTTATTTCCCTACATCATGGGAGAAACATTGTCGATAGAATTATGTAAAGGAAGAACTATGATGTTACTTCAGACCAGACAACAAAAAGGAGAAACAAAAACAAATATACTCAAAGGAAAAGGAAACACAGGGTAGCTAGAATTTGTAGAAGCTAAACTCAAGTTTTTACCTCCCAACCTTGCAATAAACCTTATATGATAGACCCCATCTCATTATAAAGCATTTATTTTGTTTGAAAAGAAAG
>CM037794.1:8578571-8628571 GCA_021229015.1 Solen grandis
TTAACGTCCCACCGACAGTATTTCAGTTATTTGGAGACTATGTGTACTTGAGACAGATATAGTGCTGCCACACTGCAGTATCACGCCGTAGACATGTGGCATGATACCACACCCAGTCACATTATCCTGACACCAGGCCCATCAGTCCTGCAATTCCCCTTATATGTTGAGTGCAAAGCAAGGGAGCTATAACAGCACCATTTTTTACGACTATGGTATGTCACGGCCGGGGGGGGGGGCCCATGACCTCCTGCTCCCGAGGCAGACGCTCTAACCACTAGATTTTGTCAAAAGTGTATAATTATATGAGAACTAAATTGACACTTCCGTATGTACATTATAGCTATGCCCATTCTAACAAATAGGCGTCTGTTGTCTCTAGGTAAGACAAAAAATGTTCAAACATATGACATTTAAGTAAACAATCATGAAAAAAATACAAACTTTCGTGCATATATATACCAATTCCAGTTGATTTCAACTTCATTTAGCTGATATTGAAGTCTCCCACACAACTTGATCCAACAAGGACATTTTTCATAGTTTGTCTTAGGTTTGGAAAGTGGAACGAATTTCACTCCACCTTTTAATCTCTCGGGATATCCACAATCAGAATTACGCAATCCGTAGCTACATATTTTCAACATTGTTTAATCAATATAACAGTTTGAAAAACAATCGTTACCTACATATAAATCAACAGAGACATTTTTAAAAAAATTTGCAGACGAAAATTTTCGTCAGTTTGTCTAAGGTAGCTTCCAGAGGTCTGTTGAAATCTCGTTATCTGATTGGCCAATTGGCCTGGAAATCATATATCAGAGGAAGGGTGAATTGAATCAGATTTGAGATCTTTCCTTGAAATATGCAATCTCAGTTACTAATCAGTGTTCAACTATATACCAAGTTTCAGCATAATAAAGGTTATTTGAATACACAATTATGTGAAAACTGTAGAAGTCCATTAACCCTTTCATGAATATTCATGAACATATTATGACCTGATGAATATTAATTGAATGAACTTTAAATGGTATATAAAACAATGTTTTTTTCTTTGCCGTGCAAACTGTGTACAATTTGAGCTACTTTATTTCGATTTCAAAACATGCAGTTTCAAGTTTTTATTCAATATAAGCCAGAGGGTCGTCATTCCAATGCAGCAATACAATTATTACATAAATTATACAAAACATGGCGGAGGTGAACAAACAAAAGGTAAAGACAATGTATACAATCAAGTTACATGCACATCATACATGTATTATAAGATATTATATAGATATATATCAATATCCGTAATTACTTCCCATATCGAAACAAAACATATGAGGAAATTAGGAAAATTTTAAGACAGGAAAACTACGCCATAGCATACAACATGGGCAATACATTACTACATGAACAGGATAGACTATCAGTAACAAAAATATTAAGTTCCATGATAATTCTCTCATCAAAATAAAACCTAAGGGTAAGTTCCAATAAGGAAAGAAACAAAAATGCATGTTTTACAATATACAGTCAACCTGACCTTAGCGGCCAGCCAAGGAAACAGAGAAAGTGACCACATAAGATCAAAGGTATCCAGTTCATTGCTTTGACAGAAAAATTGCCGCATTAAAAAAAAAAAATTCAATGACCTTATACATAATAAGAAGGTAGGTATTTTTTCCATTGAAATCGCACATTATGTCAATTCAATTGTTGTAACTCCTTTGATTATTGATAGATTTTCATGCAAAATAAGACCAATTTTATGAAAATCCACCACTTTTCAAAGAGTTACGGCAACTGAAATGACATGATGTACATTTAAAATGGAAAAAGTTACCTACCTTCTTATATATAAGGTCATTGTTTTTTTTGTTTTTTTAATGTACTAAATGTTATAGCTTGGAAATATTAAATTGACTGCTATTAAAATGCAGGTAGACCACTTAATACAGGTGGTCACAATACTTATCCCTCTCAACAGTTCCACGGTTGGTCACCTGGGAAGGTCATGAAGGATTCTTGCCCAAAAAGGGAGTTCAAACCCACAACCTTTGGGTCCACAGCCATGCATGCTACCACTGTAACAATGCATCCTTTTACTAATCCAAAGTACTAAAGTCAATAAAAGAAGAATGGAAAGAAAATTAATTTAGACTTACTTTTGTTGTTTAGAATAAACATATTTCCAGTCCCACGTTTTTCCCGACCAAATGCAGAGAAAATTCTCCCAAAATACAGTCCTCAATCCCACAATTCCTTCAGTCAATTATCCTCCATTTTGACTCTTCAGTCGACAATAAACACATTAAGTTAATGAAGTTCTTTCATACTATCTGATTAATATCTCTAAATTCGATCCATGTCTTCACCATATATAATGTTACATAAGCCTTTCCATGCCATCATCTTGTGTTTAATGACAAAATCGCATCCAAAAAAATTGAGCATAAGATATGTTTTAATCTCATAAGCCATCCAGGCTTTCTCTTTGAAAAAATCATATTAAAATATAACTTTTCTTCTCACTAGACTATTCCAGTGCATTACAGTATCAGTCCATTCTTTTTCCCATTTAGATTGTATCACATCATAATTATATATGATCCATTTTTTTTTTTCTAAAAAAATCTCTATCCTTCAAAAAAGAGAGGTTTTCTTACTCAATGATACACAAAAAACTAATCTGAATTCAGTAAGGGTTTTGAGTAAAGCCTTTTTGAAGTTGAATGCTTATAAAATGATGTACATGCATGCATGACCTTTCCCACCTATGCCCAATCTTAGGTGCCTGTCAAATTCAGAGCTTGCCTTTTTAAGCTATTGAACAGCAGTCAGATATTTAATTAATGTGACTCCAGTACAAACAAGAAATACACACTACACTGTTTAGATACACAGTAATCTTTTCACTTCAGGAAAACACATTTTTTTACGTCCAATTCACACATCTGAATGCATGTTTACAGAAGAAATCATTACAACATTGCAGTTATCATTATATACACTTTGCTTTCCTTTGATATTTCGTCTGTGAGACTGAATAAAAGTATTCCAAAAATTAGACATCTTGGGCCTAAAGTAGATTTTTACACATAATTAAAAATCGCTTATTAGTCCAACCATTCATGTAACTGTTTCAAAAGAAGCTTCATAAGTTCAACAACTATTAAAAGGACCCCCCTAACTCAGGGTAACTATGCAAAATTATGGTCCACATTTGCAAAAAAATTTTTTCTCAATGACCAAACACAATAGTACCCTAACAATATGGAAATGTACATATAAATGGCCTTGCGATATGGATATAAGCACTACTCAGTCCTATTAACGCAGTTAGCCATAATTACATTCAAACGGCCACATATATGACGTTTTTCCACTGAGGGTCTCATAATTCATCGAAGGCCTATCACAATGTAATCTTTATTGGTACATGAAACAAGACAAACTCGAGACAAATTATACAATATAATCTCGTCCCGAGTTATCTAGCAGCCACACTATAATACCATGTACTTGTACACCATTATACTCCGACAAAAAAACTTTAACCGCTACCCTAAAACGTCTATGTGTTAAACTGTGAAGAAAAGACTAACACGGTTCAACAGTACTGGCTGCCAAATGTTTCAAGCGATAAAATACCCCTGGAGATATTCAACACTGTTAGAATAGGGACTGCAGATCTGTGAAAATATTTGATCTGGAAATGGCTGATCCATCAAATTTGCAGACTTGCTTTGTAAAGTAAAGAAAATATTTTTTCTTGCACCTTTAGAAGCATACCAGATATTAAACTGTGTTTAATTGCAGATTATACGTCTTAAGTAAAGTTGACAATGAATATGTAATTGTAAGTGCCAATATATTATGAAATATTTTGACTATCCTGATCAGGTGGGAAATTAATTCCCAGTCTTTGCAGGTTCTTCATCTAAAAGTACTACATGATGAAAACAGTGATTTTTTTTTTTCAACTCTTTTGGGAAAAGTTTAAGATTTTATTTATTTGAGAAAATAAATAACACATTTGAAAAATCTTAATGCATTGATTATGTAACTGATCAGACAGTGTCTTCTTAAAGCTATAATCAGGGTCTCCTCTATTTGCTTATACAATAGTGTAATTCAGATTGTACACAATCTGCATGGGAAAAATCCATTGTTTTATATACCATTTAAAAGTTTAGTAAAGCATTATTCATCAGGTTATAAATTTGTACGAGTAATCATAAGGTAATGCACCTAAAATCAAATTAAGGTAATCCATCCATCATTAAATCATAATCATGGTCATTCAGATGCTTGAAATGCCTTCAGTGCAGATGCAAGCATTCATGACTTGGAGTTATAGGCTCTTTTGCTCAAAGTCTATAAAGGCATGTATTTACTATAAAATTCTCATGATCACTTCATGGACCATGATCACAATATAATGATGGATGGATAACCTTAATAAATCACAAGATAAAGATAAGGGATCCAAACTTGTGTTATATAGGAGAGCGTTATAATGGATCTGTACTGCACTTAGCCTTCTGGTATGTGCAGGCTGATCATGATTTATCATGGTCGCTCTGGTCATTAATAATAATTTAATCATAAATAAAGTGCATTATTTATCATGATTTATCATGGTCGCTCTGGTCATTAATAATCATTACATCATAAATAAAATCCATTATTTATCACGATTTCTCATGGATGCTCTGGCCATTAATAATCATTTAATCATAATGAAATACATCTATACTGATTCTTTATTATATACTGATTCTAAAATCCTATTCATGGCACCTTATATATAAGGATAATGCTGAGCCACTGGTTTATTGTTTATCGTTCATTGTTGATCATGTATGTGGAGACTATCGGAACAACAGCCCCTATAGAATCCCCCTCTATGCTGGGGGTATTAGAAACCCTAGTACCCTGTGAAGATAATTGTAGAACCCTGAGAGACTTGCATAACCCTTGGAGGATTTAATAATAACTGAAGGGTAGCTTTTATTATTTAAATCATGCATGAATACATTTATAATGAGGAGTACTCATGTATTTAAGAAAAAATATCGGAAGAAATTTGATGAAATATTTCTCTGTGATTTAAAAATAGAAAATAGTTTTTAGTTGGTGTCATACAATGTAGAGGCTCCACTTTATTGATGGTGCCTGCTCATCTCCATAAGTAGTATTAATATTGCATTGACAAATAATTTTTAGGAAATCTCATATGAATTTCACAATTTTTACATAACCTTATATTTTTCACAATTTCATGATTTTTAATAATTTTTGCATTTCTTTTTTTCACAATTTCTGCCAATTTATCATTGCAATCCTGTCAATAAACATGAAAATCCTGAAATAATTGGTCTTACAAGAGAGAGGCTCTTGGTAATAGGGTGGTCTTATTTAGTCAAACCTGCCTTAAGTGGTCAGTCATTGGAACAAGAGAAAGTGGCTGCTAAACAGAGGTGACCACTAAATAAAGTTTAAATACATAACAAAATGCTACAGTTTGGTAATATTAAAATTGGTTGCTAAATGCAGGTTGACCGTTTGGTACAGGTGGCCACTAATACAGGTTCCACTGTCTCAATAGGGAAGTGAACTCTTCTGCAAGAGGTCTCTATAATTATGAGATTTAATTAAATGGTCTGAATATGGAAATGGTCATACTATTGCAGTGGACTTACCATGAAAATACAGTGGTCTGAATAGTGAGGTGGTCTTAATAGGAGGTTTACTATGTTGCTAAAAATAGTGAGGTGGACTTTGTATGAGGTTTTACTTAAATGGTTTCAAATGTGAAGTGGCCTTAACAATGAAATGGCCTTTAACTAAGTTTTAATGTAATGACCTGCATATCATAGAGTGGCCCTAAAATGGAGGTGTTATTTATATAGAGTTTAATAAGGTCTTTATACAGGGTTTGAGTGTGAACATTTCTATAGTGAGGTGGTCCTCCCAATAAAATGGTCTCGTAAAAAAAAAATCAGTAATGACCAATCATATCATGGAGTGGTGGTCTTTACAATGAGTGAGTTTTAATACACACAACCGATAACCAGTTAAGATGACACAAATCAACACCCGCTGCATTGGTAGACTGCCCCATATTTCAAGCCAAGATTTTTTCCATCCATAAGATATACCAGATAATCATACATCATAATGTGTGATCGGAGGATCACAAAACATACAGCTGACGTCCAGGTTACATTATCTGATGACTGTCAATCTGTAACAAAACATAATTAGCCCTTACCATGCTAAATTTCTTAATTTGGCTTGTCCATTCTACTTTTTGGGCTGTACCATTACTTGTTTATGGGGGTGCTTAATTATGCTGAAATGCTGAAAATTCATTGACAGAATAGCCAACTGTGCAGACCATGATCAGACTGCACAGATGTGCAGGCTGATCTTGGTTTGCACTGGTCACAAAGGCAATCACAAGTGCCTACAGTATTTAAAGGGTTAAAAAATCAGCTGAGTCATCCAACAGTATTCACAGAAGATCTGATCCACTGGATAATTTGAATTGTGGGTATATTCTGCTGACAGAAGAGCAGTTGTTGTTGTTGTTTCAGAGTTACCCATCGCAGTGGAAGTATTTAAGTCATTTTGCTACATCTAATTAAATATAGGTTGAAGAAGACATAAGGGGCATATACAGTCAGAGGAACAAGGGCAGAACAACCAATCTGACCTACTGCAAGCCATTATAGGGGAGACGAGAAGTCACAGAAGATCTCATTCCCATCACTATCCAACATGTGGGTATTTTCTGTTGATAGGTATAGTGAAATAAAAGGGACATGAAAGAAATCTTTTTCTATTGTGTTTGCACGTGATAACTACCATTAACAATAGCGAGTTATTTCTGCGGGTAATTTATTTCTGCTATTTTGCAGATGAACACAAATCCGTAGAAATAAAATCCGTGGAAATTAACTTACAGTAGAAAAATATCAGATCATTAAATACTGATCTACATACTGATCTGTGACGGTATTTCCAAGATCCGCTAGCATTAAAACAAAACAACTAGTCAATGTAGTTTTTGTAATTACAGGAAATGGATTAAAAGAACAAAGAGTAAAAATGACAGATTGACATTTCATTGTAATCTACCCTTATCAATGGCACATAACGAGTCACCTTCCAGGTTCCCTTGGGGATGGGCAAATTTTCTCCACCTTGGAATCTTAATCACATGCCAAACAATGCAAACTGTGCATAATTTCACACGTATACCAGTGGTTTGCTCTCTGATTTTTTTCATTTGAAAATTTATAAATATACAATTAAAAAGACAAGTAATGTTTGACTCATGTCTGTTACTAACTAATACCAAAGCAGCTGTTAAATTGTGAACGGTATGGTTGAGATATCTTCCATGTCCCTTTTATTCCAATGTAGATAGGAGAGGAGTTTGCTAGCTTTTTTTCTGTGGCTGTATTTGAGTCATATAGGAATGTCTATCACTTCACTACTGGTAAGAGGGGACCCTGGGTGCACAGAGGTACTTGGGTAGCGTCTTTATCCAAGGCATTATGGTTCAATCCTTTTCTTTTTATTATGACTGGGAAACAAGTTATTACAATGGATATTAATCCCTCTTGATTCCTGAGTTAGACCAATACTTTGCACCCGAGAAATCCATTAAAAATCAAATCCACAACCTTTGGACTAGCAGTCATATATGTTACCACTGGACCACAGAGCCATATCAGTGCTCTGCCCGGCCTTCAAAAACTTTGGGCCACAGGGCCCATTGAGCCAAGAAAATGTGGGCCATTCCCAAATTTTATAGGCCATATCAACCAAGGGCCCTTTTTTAGTAACTTTTTTTTGTGCTTGTTTTCCCATTTCTACACGCATCTGTAGTCATAGAGAGATTTCGTAGGTTTCAGACAGTTAACATACCATGGAGTTTGATATTTCGCAGTATCCTTACCATCTAAATTCATTTAAACACCTTTTTTGAAAGGATCTTGTTTCCTTTTTCTTCCTTTTATCACCAATAACTGGGACTGTCGCCTTTTTCTTTTCGACAGTATCAGATGCAGTTAATGTGAGGTGGGTGGGGGACGCATTTTGCATTTTGGGGGAAGAATTTACCTCGTTACTAACACTGGTTAATGTTCCGCGCTCACATCCTGTGTACACGATGCATTGTTTTCATTAGATTGGCTAGTTTTTTGTACATTTGTAGTCGGCGATTAAAAGAAAACTAATAAGATTTCAATTTTCTTTTGCCGTCTGCAATTTCGGAAAGATGCGCCGAAACCAAGCGCCATATGATACCGATTGGCTAAACCAATCAAAACAGCAATCGGAACTCTCTACAAAGGAGATTACGCATTGAGATCGCTTAGACACTTGGTTGGTATGAAAATAGACGCTTTGTATAACTATATCAAACAAAATGACGAGCAAGTTTCGGCGAGGCAAATTTATGAATTCAAATGTTTTATTTCGTGATCGGATCGGCTCACAATTTTAGCGCGCTGAATGGCCCATCTGTGGGGATATTTATGCGCCATTTGCATATATTTAGCGCCAATGGCGCAAGGGCGTGGCCTGGGCAGAACACTGCATATTAACCCTTTCCCTCATATAGACTCATTTTAACCCTTTCCCTAATATAGACTTATTTTAACCCTTTCCCTCATATAGACTCATTTTAACCCTTTCCCTCATATAGACTCATTTTAACCCTTTCCCTCATATAGACTCATTTTAACCCTTTCCCTCATATAGACTCATTTTAACCCTTTCCCTCATATAGACTCATTTTAACCCTTTCCCTCATATAGACTCATTTTAACCCTTTCCCTCATATAGACTCATTTTAACCCTTTCCCTCATATAGACTCATTTTAACCCTTTCCCTCATATAGACTCATTTTAACCCTTTCCCTCATATAGACTCAATTTAACCCTTTTCCTCATATAGACTCATTTTGACGCACTCAATAGGTACCACATAAAGCCTGATCTGCAGAAAACCACAGTTAAACCTTACCAAATTTAATTACAAAATCCTCATTTCCAGACCACTGAGGAGCAGCGAACAGCATAAAACCTGATCAGCCTCGCAGGCTGATCTGGTTTTATGCTGTTCGCATAGGTCTTTTCATGGTTTCCTCTATGAGGGAAAGGGTTAAATGCAACCGAGTACTCTGTCAGTGTTTATTCTATTGAATTAATAATGCAAAATCTATACTTGAATAGATCAACCCTTTACTGCATCATTACAATTTCTACAATTATAGACATAATCATAAGGAATCAACTGCTGAATGTTAAAAAATACTGAAAAAGAAAGGTCAGAGCTGAAATTTATACCAGTCAGAGTTGAAATTTATACCAGTCAGAGTTGAAATTTATACCAGTCAGAGTTGAAATTTATACCAGTCATCATAGATATTATTGTATGACTTGACTGGACTGAAAGAAAATAAGCATCCAGAGCAGCACACTAACCTAAGAGTCCTGACTGCTTACATAAACCTTTCAAATATCACTGATAAAGTTTACTTATGGGCCATTACCTTCGTCAGAACCCACGGTATATATTTCATTATCACTACCGTATATACTGTGGGATTTTCAACTAGTAAAACTTTGTTTTTATTTATATTAATCAGTTTCTTGGTGATCAATGAAACCTTATGTTGTATTTTTAATACTCTCCATTGAAGTTACATGTACTTCCCTACCAATTTGGAATTTGTCCCCAAATTTACAGCACAGAGAACAAAATGATCTTAAGAACAGTATATATACTGTAAAATTCCAAATGTAACCAGGTGAGAAAAATGTGCAGATAGAGTATGGCATGGACCTGAAACCCCTTGCTTACAATGTAAGTGCTCTACTGAGATATTAAAAAAATCATACATATCTATCACCAATAAGAGTTATTAGTAGGCTATTACATGAATAAAAGTTGAAAACGGAGCTTCAACCATGTAAATTCAATCATCAGATATAAAATTGTTTGGTTGAAATATTGTAGATTCACTTGTATGCCTGCATATAGGTAGCTGAAATTTTAAAAAATATTTTCTAAAATAGTATTAGTATATCAAAAAGCATACCTTTCACCAGCTTGCTTTTCTCCTCCGAGAGTTTGGCTGCCTCCTCGAACACTTTTTGTCGCAGAGCAAGGTTTGAAAGACCCTTCTCCGATGGCAAGCTTTTGGCACTGAAACTTTTAAATCTTGGTGTTCTCCGGACTGTGTCTGAAGTTTTCTCCTCTAACGTGATACTGGAGAGTGCAGGACTGGTCGTCCCGCTAGCACTGCTGACCGACATCGGTTCTTCCGTCATGTCTCCGTCATGAAGAATCATGGTCCCCTGATACACTCGCACACTGTCATGTCTACAGTAGAACCGGAGAAAAAATGAAATATTTTACACATGAAATTTAACCTTTATCATTATCTATTTGCTCTTTGCAGAACATGTCTTCAGGGAGAACTGAACAAAAAATTTAACCCTTTACCTCATATAGACACATGTTTTGATGCCTTAGCGAACTGAGCAAACCCAGATCAGACAGTTCCTTTCAAAGTCACCAAAATTTAGAAGACCAATTCCTCACAATCTGCATGGCAAAAAATTTAAACAAATAAATTTATGTTCAGCAAGTCATGATTTTTTTTCATTAGTAAAAGGGTTAATATATAAAACTGATACTTTTACAACAATAGGAATCTTGATCAGCTTGCAGGTAACATGTGATTATGGCCATTGTCTTTATTTCAGTTTTCATCCTCAAAGCTCTTTGCTATAAGAAAAGAAAATCAAAGCTTTGCAGCCATGATGTAACGCAAGAAACACATGATATGCACTTTTACACCTCATAAGGTATCCATAATATTCCAAGTCTGAACTGAATCAACGCAATAGTGTTGA
This sequence comes from Solen grandis, assembly GCA_021229015.1. Classification (NCBI taxonomy): domain Eukaryota; kingdom Metazoa; phylum Mollusca; class Bivalvia; order Adapedonta; family Solenidae; genus Solen; species Solen grandis. The sequence continues at coordinate 8,589,504 of CM037794.1, forward strand.
GTTATGCTCCGGATAAGATGCTGACGATGGACAAAGTTATCCCGTGTCTGTCATACTACACAGGCAACACAAAAATGATATATCAACTATGGGACTAATTAATTTTAATTAGTTTTTATTTAGTTTTTATGCAAAAAGTATTGACCTTGTACATACTGCAGTTAACCAATAAGGCAATAATAATTCTTTTTCAATTTACAGACTATTTGCTGGAAAATTCTTGGTTATTTGAGATAAAAGGTGGATTTCAACTCTCCAAAAACCTGTTCCTATTTTGAAATTTATCATTATAATAACTAATTACCCTATTAAGTCATGACTATTCATGAATGAATACAGATTTATGACTTGATGAATATTCATTTACTGAACTGGTATATGAAGTAACAGATATTTCTTTGCCGTGCAGACTATGTAGATTCTGAGTTACAATATTGTATATGAGCTAACAGAGGAGGCTATGACCAGACAGCACCTGGAAGAAGCAGGTACTGTCTGATCTGGGTCTGTTCTGTTTGCCAAAGCATTAAACATATCTATATATAAGGTAAAGAGTTTAAAATGTTTCGTAAAGAAAAATCTTCCAATTCAAAACCAATTCTCTCATCTATAACATATATTCTAATTTAGTTCATATTCTAACAACACTAAGTAATAATTTCAAATAAATGGCTGTAAAAATATCCGAACACCAAGACATCACTTGTCATTGTTGCAGATGACTCCTGTAGTGGTGACATAATTAACCCTTTCCCTCATAGAGGACACCATGAAAAGACCTATGCGAACAGCATAAAACCAGATCAGCCTGCGAGTAACTCACAGGCTGATCAGGTTTTATGCTGTTCGCTGCTCCTTAGTGGTCTGGTAATGAGGATTTTACAATTAAATTTGGTAAGGTTTGAGTTTAGCTTTCTGCAGATCAGGCTTTATGTGGTACCTATTGAGTGCGTTAAAATGAGTCTATATGAGGGAAAGGGTTAATGATATCAATCATTACAGTCCAGATCCATTATAACGCTATTTTGGGTTTCCCTTAGCAACAGCATTATATCGGACTGTATTGTAATTATATGACAAAATTTAATGATTTAAGGTCCATGACTTAAGTGTTATATTAGTGTTTACACTAAAATGAAGCACAAAGTAATTGACAGTATTTTGGGAGGAAAGCAGAGTCTGTGTGGCAATCAAAATGAATATGCATATTGGTTGAACAAATAAAAAGCAGTACAAAGCTCCAACAAAAAATGCTTATGAAGCTTGCTTTCAATATTTTCTGTGTTCAGCTTCCAAAACATGCAACAAACATTTAGGCAGGGACATGCATGTTTTGGCATCATGTTTATTGCCTGATACCTTTAACACATAAAATAGGATTTAACCTTGTACACATTATTTAATTTTACTGCCAGTGTTAAATAAAATAATTAATATTAAATAAAAAAAGTGTTAAGTGTTTAAAAATAAAATATGCAAATTTAGAAAAGATTTCATATCTCAAGCATTGCCTTACTCTTAATATTCATAAAATGTAAAACAAATTTTACCATTCCAGGGAGGTAATTCTTCTTTATTCCAGAAGTTCACATGTTAATTCTTGTTATCTCCCTTGCAATCTGACATCATGCACTGGCACTGAAAATATAATACATTATACAACTTAAATAATAGATTTACATAATCAGTTATAGTTAATTGGTAACATCATGCATCTTTAACGGCGAATTCAGGTTCCATCATAAACCAAAGTGGGCACAATCATTTTTGGTCTTCAAAACTGTTTTAAGTACCATCATTACACAAAAATGTTTTTAGAAAGATTAGACAGATAACAACATCCCTTTCATATTATTGTCACATGCACCAGAAAACTGATACAGAGTAAGACCTGGAGTTTAGCAGTTCTAGATTCAAACCCAAACACATACAAACACATTCAATATTGCTTCATATATAAGCAATTATCTCAATTCCCCATTTGATTTGAACACTGAATATAGAAAGCATGTTTTTGGGGTTTTTTTATTTGGAGTTAACTTTTGCTGCAAAGTTTTTGAGTCATATAGCAACATCCAGGTATAAATTGCAGGAGGAAGACCTCGATTGCACAGAGGTCATCAGAGTAGAACCATCAACCTACCTCAACCTAGCTGAAAGGCTTCCTTGGACACATGAAAAATATAAGTGACCAAGCCGCATGTTCTCAAAAATACCTTAGTATGATCTCAGGCCTAAATTTGAGTATCATACTCAAATCTCTATTGAAACCAATAAACAAAGTTTAAGCCTGACCATCATACTTAACCCTTTCCCTCATAGAGGATACCATGAAAAGACCTATGCGAACAGCATAAAACCAGATCAGCCTGCGAGTAACTCGCAGGCTGATCAGGTTTTATGCTGTTCGCTGCTCCTCAGTGGTCTGGTAATGAGGATTTTACAATTAAATTTGGTAAGGTTTGAGTTTGGCTTTCTGCAGATCAGGCTTTATGTGTTACCTATTGAGTGCGTCAAAATGAGTCTATATGACGGAAAGGGTTAAGTACTCTTTTTATATTCAAGAACCCAGGGCCTGGGGACTTTCAAGTCTACGGTATATTTTAGACTCAGACTCAAGAAATGCACATTTTTAAAGTGATGTACTCCTAAATCAACATGTATTCCAGTGACTATATTTATTTCTCTTTATGATTATGTGAATGTAATACTTACCAGAAAATATTGTGTTTTAGTTACATGTTTTCATTCAATATCTAAGAGGAAATTAACTACAATTGTATGTGTATTTGAAATTTCAGAGTCCAGAGTCTGAGTTCTAAATATAGACTCAGGAAATTAATGAATTTCGGTCCAGACGGGGACAACAGACAACAAACAATGGAAATAATTTAAATTCACAGACTTTTTTTATATATTTCACACAGGTAGAGGCTGGCTGAAGATTTGACTCCATGAGGAAATGAGGGAGTTCAATGCTAAATGAGGCAATGACGTGTCAACTGTTAGAAAAATAACACATTTTTGACTTACTTCCATGCTATGTACTTTATATCAATGGAAAACTATGCTCATTCATATGTAAATGGAAAATACCCTTCCAATGAAGTATAAAATTTGATATAAATTTTAATCTCTCTCTATGCTGCACCTAATCCATTTATTAATCATTTAATAAACAGCATAAATCACATTTTCATCCCATTCATCACCAAAATAATCAAGTTTTAGACTTGAAGTGTCCTTTTTAGCTGTCAATAATTAAATGCCATTAATTATCTCTAATTGCTATTACGCAAGACAGAAAATAGAACAAGAGGGCCAAGATGGCCCTGTGTTGCTCACCTGAGTAAGATGGCTGTGTTAGGCATAATGACAAAAAATCTGGCATCTAAAGTGTTTTTTCTAACATTTGACTAAGTGACCTACATTTTGATCCTACCTGAATTTGAACTCAACTGGGAATTCATGCAGTCATCATTCATATCAAGTTTAATGAAGACTGGGACAAAAATGTAGGCCTCTAAAATGTTCACAAGATTTTTCTAAAATGCCCTGGTGACCTACTTTTTGACCCTATGTTTTTTTCACCTAAGTGACACAATTTAAAACTCATCCAAGATATCATGTAAACGAATATCCTCACCTAATTTCATGAAGACTGGACCAAAACTGTTGCCTCTAGAGTGTTAACAAGGTTTTTCTAAGACTTTCTAAGATTTGACCTGTGGCCTCAAGCATGTTCACAAGGTTTTTCTAAGATTTGACCTGGTGACCAAGTTTTTGACCCCACATGACCCATTTTCAAACCCATGCAAGATATCATGTAGACAAACAACCTGACCAAATCTATTGAAGATTGGGCTAAAACTGTGGCCACTTAAGAGTGTTCACAAGGTTTTTCTAAGATTTGACCTGGTGACCTAGTTTTTGACCCCATGTGACCCAATTTCTAACTCATCCGAGATATCATGTAGACAAACATCCTGACCAAGTTTCATGAAGATTGGGCCAAAACTGTGGCCACTAGAGTGTTCACAAGGTTTTCCTAAGATTTGACCTGGTGACCTAGTTTTTGACCAATTTCGAACTCATCCGAGATATCATGTCGACAAACATCCTGACCAAGTTTCATGAAGTTTGGCCCAAAACTGTGGCCTCTAGAGTATTCACAAGCAATTGTTGACGACGGATGACGGACGACGGACAAAAGGCGATCACAAAAGCTCACCCAGCACAAGTGCTCAGGTGAGCTAAAAAAAGGGTGTTGAAACTATGCATCTTTGAAAGATGACATAACTCATTAAAGATGTTATTCATTGTAATCATAATCATTTAAAAGGTGTTATACAAAGTTGAAAATCTGCCATTATAGAATAAACTGACATTTTATCTAAAGGGAATCAGTCTGAAAGCATGATTAAAAGTCAATTAGAGATACAAAAACAGATAAAAACTTTGTAAAGAGTTATAAGTAGACAAATCATAAATCATTTATGAGTTTATAAGTTTCTTAATACCTTGTTCAAATCAAAATACTTGATGAAGGTCTATACAAGACCGAAACTAGTTTGACATAAAAGTTGATTATATACCATCCATTGTCAGAGTTTGTGCCACTTTCACTTCTTGTGTTCAAATCAAAATACAGTTGGAACGTTTTCATACCCCGATTTACAGAAATTTTGGCTGTATAAAGGAACTATGTACGTCCTGTCCCACCATGTAATGTCCCAATCCTACACTTACATTACATGAACTCAAAGTGGGAGACAGGGATTTTAACCCTTTCCCTCATAAATACTCATTTTGACGCCCTCAATAGGTATCACACAAAGCCTGATCTGCAGAAAACCACAGTTAAACCTTACCAAATTTAATTACAAAATCCTCATTTCCAGACCACTGAGGAGCAGCGAACAGCATAAAACCTGATCAGCCTGCGAGTTACTCGAAGGCTGATCTGGTTTTATGCTGTTTGCATAGGTCTTTTCATGGTGACCTCTATGAGGGAAAGGGTTAATCACCTTTAGTGATAGGTCAAGTTTTTGACAGAAGACCATAATGAAATTATCTCCCCCTTAATTCTCATCAAAGCATAATATGCCAAAAAAATGTCCATTTAGGCTTCATCCTGAGTACTTATCTGTAGTTCTATTTCAAATCAACATGAAAGCCACACATTGCAATCTCGTTGTGTATACTGAATGTACAAACATCAAAGGGCTGTAACTCCACCAAAAATCATCACAGCGAAATGTACTGACAATATGCAAAACTAGGCTTTGTACTAATTACTTCTGTGAAGTTTACCAAAATCAGGCAAAGGCTTTGAAGATGAAAGTCTGTACAAAGTGGCAGTATGTCAAATATTGGGGAGACATAATTATTTTGCATCAAAGTTATCTGGCTTGGTTGTTTGCATTTGCCTGCCAAAAAATACTCCAAGGAGGTTCTCAAAAAGCACAGCTGCGCTTGTGGAACAATTAATCTGAAGAAGACAATTGTAAGGTGACAGCAATACACTTTAAAAGTAGATATTGCGGGCAGCATGTGTCAAATAAACACTATCAGAAGCATATATGACTTGATTGATATAAGCAGTTGATGGACACAAGAAAATCAGTCATGAAATGTAATTAAACAAGGCCAAACAATTTAGTCCCTTAGATAAAATAGCCAATTGCTTTTTATTTTCCCTTAGTTAGTAAATAGCAAACATTTGTGATAAAATGTAACTATGAAAGATGGCATAAAACACAAATGTGTCACTTAAGTGCAGAGAGGTCATATAATGTCATCATGACTTTAACTGATTAAATATTGTGACCACATAAAAAGAAAAGCTAGGGTTGTCAGGCTAAATAAAGATATACAAAGCAGGAGGGGGGGGAGTATCCACACCCTTTCACAGCTTGGGCTCTGTAAGATTTCCCCTGGGATAAATGTTTTAAATTCAAATATTCTGCAGAGACTTTTTATAAGAATGTGTATACCATCCATAATGGACTACACTCGTGTTTATATAGTCTAGCAATTAGATTGAACAAAATTGTTACCACAAAAAAAAAAAAAAAATGTCACCATTCTTTACAGCATATAGAATGTTTGCAATACATGTATAAAAATGTTAAATTTATCCTTGAAGTCAAGTCAGCTGTAATACGGATAAAGATAGATTGTATGAGTCTAGGTCAGCGAGTAAATCAAGGCCTGATATAAAGGATTATTTCTGTATGTATCTTCTCAATAGATTAAGATCATTTAGAAATTGTAACACTGACAAAAATCTATGGCTGTCACTGATAGAAAATGCTATAACAATAAATCAACTTACAAATACCTAAGAGAAAAATGTTAACCCTTTACTTAAAACCCTTTCCCTCATAGAGGAAACCATGAAAAGATCTATGCGAAGAGCATAAAACCAGATCAGCCTGTGAGTAACTCGCAAGATCAGCCTGCGAGTAACTCGCAGGCTGATCAGGTTTTATGCTGTTCGCTGCTCCTCAGTGGTCTGGAAATGAGGATTTTGTAATTAAATTTGGTAAGGTTTAACTGTGGTTTTCTGCAGATCAGGCTTTTTGTGGTACCTATTGAGTGCGTCAAAATGTGTCTATATGAGGGAAAGGGTTAAAATAGCTGTGTTTAAATTCCTTGACAAACAGGGTGACCCAGATCTGACAGATTCTTCTAGGAGCTGGCTGATCATGGTCTGCTCTGTTTGCTTGTTAGCTCATATAATACTGTAGCTCTGATTCTACAGTCTGCATGGCAATGAAAATATCATGTCATATACCATTTAATGATCAATAAATTAATATTCATGAATATTCATTAGGTAAAAGGTTTATAAAGATACGAAGCTGACAACTGCACAGAATTATGGTCAATCCACTATAAGTAATTATGGTAGATCTTTTTAATTTTTATCAAACTGCACTGAGGGCCATAATAGGAACTGTGTCTTTTCAAAGGACTGAAAGTACTTGAGGCATACAATAGATAAAGCCTTATAGGCATTTGTTTGAATACTGAGCAATAACTATTATTTTGGAATAATTTGTTGATTAATATTCAAACTGCAAGCTGTTTAGAAGTCATAAGTACTGCAAGCCAACTACAACCAAAAACAAAGGAGCCGACTTCAACCAAAACAAAGGTATAAAGAGCATTTTCACACCCATGCAGTTATAGAAGATTTATGGAGTAGAGAGTCAGATATGTGACCCTTCAGAATGGATCTTGCTATTCAAACTTGCAACACAGAAGAGAGTCTGACTTGAATACAGACCGTCCCAAGCCTAATTTCAGCTTGGGGCACTCGAATTTTAGTTCAGGGGTGCAAAATTCCTAAAACTCTCATTTGCTCCATGTTGTTGTATTGGGGTTACCGTCGCTGTGATAGTATTTCAATTATATAGCGACGTCCAGCTAATTACAGGTGGAGGAAGACCCCGAGTACACAGAGGTACCCAGGTAGAACCACCAACCTACCTCAAGCCAGCTGGAAGGCTTCCTCACACGAAAAATCCGAAGTCTCTACAGGGATTCGAACCCAAAGCGGTGAGGGGCTGAGAGATATGTAGTCCATGACTGTAACCGCTCGGCCACGGCGGCCCCCATTTGCTCCATGCCTCAACTCCCCAAATAATACAAAGTAAAATCAAACAATCTATGAAAAATTATCCGTTTTTTCCTTTACTCACCCTGCACGAAAGTTGACTTGCCAATTATCAGCAAATGGATGCGTGAGTGGAATTTTACATCCCTGATAATTATGATTGCAAATAGTATGTACTTAATTATCCTAGCACTATTTTACACTTACTATCCAGTATACAATACAAGAAGAACTATGACATAATACTCAAAATTAAAGTAACAAATACAAAAACATTTCATTCCAATGTGCGGCATTTTCCTGTCCATGTGCACAAAACAAGTGAGTCCCTTAATAAGGCCTGATTTCTCTTTACCTATAAAAAAAAATTTATCCACTTATCCAAGTTATGACACACCTTCAGAAATACTCCCCATTCACAGATTTAGATCTGTAATTATGACATTAAAATCCTAGATAGTAAATCTATACCAGTCTGTATTACATGATCTTATGTTATTATGACATTTTAAGAGCCTCTATTTACTTTGACCTTATCTCAGTTTAACCCTTTCCCTCATAGAGGATACCATAAAAAGACCTATGCGAACAGCATAAAACCAGATCAGCCTGCGAGTAACTCACAGGCTGATCAGGTTTTATGCTGTTCGCTGCTCCTCAGTGGTCTGGTAATGAGGATTTTACAATTAAATTTGGTAAGGTTTGAGTTTGGCTTTCTGCAGATCAGGCTTTATGTGGTACCTACTGAGTGCGTCAAAATGAGTCTATATTGGCAATGATCGTCTTTTAATTCTCCTCCTTTACTTTGAGGATTTACCCTTACTTAACACCATATTAAATTTCTCAATTGACTTTTCCTTTCTTCATTTTGGACTCAATTATTAATTGTTTATGGAGGTGCTTGCTGAAAAGCTTTTGAGTGAATACTAGTAGCAATCAGTGTAAACCATAATCAGACTGTAAAGAACTAAAGGAGATGTCTGACCTGGGTCAGCTCTGTTTGCCAATGCATCAAAATGTGTCTATATGAAGTACAGGGTTAAACATATTTCCTTTGATTTTGATATCTAATAAATAAAGCTTTTACAAGTTATACTCCTTTTCAAGGGTTTGAGGGTTGGTTTTGTACTTAAATCAGTATTTTTATGTCTTAACTTAGTCATTTACATAAGCATTTTGTTAAAACAAGAATGGTGAAAAAAATGTACATCTAACTGATAAAAAGAAGAAAAATGATGAAGTTTTCTTAAACATATTGTGATTTTTTTTTTTTAAAGAGAGCAATGATGCAAATGAACTGTTCATGTACTCCCCTTAGATTGAATGTCATACTAACACATTGAAAAATAGTCAAGTTCAATTTTCAGCACAGGTTTTGATTCAAATATCTCTTAAGTTTTCTTTACTATTACAACAAGTGCTTGTATGAAATATACTTGAAGATCCTTACACGAGACTTACAGTTGCATTATGAGACATAAATCAATCTCAAGTTTCAGAGAAAAGATAAATTAAATATGAATTATAAGCAAAAGTATTCTCATGTCATGGTTATATCATAAAATTATCAAACTGAGGGCTGACCACAAAACTACTCTAAGTGCATAGAATAATAGAAGGAGATGGAACAGTTTTACGATCGGCCCTCATATTGCAAAATGCAGAAAATTAACTATGTAAATAAAACACTTGCATGTGATTTATTTTAGTCACAGACATTTTCAAAACCACTTAGAAATGTATGAATAATGGATTTAAAAATAAAAAAGGTCAAAAGCTGGACCAACTGTAAACAATGCAGGAGAGATGTCATAAAAAGTAAATCAAATAAGTTTTTCCTGAGCACTCCAAGAAATGCTATTTCATATGATTATTCATTTTTCTTTTCTACAAAATGGATGTGAACTTAAATGTTAACTGAACCACTCAACTCAACATCTCAACAAAATAGCAATCAATAAACAAATACATCACAAAACTGTAACATCTACTTATATTTCTATAATGCACTTAATACAGTTTCAGGGCTTTTTTTTCCGTCTCTATCAGGAGCCATACACAGGGGCCTTCCTCTTTGAAAAATCACTTAAATTGATGCAGTTTTCTCCTAATTTGCATCTTACCTGAGGATTTTTCTTTCCCCATTGAAAAATAATAATGATATTTTCCCCAAAATGTGATATAAAGGCCCCTTCCCCAACATCTGTAAAAAAGCCTGAGTTTGTTGGTGTAGAAAATCCCAAGTATAACTACCAATTGTAATAAAATATACATAGAAAATTAAGATGAATTATTTCAGATTTACCAAAAATTATTTGTTACTGAATTGCTGATACTGTTAAAAATTCTCTGATATGACCAGACATGCATTAATGTATATATGCCAACCAATAAAGCGGAGACTCTCTTCAACATCAATGATAAATAAAATATATTTAATTTGAAAGTCAAATTTGACATTATATACACTTCTTCAAATAAAAATGAAAAAGAACTTGAGAACTAGTTTTTTGTGTGAAAATATAACCCCATTATTTTTAACTATAGCAGAACATCAAACAAAAAGGTTTTTAAGCCTTACACTGCTGTGGGTACTTGTGACTGCATTTGCAAACCAGAGCAGACCAAGATCAGCCATCACATCCATGCAGTTTGATCATGGTCTGCATTGTTCGCTATTCAGTCAATAAATTTTCAGCAAGTCCATTTAAGAATTAAGCATGGCAAGGTTTAATTAGTGATAAACAATTAGCCAATTAACCTTCATGAAGAATGTGTATTTATCCCCCCCCCCCCCCCATCTATTTTTCAAATTCATTTAAAAACATTTTAAATGAGTATAAACTGGACAAGTATTAGCATTTCCAAAAATGCTAAAAATCTGCGTTAGCCGAACAGAAAATTACACTGTCACGTAAGGGAAATTATATGTCAAAGTACTTGTAGTTGAAGGAGAGGTTCATAGCCGGGAAATGTTATCATGTTTGGTTCAGCATCAATCAACGATGAAAAGAAATTCAGATACAAGAAAGCCTTGTTAATTTGTTAATGTCATATACCATACCAGAAATAATAGGTGTCCCATACCATACACTCCATACCGCGCAATCTCATTAAAATTATATCCTAATTTGCGCTCCTCTACTATACACGATTAGGTTCTGACAATATTGCATAAGGGGTCACGTCAGATTGACCTTTAAACCCTTTCCCTCATAGAGGACACCATGGAAAGACCGATGCAAACAACATAAAACCAGATCAGCCTGTGAGTAACTCGCAGACTGATCTGGTTTTATGCTGTTCGCTGCTCCTCAGTGGTCTGGAAATGAGGATTTTGAAATTAAATTTGGTAAGGTTTAACTGTGGTTTTCTGCAGATCAGGCTTTATGTGGTACCTTAGTCTATTGAGTGCGTCAAAATGAGTCTATATGAGGGAAATGGTTAAGTAATTTACATGCATAAACAATAAGTTAGTGCTCGATTTTAAACCAATTAAATAGCACGTTTCTAACTGACTTCGGTAAAACATTTGTCACAGGGTGAGAAAAATTTGCAGCTTGACAGGGACATGAACCCGGGGCCTTTTGCTTACAGGGCAAATGTTCTACCGACTGAGCTACCCGGCCACTTACACATCTTTCTACTCTATTGTGAGTAATCAGTAATGTGACACATTAAAAATGTATGCCTAAGCAACTGCTGTTCTTACTAAATTTCAGACACCAGAATTAAAGCCAGAACAAAAAGAAATTGATTTGGCACTCTTGGGACTTTGTGGTAGTTCTCCCTACAGGACACCATCTGTTATTTGTTCATTTACATTGATGCGGTTACTTCCTCTGGTTAAACCATACAATTTGGTATACGCCGATTTGATTAGCTTATACAAAGGTCACTTAATGGACCATGATCACAATTTAATAATGGATAGATTACTTTAACCCTTTCCCTCATAGAGGAAACCATGAAAAGACCTATGCGAACAGCATAAAACCAGATCAGCCTGCGAGTGATCAGGTTTTATGCTGTTCGCTGCTCCTCAGTGGTCTGGAAATGAGGACTTTATAATTTTTTTTTGGTTTTTAGTGCGTAAGATGAGTCTATATTTGGAAAGGGTTAAAAGAATTCAACAAAAAAAAAAGAGAACAATACAGACAATGACATTTTTTTTTTCAACTCAGTATTATATGACTGTTATTTCTTTTCTCCATTGTTTGTTATTATCACAAATTTGTTATTATTTTTAAAAACGTATCCCCATTCTAGTTTTACACTGATAATGTTCAAATTTCTCTTTTTTATATACTTCAAGGACAATTTATCACATTTTTCATCATTATAAAAGTCAGTGATGATGGTTGAAATGATTTGCTGTAAATAAAATCTGTTGTTTGCATGTGTGTTCCACTTACCTTTTATCTCCCAGCTTTGAAAACTTAAATCTTAACTGTAACAGGTGATGAAGTGGACACACAAAAAAATGCTTTAATTATGAAAGATATTGTTTGAAAATCTGCATCTAAATCACAGAGTGAGTACTTCATTGGCACATCATAAATTTGCCAAATTTCAATTTTCATCTTCAAGTCACTTCAGTTAAAAATCTTAACAGACTGAAACACAAGATGTGTTTTAGACAGACTAATTTAATTCCATTACACCATCACTGTGAACTACCGTTTGAAAGAGTCAGAACGAGTAGAACTTATCAAGCCCACTTCACAAGAGACTCATAAAGCAAATCAAGCACACCCCTGGACAGCCCTCTGAGCTGTCATAAAACTACCAAACAAGTGGGGCCTTAAAGATGGTAGGAAAGACACTGCCTGATCACATCTGAACTCTTATCGTTCGGGGATAAGTCAATATTTGCAGGTTTACAGGATGTAATACCTTCTGTCACATCAATTGTCAGTATGGCTGTCTCACAAGCACCATGATCCCCACCCCCTTGGATTGCTACATTCCCGCTTGGTCAAAAACTGGGCGTGAAAATTGTTGTGTAAGCTAAATGCATGGCATCCCTGCATGGTGCACAAAACAGCCCATTTTGACCTTCAAGTTCTGTAAATGACCCCAAAATATTTCAAAATTTGTTTCTTTACCTATATAACAAGGGTTCATTTAAAATATCTAAGGAAAACCCTGGCCTGGCATGCATTCCGTGAGTTTGCTGAACCTTATATTGCAACCATAAGCTTACATTCAGCTATGAAGCTGTTTAGTGTCATAAATCATAATGTTCACATATACACGAGTAAAGCATAAGGTACACGTGAACACCATGGTATATGGTCCTAAGACACATTCACAGCTGACTGTTACATATATAAGCAACTGGTTGCATATGGTTTAGCATACTGAATGAACACCTGACTTAAATATATGTGATTAGGTGCCACATGTCTACGGCATGAAACTGCAATGTGGCAGCACTAAATACACCTATCTCTCATGTAGACAGTCTCAAAATGACTGTTGGTGGGACAACCTTGATTACAGAGGATAACCAGACTATCACAAGAACCACCAACCTATCACAAGCCAGCTCCTATGTAGAATCAGAGTGACCCTGTCAAAACTCAAACTCACAGCTACGAGGGACTAAGTGATGTTAAGTCATCGACTTTATCCGCAAAGCTGTGGAGGCCCCACATAAGCAATACATGAAAATATGGATAATTTTTAGAATTTTTTATCAATCTGAGGGCTGACTACAAAACTTATCCATCTCCTTTTATTTCTTTATGCATATAGAGTAGTTTTGTGGTCAGCCCTCAAATTTATCATTACCATCTATGAATATTTCTTTCAGAATTGTTGGCCACATATTACATTTTCTACACCAGATATATGGAGAGCTGACCAAAAAACTGTTCTGCATGCACATAGAAACAGAATAAAATGGAACAACTTTGTGGTCAACCCTCAATTTACATTTTTTAAGACCTTGAAATACTGTACAATTTATTAAATGATCAAGGATCTTCTTTCATGAACCTCTTTGACAAGATATAAATCCTTTATTGGCCACTTGACGGTAATAAACGGATATTTATTTAAAACTCAAATATGATATCGTTTATCTCTTTCGCTATTGAATTCTGTAACAAAGCATCATCAAATGTCCTCTGCTTTTATGATATTATTAAATATTTTATCTTATTTTACTTCAATTAGGCTTGAATGAATGCAAATAACATTAAATGACTACATAACCCTTTCATCTTAATGATATCTGCTGCTTCAAAACTCTACAAAGAATATGTTCTTTTTATTCCGCCTCTTTTATATCTAATGAATAAACATGTATAATAGTTTCATTATCCTTCTGTATATAGATATAAGAAGTTGAGCTAGGAAGAGGATCAACACTTTTATTCTCCAAAAAATTCCTGATCTTTACCCACTCTTTTCAGTGTTTATACAGATATATTTTTTTAAATTGACCCATCCCCTTCTAATTAGGAATTTTTGAGCAAAGATGTTAGAAATAGTCCAGAAATTATGGCAATCTAAGGGAGAAAAAATTCATGCACCTATCTAGACTTATGATACTGTGCTAGCAAAATGCTGTATAATCCATTGCCAGTTATTGGTGTGGCAATATTAACTTTGAATCCGGTTTGAATGATGCCAAGAGCCCAACTGAATACTGCACATAGCTATGAAGTTGTCTTAGCCTAGGGCAATATACCATGCTTTTCACTTGTACCTTATCCTATATGAATGCATGAACATCATGCCAGATAACAGCGTCTTCTTTTTGAATGTTTGTTTAAACGCCACACAACATAAATTCGAATCTCTCAAATACAAATAATAGGACAATAGGGACAAAAATCCGATTTTGTTGCTTTGTAACACTCTTCTAATGAGGCTGCGGGGCTATTCGAGGTTCCCCCAGAAGAGTAGACATATTTTCGAACAATACGAAGACTGACTGACTGACTATCTTAGTTTACCGTTGCTTCGACAGTATTTCAGTCATATAGTGACGTCCAGCTAATTACAGGTGGAGGAAGACCCCGAATGCACGGAGACATCTGGGTAGAACCACCGACCTACCACAAGCCAGCTGGAAGGCTTCCTCACATAAAAATCCGAATGACCCTGCCCGGATTCTAACCCATGCGGTGAGGGGCTGAGTGAGTGTTAAAGTCAGTGACTTCACCCTCTCGGCCACGGAGGCCCCCTAACAATACAAAGAGCACACTATACCAAACGGTGTTCCCCAGAAATGTTACTATTTCTATATTTTATCCAATTTCACTACATTTACCATAAATTCTCGTAAAATGTGCAATTTTGTTTATTTTCAAACGCAAATTACACAACTACTGAATGGTTACTGAATAACTGTGATACTCTGTTTACATAGTGTTGTTTCATAACGGCGGCAAACCCGACACAAAAATTAGCTCGTTCTTTTAGTAATATAAATATCCAAACCTCCTGTGGAGGTGGTGGGGAATCCTCTACTTATGTCCTCAAATTGAACCAAAAGCTTCTTTGGAAGGTTTATTTGGAATTCAAACAATCAAATTGAGAAAAATACATGTATATTCTTTGTGGCATTGGAAATATAGCCAAATACCACCTTTAAAACACCTGAAAACAATCCCTGTTATAGTATTTGTATGTCGTTTAATGACCCTCAATGGCATTCATCATTCCAAGATCCCTACAAAGACTTGTATCTCATCTCTTAATTACGGACCATGCTTTTCCTGAACTGAAAAATTACCATTTTTTCACAAGATTTTTTTAAAAAAGTGTTTACATCATTTAAACTATTTAATCAAATCCACTGGAACACCTTTTAAATTACACAAGGAGATTATCAAAGCCAAAAGCTGGTGTAAGTCAATAAACTCCGGAATATATCATTTAGATATAAATTACAGGTAGATCCATATGAGACTTATTTAATTACCCCCCCACTTCAGTTCATTGATAAGCATTTAAGTGTAAATTTTGCCATCTGTATACTTAAAGGTGGTTTGTAGATTTCAGACCAAGTTGTTTTTGTTTTCAATGCGTAACAGTTTTGCCACTTGTTTGCATTTTTGGCCTTCAAACACACCATTTCATTATTCAACACAATTAATTACACAAAATTGTGCACTTTTTGATTTGCCCTGTTTTCAAAATGCATTTCTCATTTTTACTCAACTGTTTTGTTATGCTGCGTTTTCGTTATGTCCTAACATATACAATCTGTTACTGCTTGTGATATGATGATTTTATCACTATTGTAAATTAATTTGTCAGTATCTATCCTCTATCATTTTTGACAACAGCACTGCAGTTAAGCGCATACATATCACATGACAACAAATGCTTTGATTGAAATTATTGTTACCCCAACAGTATTCTAATCACAAAATGGCTCCTATTAATGGATTTTTCCAGTGCTTGTATTCAAACTGATTCACAGGCTATCCAATAACTACACTGGGATAATAGGTAGTCAATGGTTGGCCTGGTTTACACAAAATAATGCATGGTTTTATTTGTTATACTGTTTTTGAGCTGTTGACCTAGTGATGAATAGGATAGAAGGGGCTTGAATGTTCAATGCTAACCTGAAAGTATTATAGACAGCTTTAACAGTTGTTGTTTATTTCATCTAAAATAGGTCATAGGTTAAGGTCAAGGTCAAGTGCATAATGAAAAAGTCCATCCACTAAAGCAGCTGCCCAAATATTGAAGCAATTCAATGAAGCACATAGAGATTACAGCAAATTAACCAAAAGGTTAACCAGTGAACCTAGCAAATTAACCAAAAGGTTAACCAGGGAACCTAGCAAATTAACCAAAAGGTTAACCAGTGAACCTAGCAAATTAACCAAAAGGTTAACCAGTGAACCTAGCAAATTAACCAAAAGGTTAACCAGTGAACCTAGCAAATTAACCAAAAGGTTAACCAGGAACAGCAAATTAACCAAAAGTTAACCAGTGAACCTAGCAAATTAACCAAAAGGTTAAAACCTCTAAATAAACAGGGAACCGCTAACTGATGGTTTGACCCCGTTTTTATTGCCGCGCATAGAATGTAAACAGGATACCAACTGGCCAACCAAACGGTCACCTTTACTGAACGTATGGCTGAGCAGACCTCCAAGGACGCCTTTGAAAAACCTGTCAAAAAATGTGAAAGGTGCATTACAGATGGAGGATAACTCCAAGTGCCTTTGTGGGCTTTGGTCTTCTTATACCTGTAGAAGACGTTTTCTTTGGATAAAATTGCTTGTTTTTCTAAAATATTTGAAATTTTAAATGTCAGAAATCCCCTTTGATCCTACACCAAATCTGTTATGATTTTTTTTTCAAAACCTGTCGTTGAATTTATTAATGTAAACCTGGATTTATTATAAGGCTGTATTTGCAGTCAAAAACATATATGCCACATTATTTTGACCTCACTAAATCTATAAAGCAAACAGTGATGAGCCCATAAGTTGGAACTTACTCTATTCTGACACCAATATTATGAAAGAGCATGCTGTAATAGGTCTGCTTTGTTCAGTGTTTAGCTGACGAGAACAATCATAACAGAGCTTTCCATTTTTTACATATATATTTAAATTAAAGTATCAGATTATCCAATAGCAAGGCTAGGATATCATGTGATCAATATGGTTGATCCAGATTACACAAAAGAACTCAAGGGTTGGTTTGAGAAACCATTTGTGACCAGATGACCTAGATTTCATTGGAAAATAATCCTTTTACAAAAGATGCTAAGGTGGGGCTTGAATTTTAACTGGAAACAAGAGCGCTGATTATCGCAAAATATGCCAGTCTAGCATTTGGGAGACTGATAAAATTTCAGAAGTTAAGAGGATGGCAGTACAGTAACCGCTTTGAGGTCAAAGGAGTGGTTGCAAAATGTGAAGGACATCATAGAACACACAGCACTGATCAAAGAGTTTATTAAATGATATTTTCACAAAATCATTAATAGCATACCCTTAACGTTTGAATGTATAAGAGTACCTTGCCTATGTTTCACAAAACAGTAATTTGCTTGTGTTTTACAAAACAATTAGATTAAGGTTTCCCTCAACTCAAAATCTTAATGACATAAAATGATTTTGAGAAATGTAAATTTGTAAAAAAAAAAAAATGCAGGGATAATGAATTTGAGATGTTTAAGTTGAGTAAAATCTCAATTTGAGAGTTTTTTGTTACTTTCTGTTGGGGCAATCTGGCTGGTAATCAAAAGGAATTGAGATGTGCAATTATACATTGTGTCCAAGTATTGTTAAGATCAGATTACGTTTGTTCAAGTTAAGAGAGTAGATACTGTTAATTTAACCATTTTTTCATCAATGCAAGGGCCATTACTCAGGAGTGTCTGGGGCAATCTGGCTGGTTATCGAAAGAAACAGAGATATTGTGCCTGATTACATTGTGACCAGTATGGTTAAGATTGGTTCACGTCTGATCAAGTTAGAGAACCGACAACATCACTGAAAGCCGACCGCCCACCCTCCAGACCGCCCGACCACCCGTCTGCTCGCCCGCCACAGGTGAATCTATATTACGTCCCGTCTTTGACGGGCATACAAACATGGAAATACTGTTATTGTGCTTGAGTTTACATTTGCTATGACAGTGATTTAGTCATATAATGATGTTAAACTATAAACTTTAGGTGGAGGATGACCCCATGAGTACAAAGAGGCACACGGGCAGACCCACCCACCTATAGCAAGCAAGGTGGACTTCCTCACATAAAATATCGGAGTGTCCCAAGTTGATATGTCCATTGTGAGAACAACATAAAATATGTGTTTAAGCCCATGGTTTGTTACAATCTATTAAATGATTAAAATCTTATAAAACTGAAATTGCACCTTCTAAAATTGTTCACCAATACACCTTTCCAGAGACATTATTCAAATTGATGAACAGTTAGTCTAGTAGCTACACGGTAAAAGGGAGTCAATAGTTGACCTGGTTTACACAAAAAAGCACATGGCCTAGTTCAGGATACTGTTTGTAAGTAATTGACCTAGCCATGAATGGGAAAGGTAGTGCATAAAAGTTAACCACTAAAAGATGGAATGGTGCATTTGTTTAGCCACCTTTGAATAAATGCTACAGAGTATGCAACAGAAGTTTATCAGTGAGCAGTAAATCTTGCTCACTACCTTGAAAAGGCTCACACCTTGTTGCAGATGAGTGATAAATCTTTCAATAAGTTGATTGTTGCCCTATATATTAACAGTGAAAGTTTAATCTAAGTTTAATTTCTCAAAAAAAGTATGCAATTTAACATTTCTTGGCATGACTTGTTATTTCAAATACAGAAGTCTTGCTTACATAGTGATTAAGAAAGATTATTTATGTTTTTTTCATTTTTCATATTTTGCCTTGAAAATTGTGCATGGTTTCTCTACTTTGAAAACCAAAGAACTTCTCAATTTTGTAAAAATGACTGAACAATTAAATGTAACTCTACAACACAGGTATGCTGAGATTAAGCAAAAGTGTTGAAATTTCAATTTTGTGTCAAAAATTTGTGTCAAAAATAAATATTTACAAAACACAATAATTGTCTGTGGCATAAAAGCACAAAAGAACTCATTTCTCTCAGATGTTGTGTACCGGTACCTATCACTCTACCTTGCATAGGAATATAGTTTGTTATGATGCAAAGGTGGCTTGTAAATAATTATGCAGGTTACGTTCATTTTATGGTGTTACAATAACCCATTTCGAAAGCTTGGAGTCCATACTAATAATCGGGTGCCTGGATAGCATAGTGGTAACACGCTTCGCTTCTAAAACTTTAAACTTTATTAATCACATCAAGCTATTGACCTCAAATACATCCAAGGGTTATTTGTTACACTATAAAATAACCAAAACCTGTATGTATCTACCATCCGAAATTAGTTATGAGCCAATGACCTTCACAGCAAAACATAATTACTTCAATCTATAGAGACTGTGCTGTCACTAGATACAAGCCCTCAGCAACTAACAGGTTAAATAAGATACTGAGTACAAATCAAAGCACTGATAGTGCTGAGAGAACAGGATTGTCACATTTCTTATGTTTATCAAAGTAAATTAATAAATGGGGATAAGATGGACACACCATTACTTATGTCTCAATGGACTGCTGACAATTAGCACATTGCCACTCTTACTCTACCTATTTCTCTTGCCTACATTTTATAAGATTTATATCAATATGCAAATCTTAATGAAAAAGAAGTAAGTTTAAAATAACAATCCTTCATTACTTTATCTAAGTTTGATATCTGGCAAAAATTAAGTTACCAAGCAGATCTGCAGCTCGTCAAACCCTCTTTCTATTTTAAAGTGACACCTATGACATGATTTATACCGATCCACTAAATTTTAAATGATATATGGGGAGCAGTGGTCCAGTGGTAGGACACACACTTCGGGATCCAGGGGTCCTGGGTTTAAGTCCTGCCAAGGACACTGCTAATTTCCTTGAACAAGAAATTTATCCAGGATTGTTTCACTTCACCCAGATGTAAATGGGGTACCTGAGAGAGCGGTATAATTCTGTGGCGCCATGGTGTGGGCTGCCATTAGCGGAGTGACAGACTCCCCAGGGAGATTGATAGATAGATACAAGTAGCCCGATGACCAGGGGTAAAAGCTGTAAAGTTGGTGAACATGCCCAAGGCATGAAACTAAGACTGTAAAATGCATTTACTTTTTACTTTATATATGAAACAATGGAATTTTCTTTCCCATGCAGACTGTGCAGAAAATGCCTGGAGCTAATTTTAGAACCTGTCGGCAAATGCATCAGTCTGCATCAGTGTGAGGCAAAGAATAACATTCTTTTCTTAAATTAGTTAGAGACACATTTCACCATCCTCTTTTATAAAATATTCATGTACTTATCTTAATCATCCCTGTGTAAAATTCTTTACTTTGATTCAAGAAAAATTTACTCTGAAATCCAATTAAGATTTAGAACAAAAAGACCAACACTTACTCACACACAAGAAGTAATCAAGACCATCATAAGCAGAATATTTTTTTTTGGGGGGGGGGGGGGGGGGGGGAAGAAAACCGTGTTTATCCGTAACCTCATGAATATTCATGTATTCATTAAAGAGGTGACTGATACTAATCTACTTAACTTTAAATGGTGTATGAAACGATGGATTTTTCATTGCCGTGCAGATTGTATAGAACCTGAGCTGCATTATTTTATGAGTTGCTTGATTTAGGACTGTTCTTTTGCCAATGTGTCAAAAACATTTTTTATGAGGTAATTTTAGGGTTACAAACTTGTGTGATCATTGTGTCCTTTTGAGGCAACTTAATCTTTGATTTTATTATTATTTAGCACTTAATGGGGTTGAAGAATAAAGGAACAGGATATATAGAATAGAGTTATCTTACCTTAGATTCACTCTCCTGTGACCTCTGACCTAGTAAATCCAAAAATGTCAATCAAACTAATTCAGTGTGAAACACATCCTGCATGTGATGCCAGTCCTCAACAGACTGAAAAGAAAGAGAGATTTTTTTTTTAATATTTCATAAACATTTGAATTAAATATACTTATTATTTCAATTTTGGGGCAGGTAAGCTGAGATTAGCATAAAAAAAATTTAAGTTTAAAAAAAAAAAAAAGTTTGAACTTTATTTATTTAACATTAATGACAAAACAAGACTTAGTTCTCACAACTTAGATTAATCACTCTCGATGGCTCTGGTGGCAGCATATGTGGTCTGAGAGCCTAGACCACTGTACCCTCTCACGTACGCGACCAGGAATCAAACCCAAAACACATTGGTAAGAAGGGAGGCATGTTATCACTACGCTATCCAGGCAATATCTATAAAGCAGAGGCAGTTTTTGAAAGATTTGCACTATTTGCGGCATAGGATCTCACCGAAATCAAGTCCGATAAATAAGAAAAAAACTCCCTTATCAAGGTATACATAGGATCGAACATGGACACAGGTTCTCACTTATTTTGGCAAAATGAGAAGGGATTTTTTCTCATGATTTATCACTGACCAGGTATGGTTATAACATTTAGTCACCAACTTCTTATAATTTTAAATACAGATTCATTTACAATCTGAAAGCTACTGGTAATATATAATTGGACCAATACTTTGTGCCAAGGAAAAGTTTTGAAAGAGATTCTTAATAGCCACCAACTAAGTTTAAACCTATAACATTTATATATTTCCAAATGAATTGTATATGAAACACTTAATTTTTTTTTGCCCTGAAGGCTGAGTAGAATCTGCTGAGCTGCTTAGATAGCTTTTAGAAGAAGCTAAGGAGCTAGCTGTTTGATCTGGATGTGCTCTGTTTGCCGAGGCTTCAAAGTACATCCTTATGAGATAAGGGGTTAACCCTTTCCCTCATAGAGGACACCATGAAAAGACCTATGCGAACAGCATAAAACCAGATCAGCCTGCGAGTAACTCGCAAGCTGATCAGGTTTTATGCTGTTCGCTGCTCCTCAGTGGTCTGGAAATGAGGACTTTATAATTAAATTTGGTAAGGTTTAACTGTGGTTTTCTGCAGATCAGGCTTTATGTGATACCTATTGAGGGCGTCAAAATGAGTCTATATGAGGGAAAGAGTTAATATATACTTTCAGAATGACCAGGTTTGTCTTCTGCTTTTCAAGTCATGCTCACAATGCAAAAAATTTATCATAAGGAATACACATAGCACAGTCTCAAAACATTCCAAAGGACTGCCAAGGTGTTAAATAAAGTCTTTTCTATGGAGTAACAAGTGTCAGAAAAACAAATAGACTAAGGTCATTCAGAACACCTACAATAAATATGTTATTCTGCCAAGTGTTTGCAGTAACAATTTCTGAGACACAATGGTCTTAGGTACTCCACAATGGCAATGAAAACAATTATTATTTCCTTTGAAGTTTAGCCATGTTGACAAAAAATGGGAGTGTTAAATTTTGTATCTATTCTTGAAGGTGAATGTTTATTTTCAGCCTAACGAGATTGTGATTAAACAATGAGTGAATAATACTGGTATCTTCGCATGTGGTAGAAAACAAGAAGTGTTCCTTGGAACACATGTGTCACTTGATGGAAAAAGTGTGACAGATAGACAGAAAAAAATAAAATGGTAGAATGCAAGTCTGTATGAAGTTTATTCACCTATTGCTTTACCCAAGATTGGGTGTGGGCAATTGATATAGATGGGGCTTTAAAAGACAGAGTAGTACCAAGAAATAAACTTTGGCAAGCATATATTGTGGGAATTTTGACAAATTGTCAATGCCTTCAGGTGGAGAAAAAAAAGAAAAGAAAAAAAAAGTCAAATTACCCAAGGTCAGCCCATCGCTATATGATTATTGCACAATTCATTAACCCTTTCCCTCATATAGACTCATTTTGACGCACTCAATAGGTACCACATTAAGCCTGATCTGCAGAAAACCACAGTTAAACCTTACCAAATTTAATTACAAAATCTGCATTTCCAGACCACTGAGGAGCAGCGAACAGCATAAAACCTGATCAGCCTGCGAGTTACTCGCAGGCTGATCTGGTTTTATGCTGTTCGCATAGGTCTTTTCATGGTGTCCTCTATGAGGGAAAGGGTTAAAAGGCAGTAACATAATGTTCTGGGACACTTGATATATCTTAATTGTACTCAGGTAAATTCAAATGACAGAATGGTTAGTCAAGTGTCTGCCCATGATTGGAAAGTTATTGGTGTGGCTGGTACTAGGTGTGCATGATATCACAATGTGGTAGCATTATATCTTTCTTACGTAGACATGGTGCTCTAATAACAGTGGGGAAACAAAACAAACAAAAAAATTTATAAACGAAAAAAGTAAATATCTCATTCACTCTATCATAATATTCTCCCAATTCCTTCCTCTTCTCTCTTTCACTCCCACATCTTTCTCCCCACCTCTCCCCTCCCCTTCTCTTCTTTTCTCTTCTTCCCTCCTCTCTCTATCTCTGCCTTCTTTCTCTCCTTTCTCCCTCGTTCTCTCTTAATCCATCCACCTACCTAATTTGACTGTCTGTCTTTCTTTCCCTCCACCTCTTTCTCCTTCCCTCTATCTCATTCTCTCTCTCTCTCTCTTTTCCCTTGCTGCTCTTTTTCCCTCCATTCCTCTCTCCCTTCCTTCTCTTTCCCACCATTTCTCTCCTAACTTTCCCTGGCTGAACCACACTACTGACAATACCAGTATTTGACTTTGCATACTTAAATACACAAATTACTTATAATAAAACTAATTAATATGTAGATCTGATTATTAGATAAAAGTTATTTCAAACCACCATTGTTAATTAAAAAGATCAAATAATAAAACTACACCCACCTTATTGAAAACCCTATGAAAACCATAAACTCTTTGAGAATCTTTTATTCCATTTTATACCCTTTTAACACATGACCCTCCTTTTTAAATGTACTTAGTATGACAGTATGTACCGCCGCACTCTGTGTTCATTCAATTTGATCAAATTTCAGAGCTAATTTATTTTCAACAACCAATATAGAACAATATCAAGAGGTTTTGACTCAAGTGGCAAAATCTAAAATACCAACGAAAATCATTCTGTCCGATTCAATAACATCAATCGTAAAATCTCAAGTATGGCGCTAAAATGACATGGACATTCAAAAAGTACTCATATAGGCATTTCCTATATATCATAAACTCCTTCAAAGTTGCGATAAGTTGACATGTGACTATGTAGTAGGCTTGAATTTCATTAACGAACAGGTACTTCTATTAATATCATTTGATCACAGAAAGATTAAGCAAGTTCATGTATCATTAATTATGTAAGTTTGATCCTGCATTTTCTAATATATTTATGACTTCTAGGATCAAAAAGATATTCTCCTTAACCCTTTCCCTCATATATACTCATTTTGACGCCCTCAATAGGTATCACATAAAGCCTGATCTGCAGAAAACCACAGTTAAACCTTACCAAATTTAATTATAAAATACTAATTTCCAGACCACTGAGGAGCAGCGAACAGCATAAAACCTGATCAGCCTGCGAGTTATTCGCAGGCTGATCTGGTTTTGTGCTGTTCGCATAGGTCTTTTCATGGTGTCCTCTATGAGGGAAAGGGTTAAATATTGTTTAGTAATCTTTTATGAAAAGTTAATTGCAATATGCGCATGTTCTCATTAAAGCCATATGGGCACATTGTAGTAGAAGAGAAGTGCAATGCTTGTTACATAGTAGTGTTTGGGTTTAAGCCCCGGCCTTGTGTACTTGAAATTAAGATTGGTACTCAAGTACAATTTTCATACACTCAAACATACTAGCCTATAAGTTTCAATTGGGATTTGAGTACAACATCATACTTAAGTATTTTTGAGAACATAGTGTCTGATATTGTATTCTATTGGTTGATGAAGTGGGTATAAGAATGCTGTAAGTTAGTGATTATCAGTAATTATCAATAGTTGATATCTCCATTAATAAAAATGAATACGGCTGTATAAAAATATACGTTTTTAGTTACTCTGATATATTAAATTTTTTATCTTAATATTCTTTAGACTATAATATACAATACATTACAATAATCTCTCAGAACTGGGAAATTTCAGGTGAATTAAGAAAAAATATTCAAGGATTTACAATATGTTCTCAAAGGAAAAAGAAACGCATGGTAAACTTTTTGTGTCAGTTTTAAATAGGAAGTATTCCCCGGTATTACAGTTAAAATTATTTTGATAAAGATTTTTTTAAACAAAATAAATGCTTTAGAATGAAATGGGGTCTATCATATGACGTTTATTGCAAGGTTGGGAAGTAAAAACTTGAGTCTGGCTACTACAGATTCTAGTTACCCTGCGTTTCTTTTTCCTTTGAGTATATCTAGGAAATGAAATAAAAGACATTTAACATGCATTTTGATCAGTTTATTCATACAATGACTTGTAGAGAAAAATTAAGTCACCTTAACTGAACTTTTTTTCAGAAGATTTACTTAGGAATTTTTACATTCAAATTGAAAAATATTTACTGGTATAACTAGACTTCTGGCATTGAGAATACAGTTGAAAACCTGCCTTAAAACAGCTGAAAAAAAAAGAAAGAAAAAATACCTGCAATTTATGTCTTAACCCTTTCCCTCATATAGACTCATTTTGACGCACTCAGTAGGTACCACATAAAGCCTGATCTGCAGAAAACCACAGTTAAACCTTACCAAATTTAAGTACAAAATCCTCATTTCCAGACCACTGAGGAGCAGCGAACAGCATCAAACCTGATCAGCCTGCGAGTTACTCGCAGGCTGATCTGGTTTTATGCTGTTCGCATAGGTCTATTCATGGTGTCCTCTATGAGGGAAAGGGTTAAGCAGTCAACATGGCCTGAATGACTTGAATTATGACATATAAGGCCCAGGAATAAAAATCAAACTTGCACCTCATTGTGTGTCATACTTCTGTAATAATCTCCATGAAGTCCACTAATCCTTCTAAATCAGTACAAATACAGTGAACTAATCCAAAACGGAATCTAAACCCCACTTCTACCATGGGTTTCCTCACTGTAACAATATCCATTTATTATAAAAACAAATTG
The DNA here is from genome assembly GCA_021229015.1 of Solen grandis. Taxonomy (NCBI): domain Eukaryota; kingdom Metazoa; phylum Mollusca; class Bivalvia; order Adapedonta; family Solenidae; genus Solen; species Solen grandis. Next base: position 8,615,720 of record CM037794.1, read on the forward strand.
CAACAATCATCAAATATTTCAACATCTACCAGGCGAATTTGATTAAAACCAGGCCAGAGTCTGGGATATGTGACCCTAGTACCATAACTACAATAGTGTTCAGTATCATCATCAATATAGGAAACAAAATTCATTTCCTATTGTGTATACACTCGCGAGCCAGTTTTCTTTGATTGCTGTAAAATATATCGGTACTAATATTGACTCAAATCAGAGCATTATACAAGAGGGAGTTTGTGAAAGCTTGGCATTGTGGGAAACCTTATTTACATAAACCTGCCTACTGTTTACCGATGTTTGCGCATTTACGGTTCGGACCAGGAAATGGTTGATGGGTTGTTACTCGCATCATAATGGCATCATAGTGTGACCTCTATCAATATAGCGTACAGCTGAAATGTGCCTTTTATGAGGGTAACACAAACAGCCGTTTATGGCCATAAAGTGCATAAAAACAAGCTAATGGAATTAAACAAATAAAGTAACAAAACTTTTATAATGTAACATTAATGCACCATGACACAATTTTTAGGAGAATTCTATCATTAAGTAGAAAGCAAGAGTGTTCACTGGAACACGTGTCACCTGCTGAAACGTAACAGAAAAGTGTGACGGATAGACAGACGGACAGAGAGACAATGGAAAAATGATCCTTATGTATCACCTCTGCTTGCAGCAGGTGACACAGAAAGTATACACAAGCCAGACCAGGACTTAAACCTAGGACATCTGGATTACTGTTAACACCCATGTAAACACCCATGTATAGTGCACACCCTGAGGTATAAGATATTTAACCCTTGACCTCATCATTATACTTATTTTGACCCACTGGCAAACAGAGCAGACCCTGATCTAGGTCTCCTCTGGTATTTTTGCTCATATCATATTGTAGCTCAGATATTGTAAACAGTTTGAACATCAGACCTATGATTTAAAGTTCTTTACATTAATATTCATTGATTAATAAATTTGGCCATGAATATTCATAAGGTAAAAGGTTAAAGGCTCTCCTCTTTAATAGGTACCAGAATGTGTTATAACCTGAACCCCAAGTTTTCTAACATGCATGCACTAAGCTCACTTTGAATCTAGCAAATGCATCCCTTGATACTCCGCTCAAATTTTAGGATTATTACTTTGCATTAACCCTTTCCCTCATAGAGGAAACCATGAAAAGACCTATGCGAACAACATAAAACCAGATCAGCCTGAGAGTAACTCACTGATCAGGTTTTATGCTGTTTGCTGCTCCTCAGTGGTCTGGAAATGAGGACATTATAATTAAATTTGGTAAGGTTTAACTGTGGTTTTCTGCAGATCAGGCTTTATGTAGTACCTATTGAGTGCGTCAAAATGAGTCTATATGAGGGAAAAGGTTAAGTAAGGCAGCAACACATTTCAACATTGCCAGGAGCTGTCTGATATGGATTGTCTCTGTTTGCTCAATTACCAGGGCTTTTTTCAGGTATCCCACGGGGCCAAATATAGGCCCCATTCCCAATGCTATCTAGGTACATTTTTTCCCCAATTAAGAAAAAAAAATCCCAAAGCCAAGAAATACATTTATTTTACAAATATTACCCAAGTAAATCACTGTCAAATCCGTTTTGTTTACATTAACAATTCTCATAGGTAAAATTATTGCACACACTGTCTGAGGTCACAGTATAGTTTAGTCTACATCCATGAATTGCATTGTAAACTGAATAACACTGAAAGTTCTTGATGAAAAAGTTTGTTTGTATGATGTTTTAAGTGAACTATTGTATGAATTCCAATGGGTCAAATTTCCTAATTTCATCAATTCGACAATTTTTTCCCCCAATTTGCCAATTTTACCGATAAAAAATCCCAAGTTTGGCAGGGGCCTTTTTCCAAAAAAAAAAAAGAAAAAAGCACTGATTACTGAAACACAAAGGCCACATCTCTGTGCTAATTCATCCAACCCAAAAATGCTGATGATATGCACAACATTAGGCTTGATACTGTGAAGTTTCATTAAATTTAAGCCAGATGAAGTGCAGACAAGATATCATCAAGAATACAAAGTACCATATCTCAGTGATATTTCCTCTAACACAAATTTGCCAACAATATGCATAACTAGACTTGATACTGATCAATCCTGTGAAATTTCATTAAATTCAAACCAGGGCTTTTGGAAATGAAGAGTGGACAAAATTGTATTTACAGACAGACAGAAAAGCTGATTCCAGTATACAACCCCCTCCCACAAAAAAGAAAATTTTGCAAATCCATTGTTTCTTATTAATCCATATAAATTTCAGTTAATATTGATATTCATTCAGTCATAACTAAATCTCCCAAACAAAGTTTTGAGACTTATTGTTTTGTTCTGGGGGTTTTTTGTACATGAATTAAGAGCCATTTGATGCCAAACAAAGATTTTTCTATGTTAAAGAGGATTTTCACTGTTCCTAAAAGTTTCCTTCCATGGTAATGACAAACTAGCTTCCACACCATCCTGGGCACAACCGATAAACTGATAAAAACTTGTTTCACAATCAATGAAAACTTCATAAAGTCTTCACTTTTCATCAAATCAAAATTAAATCCAATCGCCATTTTTGAAAATTGCCGTACATAAGCAAGTGTTCGTATTTGCATTAAGAAATTAATTTTTGCTGCTGCTTTAATTTTGTACATAAAATTATATGAATGGTGTACGTACAAATTTGTTATCAAATGCTGGGTTTATAGACTTAGGATGAATTACATTATAATTATCGGCAAGTTTGAACAACTTCTTAACTATTAATCATTCAAGGACACTGATCAGATGATATGTAAATGCTCATACCTTGCTTGACTAATATAGTTGTAGAAGTGATAAGTTTTATGAGATTAAATCTCAGTTAGACAGCTTACAGGAGGTCTGCAAATATGCAGTATCATTTAAATATGCAAATTATATGCAAATTTTAAGATGTTTATACAAATCTTTTGTTAAACAAATTGAAATTAACATCATTCTATAAAGCTATTCAGAATAAACTTTGCTCATAAATGGAATTTGTTTACATTTAACTTAAACTAGAGTTTAGACCACTTAACAGGTGTTTTTTAAATATCTAATCTACATACGATTTGTTAAAAAATTAAGCCAAAGAGGTTAAATGTTTGATACAGAAGAAGTCAAAGGAATTTTATTCATTTAAAAAGTAGAGCAAACATCATTAAGTCACCATATAGAAACTCCACAATTCAAACAAACTTTTAATATTGGATCTTGAAAAAAAAAAATTCAATTAAATCAACATACACCTTTTAGAATTAATACACAGACAGTCGGCAATAAAAACACCTACTCTCTATTAATACCTGTCATTCAATAAAAGCCTGACAACAATGCGGACGACTGACCACACGTCCATAAAAGAACGGCGTTTCTCTATATTAGTTCGACACTAACCTGCCGTCTATTCCGATTGTCTCCACATTCCTACAACACTTGTTTATCACCTGTAGGCATCACTTGAAACACTTCCTATCTTTCTGCCGAAAACGCTTTATCACTTACCGGGTGAAATATTTTATCTTTATCGGCAATAAATATTGATTTCAACGCGGAGAAGGCTGCTTGTGGTGTTTGTACCCAATGGTTAACCGAACGTCTGATTGATTTGAAAGCTTCCTTAAATATTCCACCAGTTTTGAATTTGAAAATGAAAAGATATAAATACTTGAATAGGTAGTAAATTTAGTTCAAAGATGCTCTCTCCAACTGAAGTTTACATAAACAACCTTTGTACCAATATATTGTCAGATTTATTCTTGTTATTTGTATTCAGGTCTTTCAGTAATAAGTCAGTTAATGGTACCATATCTATGAATATCTCTTATGATTACTTTTACAAACGATGGCGTCCTATTTATGTGAATCATACAAGCAATTCTATTTGTGTCACCTGCTGTAAGCAGAGGTGACACATAGGGATCACTTTTCAGTCATCTGTATGTCCGTCTGTTATACTTTTTCGTCTTGATTCGGCAGGTGACTCACATGTTCCAAAGAACACTCTTGTTTTCTCTTTATAAATATACATTGTAGATTTTAACACATTTCTCTTGTCCACACAGATGTGTGGTTAAAGCATCCGCCCTGGAATCAGCAGGTTGTGGGTTTCTTCCTGAGCCACTAAATACCAAAATCATGAAAATGGAACTGGTATATAAGCTCCCTTGCTTGGTGCTCAGCATGTAAGGGTAGTTACAAGACTGGTTTGCCAGGTGTCAAGATAATGTGACTGAGTGTGGTATCATGCCACAGTGTGGCAGCACTATATCTGTCTTATGTAGACATGATTCCATTATAATATAAAATCAGATATGACACTATTGGACATTAGACCCAAAATCTTTATTTTATGATCTAATTAATTAATAATTAAGTGAATGAAGGTGCATTATTAGTTATAATGCAGACCAATATAATGCAGTATTTTTACTTGTACCTAAATAAAGCTTATAATGCAGCTACACTGTAATACAGTTATTATTGACAATTAAAAATGCGAAAAAAATGTCACATATAGGTGCCTGCCATTTAGAGGTTATTCACCCTTTCATTACATTACACATTTTGATAAATATGTGAATTTGCATAATAAGCTCATCATGGCATGTAAATATTGTTTGATGCCATATTTGGACCATATTAATCACCATTATAAAGGAATAGCAGCAATTGAATCTCAAAGAACATGAAAAATGAACAAAAATAATGTATGCAACAGGTTTAAGCCATAGATGTATCAATTAATCAAGAAGTGACACTTACTACAAGTACATAGATACAAAACATGCAAGATATCATGACTTCATATTATTGTAAATCAAACGCTTCGGTATTTCAATAAACACAAAGTATCTGGAAGCAACAGACAACTTTCTCAATTAGAGGGAACCATGGTTCACAGGTAGTAGGTCAAAACTTGGATATGAGGAGCTCAAATTTTTCATAACTTTCCAAGGCGCATCCAGTAACAGCCAAGAAGGAATAACATAAAATTGCAAATATTTATTTACCATTTGATGTAGAAATAAGTAAGTTAAACAAATATCAAAGGAGAGAGATTTCAAAATTGCAGAATTCATAGTAATTCTCCAACTGGAGGTTACAAACCAGAGACTTTCAGGTTGCCCACTGGGGATCTTCAGTCCTTCAAGCTTCGAGGGACCTATACAGGCTACAAGCCAGATAACTGGTCTAATGCACTTGACCTATTCCAATTCCTCAACTTAACAAGAGTGTTCCACATGTGTCACCGGCTGAAGTGTGACAGACAGCGTGACAGGAAAAGTGTGAGAGACAGATAGACAGACAGATGTACATACAGACAACATAAAGTGATCCCTATGTGTTACCTTGGTGACACAACACCACTGAGAAATCATTAATTTTCATGGGACACTAATTTTCGTCAATTTCTTGAAATGTTTTATCCACGAATATAAATCCTCATATAAACATGTCCCTGATATAGACCTCATGTTTTATAGAGCTTAGATCTACAAATAAATTTACCCATGAAATTCCCTTAGGTGCACAATAATAAAAAAAATTTGATGACATTGAAAATTAATGATTTTACAGTAATTAGTGCAAAGAACTGGATCAATCGCTGTTGATTTGTACCTGGCTTCAAATCACCTTTACTGTTTCCTTTCATAGAGAGTCAAATAGCATATCAAACTTCATCTAAACACTAGTATTGAGTTTTTAATGATATAATCAAAGCATTACAGCCTCTGTCTTTTCTTTAATCTCCCCATTTTTTTTTCTATACAGCTAATTTTGTTATTGTAACAAATGCATATTCCAGAGTGTTAAATGTTTCAAATCAGGTAAAAAGGGTCACACAGAGTAATTATTCTGCATGAAAGATTAAGTACATAATTGTAGACTTACGATCTTCTGAATACAATATCACAAAATATAAATGAAGAAAAAAGAACCCAGATCAAAGATTGCTCCAATCAATGTCGGGCTTACGATTCCTTGACGATCAAGTTCATTGGGACTTTTAAATTGTCACCTGTTTTAGACGTTGGATAAAACAAAATAGATCCAACTAATCATATCAAACGATAACAGATTAATGGGCAAACCTTGGCGGTATTGATCTATTTTTTGTCTGTAACTTGGGTTATCTTAAAATCAATCTCTTCGAGCAGTAAATCGAATTATCTGACACTTATACTGTACAGTAAAGACATTAAGCTAATGTTGTAAATGTTTTGTATCGATAGGTGGTCATGTAGCTATTGCAATGAGCTATAAATTTGAACACCGAATAAAAGTAGCATTCACACATTACAAATAAAACCTGAAACTTATGTGATCATAAAAACAATGCACAAAAAAAAAAAAGGTTTCAAAAATTTAATATTGATGTATAAATCAATGCCAGCGTTATAAAAGGCCTGGATGCATTGTGTCTGAATGCAGCAGACGCAAAATAGAAAAAGATGATATGCAACCATAGCATGCAACCTTGAGCTTGCCTTACAATGTACTACCATATTTAATCAATTCCTTTGCTTGAGTGATTACACCATCAGATAGATCCAAGTTACCAGGAAATCTTTTGAATACTGTACATGTATGTCTCCTTTACTTGGAGCTCAGCATCAAAGCAACTTATTCACAGGTCATTGACTAAGAATTTGATTCAAAACTATTCATGTGTATTTTGCCTATCGATACTATGTACAGACGCAATGTCACCTAATGCAATGTTCTGTGATCGTTAAAAAGAGGGTAGTTTCTCCGTCACAGGCTATAGCATTACAGAAAGTATAAAGTCTATCTATATTTAGAATGTGCTGTCACATGATTGATCACATTTTGACTCTTTGCGTATGCACTCACTCCACTAGCTGATATTGTTCATAACACAGTCACTACCCCAACCGGATGAAGATGTCATGTTGCGAAATGTGTCACATGGTACAGCAAGCACCTGCATCGGTGATACCATATTCTATATTTAACTGAAATTCCTTGAAGTGTGTTCAAGAAAAATATAGCTTTTTCCCATGCAGTGTGACATACACAAGCCAAGTTTATTTATCCTAAAACAAAAACTTCATCAACAATAATGAGGAAGAGTAGAAAACATTTTTTTTTTTGTTTTGTTTCTACCGATCAACTGTGCACAAGCTGCTTTAATGTGTACTTCCAGGAGCGATTGACAGTGAGGCAGCACTCGAAGTACCAAAATTACTTAAATACTTTAAGTAGAAGTAAGCAAACAAAACAGAAGTGGGGGAGCAGGACAGATAGCCCTAATTTAAGAATAATCTGCCTGCTTTATTGTGTTTATTGCATGCCTGTGGCTTGAATCAACTGTATTTACCTTAAGCAGATAACATCTGACAATTATTATCAGATTGATTATTGGCAAATTAACAAACAAAACACTATTACTAGTTCCACCACATTTAAAAAAGATTTTCTTGTCTGCTACATAACAACATAGGTCACACCATAGTTATTCATAGATTTTTTTTCTCCAGTGTTAATTCTCATTACTTGAAATTACTTTCGATTACTTCACTATAACAGAATGGGGTCTCAGTCAATATTACTTGGTTTGAAATAATATAATCTGAAAATATAATCCATGAGTGAATTAATCTGTTCCTTATAAATTACAAGTTCTCTAGTGGTACACAACAAAAAACACGTGACAAAAATCACAGAAAACTAGGGGGAAAGAAAAAGGCAAATTTGTATAAAGGAAATATGTTACCTTTGTATCTTTATTTACTTTAACTATCTATTTTTTTTTTTAACCCTTTCCCTCATAGAGGACACCATGAAAAGACCTATGCGAACAGCATAAAACCAGATCAGCCTGCGAGTAACTCGCAGTGATCAGTTTAAAAGCTGTTCGCTGCTCCTCAGGGTCTGGAAATTGAGGATTTTGTAATAAATTGGTAAGGTTTAACTGTGGTTTTCTGCAGATCAGACTTTATGTGGTACCTATTGAGTGCGTCAAAATGAGTCTATATGAGGGAAAGGGTTAATTTATTTATTTAACATCAATTAGGAAACAAGTTTTTCCAACCTATATTAATCATTATCGATGGCTCTGTTGGTGGCGTATGAGGTTATTATTGTGGGAGAAAACCCATCTGCCTGGATTGGTGACCACTGTACCCTCTAACGTACGTGATCAGTAATCGAACCCGTGATGCATTGGTGAGAAGCAAGTTGCCATTACCACTATGCTATTCAAGCACTTAAATGTAACACTTCAAAATAATTGGAAAGTTCAGTCAACAAATAATTTGCTTCCACAGTCACCTGTATTATAATGCACAACTGCCTAATCATGCAGACGCATGTGTTTTCTCCTGGTACTTTTGTTTCTCCCCTTATCAAGGACCATACAAATACCACCTTCAATGCCAAGGAGGGGATTTTCATAAGCGATATCGCTCTCTGTCCATTCGTTGTAAAATAAATAAAGTAATAAACTTAACTGCCTAACTGTGTGAGGAGGAAGTTCCGCCACTAGATGATTGTACACCATGAAAATACAAAGAAAGGCCAGATCACCTGTCTGAGTGGATAAGTGGTTAGAACGTCTGCCCCAGAACTGGGAAGTCATGTGTTCGATCCCTTGCTGCGGCATACCAAATTTGTGAAAAATTTATAGCTCCCTTGCTTGGCATTGTGTCAGGATAATGTGACTGGATGTGGTATCATGCCACATTTATATACGGCATGATACTGCTTTATGGTAGCACTATATCTGACTCAAGTAGGCATAGTCTCTTAAATAACTGAAATACTGTACAATCAGCAGGACATTAAACCCAACAAAGAAACAAAGGCCAAACCAGACTGAAAGCTATACGTTTTGTAACTATCTTGTCTTTTTAATTCTTTCTAGTATCCAACAGTTTGAAACATCATTTAAACTAATCTTTTTTTAACAGTAGTAAAACATTCCTTATACCAATTCTTCTTGATGATTCCTGTGTTAGCATCAATACTAGGTGCCAGAGAAGACCATGAAACCAATGTGTCCTCAATTGGATTCAAATCCACGATTTTCAGACCCACAGTCATTTATAATAACCACTGGACCACAGAATCATTGAGAGTATGTGAATTACCAGGGGCATAGCCAGAGGTAATTTGATGTCGAAGTCCACGCCATAGGCATTGGTCGAGTGCCGAAGGGGGAGAGTGAGCCCCCTCTCGTCATGAGTGTTTGGGGGATCTCCCCCTAGAAAATTTAAAAAAATTCATGTGATTTTGTGGCTTCTGGTGATGTCCGGACGGACTTACATTCCGTCATTCCTGTTTCATGACACATGATGACATGAAATTAACAATATTTGTTATAAGAAATTCATTATTTCGATAGTATTAAAAAGAAAATCAAGAATGTTGAAATTTACCCCTATTACTTAATGCTATGTGTTGTTGATGGAATTCTGGCTTTATCACATATTCGTTTTTCCTAGATAACTTTATGGATATAGGTACATGTGTGATAAACCAAATTAATGTATATTATGTGTTTATATATACAAAACTCATTTTTTAGATTTTTAAGGGAAAAAAAACTTACCTCAAACAATAACCTTTAAACATTTAATTATGACACACAGGTATTTAAACAAGTCCATCACGTGTGTTTATTGGACGTTAAGGAATACACACACAATGTCTAAATAAATCTCATCTACGACTGGGGGGATTATCAGATTATGACTAATCCTCACGGCATTGTTGTTCTCATGACTGGTCCCCAATGGAGCTCATGGTTTATCTCCCCCACTTGATGTAAGTGTTTGACCTGGATGGACCATTGCTCAATAAGACTGCAAGTGTTTTTTAATTCCTTAATAATATATTCCATGAAAAACAAAAGGAGAGCTCTCTCAAGCTCTCTCAAGCCTATACAATTATTCCTTACATTAAGCATGTTATCAGCAATTACTTATTTCATTTATAATCCTTCTTCCTGTTTACCTCCATTGAAATAAAGGGTCTCTTTTTTAGTTATATCAAAAGAATTTGTTTTTGGGGTTTTTTTTGGAGGGGTGTTTTTGTTAATGTCTTTTGGGGGTTTTTTTGGAGGGGTGTTTTTGTTAATGTTTTTTGGTTGTTTTTTTAGAACTCTGGTTGGCCTTCACATTAACCTTTCACTTCATATTAACCCTTTCCCTCATAGAGGAAACTATGAAAAGACCTATGCAAACAGCATAAAACCAAATCAGCCTGCGAGTTAGGTTTTATGCTGTTCGCTGCTCCTCAGTGGTCTGGAAATGAGGACTTTATTATTAAATTTGGTAAGGTTTAACTGTGGTTTTCTGCAGATCAGGCTTTATGTGGTACCTAATGAGTGCGTCCAATTGAGTCTATATGAGGGAAAGGGTTAATTAACTGACAACCAGAGCAAATTGTGGTCAAATTAACAAAGAGCTGTTTGATCAGGGTTTTCTTTATTTGCTTATATATAAAATTGTAGCTCTGATTTGACATAGTCTGTATTGTAAAGAAATTCCATTGTCTCATATAATTATGTAAAAATCAAACAACATTCATCAACATACATGAATCATGACTGATGAGGTAAAATGTTCAGAACCGTAATATCTAAATGCCACCACCAGTGTCAATCTAGGTCATCATGAAACAAATAGAAAGTTCATCTAGAACTTTTTAAGAGTAGACTAGGCTGACTTGGGTTGGAGTTTAGACATTTTTCGGCGTAGCTGTATAATTTCGATTTCAACTCGCATCTTAAACCAATCAAATGTACGCTAACAGCGGTAAATAATTCTAAGCTGAATAAAAGGACTCCTGTCATTGGTTAACGCATCGTTATGGACTATAAAATTACTGTAAATAAGGGGTGCAGCTTGTATATATCATTCAGCTTGGTGTTATTACTTTTCTTTTTGATGTAAACATGAAAGTGATTTCAGTAAGTTAAATACAATCCTTTTCCATCAATTGAGGAATGCTACTTTGTGAAAATGATTTAAAACAACAAAAAAGAATCCACCGTGTTATGACATGAAACCCCTTAATTACTATGTATATTGAATTCTTCCAGCCTGCCGAGATGCTCTCATTGAAAATTAATTCGCCAAAACCAAAACAACTAATAACGCTTTTATATCATAATTGTCATATGCAATAATGATATGAACAAATATCAAACAAGCCTATTTACAGATATAATTTTTTGTATTACCGTCTATAAATAAGTATATTTCATAGAAAAAATACTGAACTATTTCTAGAGCGTACTAAATTTGTTGTGCGTCGGTCTTTCGCGCGCTTTTCCTCGGAATGTTCTAGAAGACAGGAAATCTCGTTTTTCTTTCATCCTACGCCGAATATCTTTTTTTAAAGATATTTCTTGTTTTACATGAAATGATCTCAGTAAATGTGTCCTCTACTTAAGTTTGATGAACCAGGCAACTAAAAACTATCATAAATTAAGCGACTGAATATATATAGGACTACTCTGCTTCTTGCTGGGTTGATTGCAATCGTGGCATCCGGTTTGAAATTAAAGCAGTTCATGTAAATCCCGCTGTCAGCCTAGATCTCAGTGCCTTGAGCACTTTGATCACAAGAAATGAATGAAGGGCGGCAACTCTTACAAGAATATAATCCAATCGGACAGTACAAACACAGTATAAATCAAAGGAGTTTGAAGTTCTATCAATAAATAAGTAATATATAGTATAAGAAAAGCCCCGTACATAATAAAAAAAAAACAATGTAATATGTGCAAGTCCATCACTTCTGTAAAAAGCCAAATGTTACTGGACTGAGCCACTTGACAAAATAACCCGTACAGACGGGCGGTTGGCGTAATTCATATGTCCTACAAATAACTTCTTAAAATGTAATTAGATCTATATGTCAAGTTAGATCTACTCCAAACACTTAGTATTGAGGGTAAAAACTGTATTATTTAAAAGGAAATTAAATAAATAAATTCTCAACCAGTCGAAGATCAATCAACCGAGAGCAGACGCAGGTCGCCATAATAAAGAACGATAACTCTGTCAGAAGATCTCTTTTTTGACACCAGAAATGATAATGGCTATGATAAATCACTGTCCTGGATTAACTGCAGTATATTAAACTTGAAAACCTCATAAGCAGATCTTTGACCATACATCCTCCTATATCGATATCTTCAAACCTGTCCAGAAAGGGTTAAATCGATGTAGATCTAGGGAGATTGGAGATATTGAATTCATTTATTAAAGGAGTCAAACAAGTTCCCAAATAACACAATTTATCGAAATGAAAGTCTGTTCTAAATGGACTGTTTAGTAACCTTAAATACGGTGGCATAATGGGAACAGTCACGTGGAAGATATATTTTATTTTCTATCGCGTGCTCGCGCTGTAGTTATCACGTTCGAACGCCATAACTTTAGTTGTTGCGTTGGCACGCGGAAGCTATTGCGTTCGCACGCATCAGTTATCGCGAGCGCACGGGATATTAGAAATATATCTTCCACGGATGTCCCACCGCTCTTACAGATTTTCTGTCTTCGTTCTTATATATAGAGGCTAAAAAAGCAGAATCGGTACATAGTGTCAGATCAATGGCGTGCGTCGTCGGCATCTCAATGTTTGCTAGCCTCACAGATCTACAAAATTAATAGGTTTATGTTAGTTTTAACCTGGCTTTAACGAGTCATTGCCTAAAAGTGTTATCTTTGTTGATACGTGTCAACTTTGCAGTCTTTCTTTATGGTGTTATTATTGGCACAACAGAATACCGTGAAAAATTCTTATCGACTTGACATTATGCATCTCATTTCAAT
>CM037794.1:8628671-8678671 GCA_021229015.1 Solen grandis
CTCTCTCACTCTCTCTCTCCCTCTCTCTACCCCTCTCTAAATGAGTATGAGTGTTCTTTTTTATGTTTTCCTTTTTTCTTTTTCTATTTTTCCCATATTTTACTTTTGTTTCTATATGTCTATGTAAAAAATGATTTGTAATTCTTAATGAATTCGCCATATATTCACAATTTAAACATCAAGGAGAAAATCTCAATAAGCTTTTAGCTTTCGATTTCATCCTATTTTGTATTATGTTTAAATAAATTGTATTTGTAAAAGATATCAATAAATATGTTTAAACTAAATAAGGAAATAACGGTAAACCAACTCGGTATCGTCAATTCGCAACATTTCGGACTTCATGCGAACAGTACATGTGCCGAATGAACCACATAGGAGAGAACAACATCACAGCATACGACCTGTACATGTCAGTATATTAATGAACAAGATGTTAGAAAATTCATAACAGAATGACAACTGCATCACACAGCAAGTCAAGTGAATATCACAGAAAGACAACTGCACCACACCTTAAGTCAAGTGGACATCACAGAAGGACAACTGCACCACCCAAAATGACAAATCAACCCTACATTATGATATTACAGTCCCATATAATGACTTAACAACCATGCATGATGTCTTTATAACCCCACACAATGACATTACAACTCCATATGATAATATTACAACCTTATATGATGATATTTCAACCCCACATGATGATATAACAACCCAACAAGATGACATTACAACCTCACATGATGATATTACAACCTCACATTATGACATAATAACCCAACAACATGACATTACAACCTCACATAATGATATTACAACCCCACATAGACATAACAACCCACATGATGATAACACGATCCCTCAAAATGCTATATGGACCCTCCAAAACATCAATACCGACAGCTGTGGCGTTCCATAGTTGCCGAATAACCGTGATACTCTGATAAAGGTGTTTCGTAACGGCTCCAAATCCAACACAAAAATCAGCTCGTTCTTTTAGTAATAGATATACCCTTTATACACAAATATTTTCTTCTTCTTACTATTATTATGCATTTAACACCATAAATGCATAGACTGGAAAACAAACAACAACAAACAAACAGCAAATCAAACGAATTATTAAATTAACATAAGATATACAAAATACAGACATGGATTCAGAATCCAGAATTTCTCAATAGAGGTGAGGGGACGCTCAAAATCTGATTGAGTGTCGGAAAAATTTGGGTGATGGGAGATGCATTCTGAGGGGTATCTGGGGGTGTGTGTGACAGCTTTTTTTATTTTTATTTATTTTTTTAATTCGATACATGAGCGCGTGTGTCGATTTTTTGCATAAGCGTAAACCTAAGCAAAGCCATCACGTTATTGAATAACTGCTGTGTAATTATTGTCTTTGAACTATTTTCGGCATTACAATTGTATTTACATATTATAAATATTTGTGTTAATGTGTCAGCTGGCGTAATAGCTCAGCTAGTAAGCATGCAACCTACATTCCTCGCTGTCTTATCATTGTTGAGAGAAGACACAAAACTTGGATAAGATCAACCATGATAGACTCTCGACTTAAAGGATTCGCTTTAATGTTTGCCCATAAAACCATTCCATTGAATAGCGTCGAATTTTGTGGTTGTGGTATCAAGTCTCCAAGACATGGAAGTTTTTTTTTAGCGTTTTAGCCAGTAGAGGGAGAGAGAGAGAGAAATAAGCCATGTGTATCTGAAAATCAGTGTATGTCTGGCAATAACTAGAAATCCAGCTGAAAATAACTATAAGCCGATCTTTTTTTTTCTCTGGCGAACATATCCCCGGATCCTAAAACCAACACAAGTATAGAGTATATATATATATATATATATAAGCCTAGTTTTTTTGTTTGGTTTTTTTTTCCGTGTTTTCCAACAATTATATATCCAGTTATATCAGGAATCTCTAAGCAGAGTTGCGGCGTAACCCGTTCGTCCCCCCACCCCCAATAAAACATCTCTGCAGTGGGCTCAATGGCCGATAACCTAAATTAAAGAAGAAAAAAAATGTCAGAATCTTACGTCATTTTATATTTATTTAGGAGAAAGCTTTTGCGAAAATATCTAAATTTTGATATTTTGTCTCGTCAAATTCCGGTTTAGACATGTCATAACACAAATGTAGTCAATGCAAATTGGTATTTTGATATGCTTTATGATAAAAATTGTTGATATACAAACCATTCAAAAGTACACAGGTTACATGTCAACATTGGCAGTACGAGGTGAGCCTGTATAATATACCGCTATCCATTAATTGTTACGTCTTTTAATCTTGTATAGATAAAAATTGTTCAATAAGAAGAAAAGTAAAGTGCATAAATATCTAATATTTGAATGGATTCAAGATATAATGAATACAAAACAAGATTTCACCAGGATGATAAATAGGGCATAAGGTATGAATTAACAGTTGTAATACCTGGCTAGTGGCAAGATGATTGGGATGATCTATTAATCAGATCAGAGATGTAAATACATTGTGATTTAGAGCTTTTTTAAGAGACAGCTTCATTTCCATTTTTTGTGTTTTGCAGTATTTTTAATGTAAATCAAATAATAATCATCATGAAATACGGAATTAAGTAAAAACAGAATGAACAGAAGGTTCTTCCATTCCATATTTATAGTTATACATGTTTATTATCAAATGCTTGTCTATTGTTGGGAAATTTGTTCTATGAGCTAGAGAATGTGATTCAAATAATCAATAAATCGTTATTTCTTCAATATTTGTGTAATTCAGGTGATAAAAAGGATTCAAGGAAGCATCTATAAGACTTGTTATTGATTTTTCATGATTGACTGCTCCTCTGCGTTGAAAAAAGTGATAAGCAAACTCGGGCTTCTCTTGTTAATAACACATTTGAATACAATCTTATGTATTTTACAATCGGTCCCTGTGACAGAGTGATTAGAGCATCTGTCCTGGAATCGAGAGGTTCTGGGTTTGATCTCCAGTCACAACATACCAAAGTTGTAAAAATTGGTACTGCAATAGCTCCTTCGCTTGGCGCTCAGCAAATAAGGGTAGTTCAGGGACAGACACATTTTATGAGCTAAAACATTATCTTTGTACCAACCATCTATTCTCAGTAACTCAACTAATGAACGAGATATACATTTTGTTTCACTTTGCTTAAATTCTAAATTCTTTACACGATGAAGTGAATATAACAATCCTCAGTCAATAAATCATAATCATGGTGTATTTCTTCACTTAGTTATGGTATCTGATGATGAATCTGCAGCTGTCAAGAACATGGAATATGATGCCGGGGACCTATCTGAACCGGTCCTACTTAAAAACGCCATCCAGGATTATGCGCCATCCATGCGCCATCCAGGGTTCTATAGCGCCACCCGCTTTATTACTGGTCGTATATGTATAAAATTTCACCAGTAGCTTTATAATAGCATTTTACATCATATGTGAAAATTTCATTGATATATATATATATATATATATATTTTTTTTTTTGATGTTTAAATCCAGTTTCAAAATTCACTTCAAGATCTCACCGGTGAGCGACTTGACGCCGTCCGGGGTTTGAAAACGCCACCCGTGTTATTTCAAGTCGTATTTGTATGAAATTTCACAAGTTGATTTAAAATAACATTTTACAACATCTGTGCAAATTTCATACGAAAAGTTTATGTTTTTATTGCATATTATCCTTTTTCCTGTTTTCCTCGATCTCGCGGATCTCGCCGGCCCGATCTCGCACCTGTAAACTTGGTACGGTGCTATTATGCGGATACCAAATCCGGATCTAGGGGGATCTAGTGTGTTCGTGTCTACCGGTTTATTTTAAATAAGAAAAAGAAAATAAAAAAAAAAATAACATAAAATGTGTAAATTCATTTAATTTATTTTTAAAATCACTACATATACTTCGGCGGTCAGACTAAGTTAGGAATATACGCTACTTTATAGTATCATCGCGCCACCCGGGTTTTTATTTAATGAATATACAATGTACCAATATGAAAGTCGGCCAATCCATAACCTAAAATACGTGTACATTTTATTTCATTTTTTTATGCAATTAAATCATTTTTATAATTCCCACCCCCTATACCACGACGGTCAGCCTCAATTAGGAAAATAGACTACACATTAAAAGGTAATCATCGCGCCACCCGGGTTATGAATGGTCATATTTTCATGATAACTTACTAAATCATAGAGATGATCATTTCTTAAAATGGGTGTTTATTTTCAATTAAAAATGTATTCGTTTATTTCTTAAAATCACCTCCGATACCATGGCGGTAATGTTTGTAATTTTCATTTCAAAATTATTTTTTTAATCATTTTTATTGTTATAATCCCCACCAATACAACGCCGGTAAGACTCAATCGGAATATACACTACCCCGGTATCGTTATATTAATATTAATATGATATGACAAATATATCACGTACAATGTCACTAAATATTATACAAAAGTGTTTATTTCATGTTGTCTCATATTGTGCTTATACACTGTATTTTGTTTTACACTGAAAATCTAATTTGTTCAATTGTGGCTAAAAACTTTGTATTTCTAAACACCAATAAACCTATACGTTCGATCGTATACAATATCAATTTATATTTGATTAATGTGTATTCAGGAGACAGATAAATGGGTGTAGCAAATGGTCACGGTACACCAGAAGCAAGCATATTTGAACAAGTAAATGAGCAAATATCTGATAATTATATAACAGCAGTTAACAATTACATGCATAGGTAGTAAGGAAGTTTTATCAGCTTACATGTATATTCCACATAAACAGGCCATCATTAGAATTACATTCAATTTATATCATATATATTAAATGTATCTTAATTCATTCTACAATATTAATTTTGTTTAGAGGTTATGTCCAATAAAATTGCATATAATGTATAGGTCTTCTTTATTATTGCAATTGAATGACATCATACATTTACAATGTGTAAATTTATTCAGTTGTATATGTAAAAGGTATGACCTAGAAAGCGAGACCATGCACATATCATATTTTTAATTTAAATTTAAACAAAACTAAAGACTCATACAAGAAAATAAACACACAATCTCATACAAGTAAATAAATATATATAAGATATACACATTTTTACGGTTTATATAACGATGCAAATTTAACCTGAAATCTAGCGACATTCAATTTATCCTAAAATTACCAAATTTTGTGTTTTGCAATTGACGGTGTATACAAGTATATACATTTCCTAAGCATATATATTTCACTCCGCTTTTCGGTATATACAGTGTGATTACTAGCTTAACTTCAAGTTAATAAAATGTCTATTCATTTTCATCGCAGAAAGACTTAATGCTGCCCAAGAACATATGAGAGTAATTTGATATGTTTTATCAGGACTGATCTGCAATTTGTGGGGATACTGAATTGATCTTGCTGTGAGAAGTGTTTGCATAGTTTCATGGTCAGTAAACAGTTGGTGCTTGTAACTGTATAAGAAAAACTGGGATGATTTTGAAGAAAGCCGTCATTACGAGTATAATTGTATTATTTGACTCTCAATTTTACGGCTGTACATTTTTCTGACAAATGTTCATAAAATGCTCATGTTAAAACCAAGATTAATCAATGACTGTAATTAAAATAAATGAAATATGCCCCTTCACTATTTCAGAGTCATACTAAATGATTTCAAAATAATGAAGACACATACACAGAACTTTCTATCCGTAGTGATTTGACCATTCTGAGAAAAAAGAATGTGCTTCATTTATGTATCAACTAACTAAATATTGTGGTTGTTAATTTGACGAAGTTATACCGCCATTACATATTAAAGTGCTGATAATTTTGGTGATATTTAAGTGTGTTACCACACTGCAGTATCACGCCGTAGACAATTAAGCATGATGTCAAATTAAGTCACATTATTCTGATACCGGGCCTGCGGGTCAACCAGACCTGGAAAGACAATTATATGCTGAGCGCCAAGCAAGTGAGCTATACTAGTATCATATTTTGCGACTTCAGTATGTCGGACCAAAACTTCTTGATTCCGGGATGGACGCTCTAACCAGTCGTTCACCTGGACAGGTAATAATATGTTCAATGTGCCTTGTAATGTGAGCTTTTACAGATAACTCAGTATTATGGGCTAGTAACACCTTATTTTTTTAAACTTGATATTTGGTACTATATTCCCTGAAACTGTGTAAAAGTTGAAGTAATTCTATGCAACAGATTGTATACTATAGTCGCATACGCAAATATATAGAAATAATCTTCTTTTTTTTTTCAAGAAAAACACAGTACATTATATGTCTTTTTGCTGAAACATTGTGAGAAAAGAACAAAATTTTTTCATTAAAAAAAAAAATAGAAATATTTTAGATCGTACAAACAAACGATACAAGAACATACAGTCATATGATGTCGTATAGAAAAACAGTCAAACAGATTACATGACAAGGTTTAAGTATTTCTTTTTACATTAAATGTTTTGAATGATATATTTGTTACTTGGCATCAACAAATTATGCCATAATAATTGAAATGAGAAAAAGTGAAATCTAGCCTCCCCACGCCCCTTCTCTCCTCCTTTTGTTCTGGATTATTGACATTTTGATAATATGTAAGGAGAGAAAGAGAGAGAGAGAAAGAGTAGAAAAATAAAGAAGTGCCATTTACAAGAGGAAAGTTACAGTTAACAGTAACGTTATACACACATTTGAGAGCAAGGGAAAGGTATGAAAATGTAATTTATACAGTGTAAAGAATGTTTAGTTCATTTTCAATTACACTGTACATAGTTACGTACATCTATATTGGTATTGACTGGGAACTCCATGTAATTGGATATATTACTATAATTAATATGTATCATGTATCAAACCATACAGTATTTACAGGGATTGAAACAGACCATAGATTCAAGGTGGGTTCATTCATAACTATTGTGTATTTGAAAAAAGAGTTGTGATTGGTTAAATTATTACTGTGTAAAGTCTGTTGAAATTTGGATATCAAATTAGTGAAACAGTATTCGAACAACTAATTGAATTGATATAATTAATTGCTATGAATTCAACATTAAAATTACGGTAAGTGGGGTAAGTTATTTATTTATTTATTTAAAAGCAAAAACAAAAAGCAACAATAACTTTATTTTGATAGACAGCCTGTATTTTATCATTGCAGGCGATTTACACGAAATGTGTACACGAGATTAACAAGCACTGCACTGTTATTAATTGGAGCTGCTCTTGAATGCCTCCATGATTATTTTCACAAACTTACATAGTTTGGTAAGTGTGGTCAGTGATGATTCATTCATAAGCTGTTTATATTTCAGGATATTTGGATGCATGTAGTAATATTTTTTTTATATAAAGTCTTCTTGAGTTACTAAAAAAGGACAAATGAGTAATTAGTGCATTTCATCACCAATGTCATTTTTCGAGCAGAGAATGCATTTTCGATCGGACAAATCTGTGTTACTCCATCTTCCAATTTCTACTGGTAAAAAATGGTTGCTTGTTCTAAATTTAACTAGTTGTAAATAATTTGGTTTTCTTAATTTTAACAAGTACTGTTCAAGATTGATTGATTCTTTGAATAATGAATAGTTAGTACCTTTGGAGGAATTTTGTGAAAAAAAACAACAAACTACACATGTATTCCATTGCTGATTAAACTGGTCAATAAGAGTCTGTCTAATAAATTGTTTTACTGGTGACATGTGTGTTAATAGTTCTGGATTATACCAAGAATTCATATTGCCTGTTTCAAATAAGATGGTTTTTATCCATTTTGATTGGAAGTTGGGTATTTCTAGCATGATTTGATCAAATTTGTATGATAATTTATCATGCTTTCCAGTTATTATTCTGGCCCAAAATCCAATCATTCATACTTTTATTATAATTTGTAGTGGGTATCTGCCTAGTTCAGCAAGAATCATATATGACGGTGTACTCTTTTTAAGTTTCAGGATGTTTCTCAAAAATTTTGTTTGGATATTTTCAGTCATGTCAAGGTTACTATACCCCCACACTTAACTTGAGTATGTTAAGATTGGGACAATTTGCATAATGACTAAGAATGAAACAACAAAAAATAATGTGATCTTAAATAAGGTATCAATGGGCATGATTTTGAGTTATCTGCCCCTGGAAATTACAGAGAGGAGCAAAAAACTCACATTCAGCGGCAAATAACTCAAAAAGAAGCGTGGTGACCATCATTTTTATCCCATAAATTTGTTTCTAGTGTGATTCTCTATGATCATGCCAAGTTTACCTTCTTTGGCTATATAGTAAAATACCGCTATTATATGAATTAAAATTAAAATTGGATAATTGCATGCTTGTTTTTTTTTTTTTCTTTCTTCTTTTTTTTTTCGTTTAACATTTCAGAATAAATCGAGTGTTGTGTTGAAATTGCACGAATACAAAATCATTTAAATGCAACTCCAAATAAGGTAGACTTTTGCACAATGATTTTCTAAACAAAAACGATTTAAATGCGATACAAAATAAGACCTATTTACGCATCACTTTCAGGCGTTCAATGTTCAT
Source organism: Solen grandis (assembly GCA_021229015.1). Taxonomy (NCBI): domain Eukaryota; kingdom Metazoa; phylum Mollusca; class Bivalvia; order Adapedonta; family Solenidae; genus Solen; species Solen grandis. Next base: position 8,637,264 of record CM037794.1, read on the forward strand.
TTATTTACAGTCGCAACTTATAGATGAAGCTGATAGAATCATTGTAGTGTTTACGCTTTCCAACTCAAGTTAAAAAAATGGTCAAATATCATTCACGCGTATATGCAAGCTTTGGTACAGTTACCCGCACCTCAAAACGGCGTTACTAGTATTCGGGAATTTTACGACAGAATGGATAGCTATATGGTCTCGAATCACTCGGTCAAAATCAAGTAGCCTACATAAGTCTGCTCGTGCCGATCATCTTTGCACCAGGTGAGATCCGCAAGCATTTAGCACGAGGAAAAAAGGGATGGTTACTTGGTACATTCAGGGTTACATCAAACCATGCTTGGAGACCGAGAGCCAGTCAAACACACCATCGGAAAGTATGTACCAACCAAAAGTTTATTTCTGACAATCGTAAAGAAGCAAAATCACTTAAGTGTCTGACATGTTTTTTTTTGTTTTTTTCAGAACTCTGCTGAGCCAAGCAATGAAAAAAGAAAAGAAAATGTGAATTTTGAGCCCAACTGCACTCATCAAACAAAGTTACTAATTACGCTATTGTGAACCAAAACAAATTGTGCTGCAGTTGCTTAGGTAAGCGTATAGTTTTAAAGTGTGGGTCCAACCGTCGGTGCACACATTGCTCGAGAATGTATGCAAACAATATTTTGTATAACTTTGACCAGGTGTCCGACTTACAACAATACTTCCAGGAGTCGCGTGACATGTTGGCAAGCGCGGGGTTTAATCTCAGATTATGGGTTTCTAGCAGGGATGCTTTGAAAATTATGGCATCAACAGACAGCGTTCTTCACTCCGACACAACCGCTAAATTTCTCGGTGTGAGATAGGATATATATTCAGACAATTTGTCATTTACAAAATAAGCATATTTCTCCGAGAAACGGACCAAACGTCTCATTTAGCTAAAATCTTCAAGAATATTTACCCATTCGGTCAGTTGAGTTTGGTCACTGTTCGCGCCAAACTCATGATTCAAGATCCGTGGAAAGAGAAATATGAATGGGACCTGCCCCTAGCCCTTGACACACAACATGTTTGGAAATCCTTGCTGACGACTCGTCCACAGCGACAGAAATCACGCTTCCGAGAACTTATTTCTCTATCTTCGGATCCCACAATTCCGCTGACAGCAAGCTATATATTTTTGTAGATACTTGTACAAAATCATATGATGCAGGGTTATACCTAAGCAATGGAGACAACTTTTCACTGATTAAAGCGAAAACTTGCGTCGCCCCGCTGAAGCAGATTACACTGTCCCGACTTAAACGAATTGGGGTATTATTAGGTGCTAGACTCGGACAGCATGCGAAAAAAAGCCTGATTATTAATAATGTGACGTACTGGTCAGAGAGCCAAATCGTTCTACATAAATCTTAAAAAAAGGGCATAGATTTGTACCTAACCGTGTTCAAGAAATCCGTGAAATCACTAGTGACAATACCTGGAAGAATTGTCCAACGGTAGACAATCCTGCAGGTCTTTTCACAAGGGGAATAAGCACGACACAACTTAATGATTCTCAGTTTTGGTTGAAAGTCCGAAGTTGTTGGCAGCAGAATCTCAGTGGTCAGTATGGAATGTCACAACACCGTGAACAGACTACATGCAGGAGAGTAGAGAACACAAAACTGATCCCGCTTCTAGTACACCTGCTTCCGGGTTAAACACTTCTAGACCGCCAAGTACTAGGCCTCAACAGTACACGTCAAGTATTTTTGCATATCATGGACTTTGACAGATTTGGGAAATACAAGAAGCTAGAGTGGACTATAGCATTTGTGCAAATGTTTTGTCAAAAATTGTCGAGTTGCGCGTGTAACTGGACCAGCGACAAAGAACGAGATGAAAGATGCTGTGGGTACGTGATTGCCAAGCGTCTTTGAAGCGACTTTTCAAGTCCCCAACTTTATAGCAGGAGGTGGGCAACAGGGGAATCACATCGATATTTATTCTAAAATGTGCGCCATGGTATGGTGGTTGATTAGCCTCACAAAACTGCGCCGAAGAAAACGCTGGCACGTGCATTTATCACATTTGAGGCGCTGAGGACAGTTGTGACAGAGATTGGGGCGATTTCAAATAACAAACAACTTACCCACGGCACTTTCAATTTTGATGTCACGGAGATATTGACACTAGCATACTTGTTATACGACAGAAAGAAAAAGACGCTACCGTAGGCTTACGTTACACAAATATTGTGCACTTCTGAGACGGAAAATCCAGCTGACGTTTTAAAACTCGCTAGACAACAGAGGGCCATCATCGACTACTTCCAGAGATGGAGAAGTGAATACCTGACCGCTTTTCTACGAGAACACCACAGGACTACGGGGAACAACCAGCAAAAGATGTCCGTTGGGTACGTCGTGCAGATACACAATGATGTAACGCCACGATCCCGCTGGAGACTAGCAAAAAATCGAATGGGGAAAAGGTGTTTCAAACAGATCTATAGCAATACTCTACCAGCTGAAAGTATCCAAGAAACAGTGATAGCTTGTAACACTGATTGCGTGTGTTAAATGGACTTATAAATATACGTATTAGGTATCATTAGCATTTGGACAGTTCATCATCATAATTATTTTAGAGTGATACACGTTATTATAAAAGAAGAAGTTGATTTCAATGCTCAATGCGACCATTTGATTAATTTTCATAAGTATATTATGTTTCAGGGGTCTTATCATGGACATTAAATTGAAACCTATGCGATGGACACTTTTGGCCGCCCCAAACATGTCGAGAACACCATTGACGCCGCGTTATTGTGCGTGACGTTCACAGAAGCTTTGGCACCATGACGTCACTGCCTCATTTGAGTATCAATTTGCATTGTATACAATCGAATGAACGAAAAGGGATATCGGCAAGTAACAAACTAGAGCCTTCATAGCCACAATATCAGCGGACATGAAAACTGTTGCAGAATATATGATGTCACTTATTTACATTCTACGGGATATACCTGTTATATCTGACATTGGATTAAGCCTATGTTTTAATAACAATCAAACATAACCTATAAATTAAGGCACAAATCAAACACTGCATTTATCGAATTGCGGGAAAAATATATATTTTCGCAGAAAAATATATACGCTGCACATTTTTAAACAAACAATTGTTAGTTATATCTAAAAAGATTGTACGCAGATCATTAAGTGCATATTGAGATTGCATCATTCATTATAGAAAACTTGAAAAAAAACAAATGAACTCGTGTACATTTTTTGTCTTAAGTATTTGCATAAATTTATATTTATATTTCAATAATTGCATGTTTTTATTTCGATTAATATCTCCAAATACAATTGTTGTTGTGTGGACATTGCAAGAGTATGATATCTTTTTCAAATGAAATTCTAATTAATTACTAGAAGTTTGGTATAAGCACATCCCCTTTTCAGGTTTTGTGCGATCTTGCAAGACTGAATAAAATCGCTCATTATTATATTCTTAAACCAATGAATGTGTACGCATTTAAATGTTTAGTGTGAGTTGTTAATGTTTGTGTGAACCCTTAAATTAAATTTGGGTAAATGTACGTGAGCTGATATGTAAATACTTTTAAATGTTATTGTTAACTGCTGCTCTATAAGTATTTGAATTTTAGCCATTAGATTTATTACCTAGTCTTGCTTCTGATGTACCGTGGACATCGGCTACCACTTTGCATCTACATGTATCTCCTGGATAAACATTGACTTTATTTCAATTTGTGTTGTTTATGAACGAACGAATAGATCTGTTGCATACTATTAAGTGACATTCATTTACATTGTATATCATATACTGGCTATATCAGTCATTGGCATTGAGTCTTTATTTCCTATGATAATTAAACATTACCTATCAATTAAGCCAGAAATCACACACTGCATTTACCAATTTGCGGGGGTGAAATATACATATTCGCAGAAAATATATATACGCTGCACATTTTCTAAAAACAAATGTTTTTTTAATGTTAGAGATAGCTGTACATCACTAAGTGCGAGATTGAATGAGCATCATTCATTATAGCATACGTGAATAAAAATGGAATCGTGCACATTTTATTTATTTTTATTTTTTTTTTTTTTGCACAAACTAAAGATTAAATTTGATTATTGCATGTTTATTTTCGGTTAACATCTCGGAACACATCCATTGTTGTGTTGTGACATTGCAAGAATAGGATATTTTTTAAATACAATTATTAATCATATAGATATAGTTTGTAGAAAATGATTTGATCATTTTTTTAACAAAACCGATTTAAATGCAATACTAAATAAGACAAATTTATGTTGTGTATATATATTATATATAACACCACATATATAGGTTTGATATAAGTACACCCCTATTTTAGGTTTTGTGCGATCTTGCAATTACATCGCTTATTATAATATACTTAAACCAAATAAATTTGTACACATTTAAATGTTAAGTGTGAGTTGTTAATGTTATTTTTAACTTCTATATAATAAATATCGGAATTTTAGTCATTTGATTTGTCATCTACAGTAGCTTCTGGTTTACCGTGTGGCCTTCGACTGCAACGTTGCATCTGTCTCCTGGATATACATTAATCAAATATCAATTTGTGCATTTAGTTCATATTTCATAAGATAATTAAACAATACCTATGATTTAATACCTTTTTATCTGTTTTTAAATGACATTTGACGAAGGCCTGTGTTGTCGTTTACTGTACGAAATCGACTTAGCTATTTATAGAGTGGCCGATTCGGACCTGGTAATTTTTCAAGATTAATATTATTGTTTTATCTTCTTAAACTTACATTTCATATCATTTTCGTCTTATAATTGCCTATGGTTGATACGGATAGCTTTTATTTATAATGTATTTCGTTTACCGAACAAAATGGCAGTATCACTTCACCGTGTATTATCCGGTATCAACATAAAAGCCATGTACGTAGTTGTTTTTCCTTTTTTTGTTGTTTGACTAGAAATTGCATTGTATTTTCTCTCTCTCTTTCTACCCCCCCCCCCTCTCTCTCTCTCTCTCTCTCATATGGTTATGAGAAATGATGTTTTCATAAGTAGATATATAACTGGCGCGATTTAATAATACCCATATAAAATATTAAAAAAATTAGTACGGTTCCATAAACTTACAAACACAAGATTATTTTGTATTTGATATTATACATACATGCACACCTGGGGTGATTGGCATGACCACTGTGGCATGTGCCGGGTCAACTTCGATAAAGGTGATAATCCAATTACCGAAAGCGTGTCGCAAGGTGAAATACTGTACACGCGTCAACTGTCACGCGGCTCACTATGATCAGTAAGTCCATACAGGCGTCACGCGGCATTATTGAAGATACTGATAAATCCCTTTGATTCGCCAAAACATCAATAATTTTACGTCAAATCTGTTCATTAAACATGACAGTTATAATAAAACACTTTTGATATAGCTTTTGTCTGTATTTTAACTGTCATGTTAGGCCTACTATAAACCATTTTAATTATACTGAGGTAGACCGGAATCGACATCGTAAGTTAAGAAACGAGGTTCTGTAGCATATTGTGTTTGTTTTACCAATTGTACGAGTAACTGGAAACTTCAAATCCAAACGGAATAACAACAAAACACAAAATGGGCGGATATATAACGATTTGTTCGTTGTTTGTCAGTCCTCCTAATCCAGTCTGTTTTTGTTTTTTTCGAAATATCTGTACGTCTCTGTTAACCTGTAGTCTCCGCTTTGCATAAGTGCATGTCGTAGTTTTCTGAATAGTCCGTTCACTAAGTCGTGTATGAAGGTAACCAATTTCGGTAGAGGTTTAGATTTCCAATCTACCGTTTGGTTCAGGACGTGATTCATAGACTCACAGTTATTATTTGTCCAGTTTTTTATAACCGTGTCGTTCTGTCTTGGATCGTTAACCTTTCGTGTAATAACTGGTGCCAGTCGTTTATGGAAGTATGCCTGAAACTTTGTATCGACAAAGTCACCTAGTTCGCCAAATATCTCGCTGGCAAGTTCGTCATAACATATGGAATCGTCGGCGTCAGTCAGCCCTCCTTCACCAATTTTTTTTTTCATGACCTGTGACCTTTGTGTTTTTGTCACTGCGTCATCTGTCAAAAATGTTGTGTATTCTATTAAAGGTGACGTGTACTGAGGACATGCGTCGATTCAGGAAATACAGTCTCGATTGTCTTCACCAAAGCCTTTTCATCGTCAGATCCGATAACCGATTTAGAGTGAGGCACGTCATGTAGTTTGAGTTTCAGTTAAAAAAGGAAATGAGAAAATGATTCGAAATCGCTGTTGTCGTGTATAAATATGGGACCAAGGAAGATAGGAGGTTGACCTGTTCGTTGATGAGTGATCTTTTGTTGCTTATAACATGTAACCGTAACGTGCATCTTGCACAACATAAACATTTTATGGAGTAAAAGATGGAGTTTATTATTTCCTTAATGTTGCTAAGGAATATACAATATCCATGCATTAACATTTATCTTTCTGTCCATACACATTTTTTTACTATAAATCTATAATTCAAAAACGACGAAAAAATGAAAGTATCTATTTTTATCACAGCATACGTATGAATTGTATAAACTACTAACCTCCTACGGTCATCGTTAAGGTAGTATTTGGGAGCGGATTTTAATTGCACCCCGCAATGAAAACTTTTATTGTATTATTACGAAGATCTGATGAAATATTCATTCAAAACCACGGGATGACTTCATGCCAGAATCCACTTAGTCGGTACCGGTAAGTCAAAAACATCAAATGTCCGTTAGGAAAAGAACAAAAATGCTAAATGCAGTTGGCATTTATGTGATCACATTTTCTTAGGTACTTTCAATAACAGAAGTCAAAATATGCTTTATTTGACATGAAAATAAGGTGGATTCCGGTAAAATCTAAGTGGATTCCGGTAGATTCCGGTAAATAGGGGGATTCCGGTAAAAAGAGTAACCGGAATTGCGGGGTGAAAAATAGGTATTTGCAGAAAATATATATACGCCCAACATTTTCAGATAATTGTACATCACTAAGAGCGAGATTGAATTTGTATCATTCATTAAATCAACCGTGAAACAAGAGCTTCGTTGAGAGCGGGCAATATACGCCCGAAGAAAAGTAATGAAATTGAACTACCTTAGACAAATGGATAAGCACTTTTTAAAATTAAACAAGTCTGTTGTTGCTTGCAAAACACAAGACATCTAACGGTTATGCACAATTTGACTTATTTCATTACTATCTCCACCAGAATTTTGATCTGACAGTTGGATGAACGGATAGACAGAAGGAAGGAGGGCAAACTTACAGTTCCCTCTTGTGTAAACATCTGTAGGGGACTAATAAACAAACATGAAATATTTTCGCATTATATAAATATGACATGTTACTTCATACTGTGACCATGACCCAATAAAGCTGAAACTTGCACTGGATCTGCACTTCATTTCAGTATGGTTGCCATTTCTGGCAAAAAGTTTAAATCTGCATACGAGATTCAAAAGATACAGAGCGGACACAAACTATTCTAACATTATAACAGTATGACAAACATAAGTGGACAATAAATTGCTAACAATCTTTAAGTGCAACCTTGACCTTGAACCTATACATCCGAAACCAACGCTCTCCACATCCTCATTGTATGGTTAACATTCTGTCAAATAATTATAATTTCCTTCTAGATGTTCTAAAGATGTAGAGCGACCACAAAGTATTCTAACATTATAACAGTATGACATGTGACCTTCAAGTGAGACCTTGACCTTGAACTAATACATAAGTTGTTTGCGATCTTGCAGGACTGAATTACATCACTCATAAAAACGTCCTTAAACCAAATAAATTTGTTCACATTTTAATGTTTAGTGTAAATTGTTTGTGTAAGAACTGAAATTAAATTTGGATAAACGAATGTGAGCTGAAAATATATATACAATGATGCTATTGTATCAGTTGTCAAAAATAGCGTATATCGTTCGTATCGCATTGTATCGTATCGCATCGTATACTCAATCGCATCGTATCGAATCGTATCCTATCGCATCCAATCGTATTAGGCATAATGGACGGGATCGTATCGCATCGCCGTGTAGCAATGGTATATCGTAAATCGTATATCGCACATCACATAACGTGTATCGTATCGAATCACTCTAAGATTTTGTGCAGTTTAAGTTTCGGGACACTCACATTTTATTTATTTATTTATTTATTTTTAGAAAATAATTATTCTTGTGTCTCTAAATTCAACATTTTGCGTATGTGTATTAATTATGTATCATAAATTATGTTATGTAGTAAATTATTATTGTTTAATTATAGTAACATTGGTTTTTATTTTTTATGTACCCGTATATACATGTGTAGTGGTCTACGTGACTTTCTGCAGCAGACGTCGTGCGTCATTAAGCAATTTAATGCACATGTATAAAATATGTATTCGAAAGCATTATACCGATATTCAAGTATACGCTGGGCTACATTCATGTCTATATGTTTACTTGATGTGTTAGGTCAAAATTGTCTTGATTAGCATGTCTGAAAACTAACAAATTAAATCTGACCTAATTATCCATGATCAAACTCCGATTTCGTCCAAGATATTGTTTCCTGGAATAACTTATTTTCGGGGACCTTTTTTTCTACAGTGTTCGCTCGCGTGCTCTCTAAGATAATCGTAACTTACGTATATAGAGCGGTGTCGGGTATTTCCGGATATCGGCTATTTTCGGATACTGCTGCATTTCATCCCCTAATTGAAAGATATTTAAATTTTAAGTGCATGCCCATGTAACTTGAAAACTCTTTCCGTCTTTTGATTCGAATCTCAACCTCTGCACATTCCTCCGGTGATCGCCTCAAACCAAAGACGTATACAATTTGTACAACATTCGGCCTTGTCTTGCACTCGGCCAATTGGGGTTGCTATGGGAGCTCGGAGAACTCAGTACAGGTTCCCTCGTGTATCGGTGCTATTCCCCGGACACGTAAAGGACATTTGAATACTAACAAATTTCCGATCTATCCATATCCGTGTGAAAACACATGTTCACTACATGATAAAAGTTAAACGGAAAAAATCTCTTAATTCTATATTGTTACATGTGTATAGTTCGCTTAAAATATATCCCTGACTGATTTTTTTCCATGTCTCTGTACATTTATGCATGTATGTGTATATTTAATCAACGCAATTGTATTTCATAACACCAGACACGTGCCATACCCTTTTATCAGCGGGCTCAGCACGTGTTTATTTTGACCGGATATGTCATCTTTATGTATCGCTGGTACCGGTATACCGTCACTCACCCCCACCCCCAATCCCACCCCGGGGCGAGGGTGGGACAATCGACGTATACACAACATGAATGTTATTACCGGTACTAATTAACATGACAGACTTGACTTGAATTGACTATTTGAGTTTACCGTCGCTTCGACAGTATTTCAGTCATATAGCAACGTCCAGCTAATTACAGGTGGAGGAAGACCCCGAATGCACAAAGGCATCCGGGTAGAACCACCGACCTACCGCAAGCCAGCAGGAAGGCTTCCTCACATGAAAATCCGAATGACCCTTGCCGGGATTCGAACCCACGCGATGAGGTGCTCAACATGACAGAAAACATAAAAGATGGTCGCAGACCTATTGTAAAAACATTATCACAGAAAGAACCAGGGTGTTAAATAGTGTCACTAGGTAGCTTAGTCAGAAACTGGTCCTCTATTATAATTAATATTATACAATAAATTACAATTATAAGTAACTTGAGTACATACATACACTACAGATAAACTGTACCGACTATATTAAAACCATCTGACACTGCCGCCTACGCGTTTTAAGTGTATATATTCACAACATTGCGAGTGTACATAATGACAGAAAACTCAAAATTCTTCATCCTACCAAGGAGTGCTCTGAAGACAACGGATGAGTGTACCAGACAACAACAACATGACTACAATTTTCTGCCATTAATTAATTTCATATATCTTTTTTTTTATTTTATACACATAATACCACTTTAAAATTATTTTTGTAAATTAAATATTCATCATATAAATATTATATTCCGTAGAGGAAGACATTCTATCAGTATATTTCCATACGAATCTCGTTGATTATGATATTATTAGTAAAAAAAAAGTCTGTTGAAAGCATGGGACCACTTTAAAAGTTGTTTGCAGATTAATTAGATTTTCTGCTATATTCTTCGGAGAAAAATGGATTGGCGGTTAAACGTCACACAAGAAATAGAAACGAATATGTTTTGTAAGTACGTTAACAGTTGCTTAGCTACTGTTTTATTTCTCTCATGCTTTTCCCCTGTATATATGTTAATCTAGCAATTTAAATTTTATATCAAACTTTATGGGCGTAGACAAATCAGCACATAGATTTGCGCGAGCGCTAGACGATGTCCGTAAGTTTGCATTACTTAATGATTTCCTGCTCGGAAGTGAAGTTCATGATTTTTCAAGGACCTGTTCAATAAAGGGGACAGGACAAAATCACACCCACAAAACTTGAACCAAAATATTTTGAATATTGTCCAATATGGATAAGACTATTAATAATAATAATTCATAACAGCCATTTAATTTAGCCGTTTATATTGTTTGATATGCATGCAAATCAGCGTCAACTTGGCGCTAATAAGAAACAAACAAAAAAATACAACAACAAAAAAAAACAATGTTGTTAATTTTAAAAATAGAAGCTCAGATTATCCGAGTTCCTGATTAATATTAAAATATTAATTTATACATATATTTTAATCACTTAGACAGTTACTTAATATTTATTGGGACGACAATATAAAAAGCCTGTGCATTTTTCAAAACTTACGAAAGATACATATTTTCCTGATGATTTTGTGTTCACAATTCTCGCGAACACGTGGTACATTTGTAAAGAACTAGGTATCAGTAAACTACTGTTATCATTTTAGCTCGTCTGTTTTTCGAAGAAAAAATACGAGATATTGTCGTAACTCCGGCGTCCGTCCGTCGTCGTCGTCCGGATTCTTAACGTTGGCCATAACTTCTCTACTATACCAAATACAACTTTCATTTTTGGTCTGCATATTCATCTGGACCAGGCCTATCCAGACATATGCAAATTTTTCACCTAATAACCTTGACCTTTGATCTATTTTTGCTGTATTTTTTATAAACATTAAAATGCCTGTCATTTCAGAACCATTACCAACAGGGCTTTCATATTTCACATGTGAATTCCTTGTGGCAAGACCTTTCCATCAATGTTAAACTTTTGGACTTACGACCTTGACATTTGACCTTTTTTTTTGAAATATTTAACAAAAAAATTAACGTTGGCCATAATTTCTCTACTATTTGACATCCACCTTTTATTTTGGTATGCATATATATCTTTGCAAGGGCTTTTCAGATATACCTCAACATTTCATCTATCGACATTAACCTTGACCTTGACCTTTGACCTATTTTTGCTGTCATTTCAGAACCGTTACCAAATAAGGCACTGATATTTCACATGTGAACTCCTTGTGGCAAGACCTTTCCATCAATGTTATACTTTTGGAATTTGACCTTGACCTTTGATATTTGACCTATTTTTGAAATGTTTAACAAAAAACTATAACGTTGGCCGTAATTTCTTTACTATTTGACATACAATTTTTATTTTTGGTATGCATATTCATCTTTGCAAGGGCTTTTCAGATATACCTCAACATTTCATCTATCGACCTTAACCTTTGACCTGTTTTTGCAGGAACTTTTGAAACCTTTAAAATGCCTGTCATTTCAGAACCGTTACCAACAGGGCACTGATATTTCCCATGTGAATTTCTTGTGGCAAGACCTTTCCATCAATGTTACACTTTTGGACTTTTGACCTATTTTTGAAATATTAAGCAAAAAAATATTGTTTGTCATAATTTCTTTACTATTTTACATACAACTTTTATTTTCGGTATGCATACTCATCTTTGCAAGGGCTATTCAGATATACCTCAACAGTTCATTTATCGACCTTGACATTGACCTTTGACCTATATTTCTGTAACTTTTGAAAACTTCAAAATGCCTGTCATTTCAGAACCGTTACCAATAGGGCACTGATATTTCACATGTGATTTCCTTGTGGCAAGACCTTTCCATCAATGTTACACTTTTGACCTTGATCTTTGGCCTATTTTTGAAATGTTAAACAAACAAAAAATTAAACTCTTTACTTTTTGACATACATCTTTTGTATTTGGTATGCATATTCATCATGACAATATCTTTTTCAGATATACCTCAATATTTTATCTATCGACTTTGACCTTTGACCTTATTTTTCCATAACTTTGGACAAGTTTCATAATAGATATTTTTTTGTTATTTTTCATTTTTTTTTAACTTTGTATACTTGTTTGTCATCATATGAACCTGTGCAGGAGTGATTTTGGTCATGATCTTTAGGCAGATAAAAAAGAACATTTTTTTAAATATCTTCAAATTTTACATTTTTTTGTTGATTATCAAAAACTCAGTGGATTAGCAATTGTGAATTTTTGTTTACATATTTTACATCTTTGTGTTGTATACATTCTATTCCATGCATAGGTCAAGGTCATCCTTCAAGTTCAAAGGTCAAATTTAAAGGGTATGGTACTTCGACTTTGCATTTAAAAGCTTACAGTTTTAGTTGTGATTTTCAAGGTCAACTTTTTTAAGTGTTTAACAAAAATGTGTAACGTTGGCAAAAGCAGACGTGCGTTGGCACCCGCATGCGGTGCTCTTGTTTTTATTGCGATTGCTGTCATTATGATAATAAACTAAACAAAAAATATATTTATAAATCATTTTCATTTTAAAAAAAATTGCTCTCTCATTACATGTGCTAAACGATGGTCTTCTCTACAAAGTGTGACGACAGAGTCAGTCGCTTTTTCAGGGGGACGGATATTTAGAGTTTCCCCATTTCCTGTAGCTCGCTATGTTTATTTCGGTCGTTTATTTCAGATGAACACACGGTTAACCAGTTATACGTGACGGTAAATATTGTTAACAACATAATGGTATTAAGATTACAGATATTATAATAATGTCATGTTAACCGTGCTTACCGTGTATCGCATAACGTAAATCGCAGATCGTGGATGTCGCATGGTACCAAATTAAGAACTCATCGCAGTGTAACGTATTGAATTGCACAGGTGAATCGTAGATCGTATATCGCATATCGTATATTGTTCGTATTTCAATCGTATATCAATCGTATTTTTTGACAACTGATACGATAGCACCACTGTATACGTCCCACATTTTCAGGTCACAAATGTTTTTAATATTAGAGATAATTGTACATTACTTATGTTGTTGTTGTATTGGGGTTTACCGTCGCTGCAATAGTATTTCAATCATATAGCGACGTCCAGCTAATTACAGGTGGTACAGAGGTACCCGGGAAGAACCACCGACCTACCGCAAGCCAGCTGAAAGGGTTACTCACATGAAAAATCCGAAGTCCCTAACGGGAATCGAACCCACAGCAGTGAGGGGATGAGAGATTTGTAGTCCACGACTGTAACCGCTCGGCCACGGCGGCCCCGTACATTACTTAGTGCAAGTTGAGGATGCATAATTCAATATAGCAACCGTGAAAAAATGGAATAGTGTACATTTTATTGTCTTGCGTTTTTGTAGAAATTTAAGATCAAATTGGATGATTGCATGTATATTTATTGCTGTGTTGACTTTGCAAGAAAAAAGTTTCTTTTAAATACAATACTAAATAAGAAAGATAAAGATTTTTGGAAAATGATTTGAGCATTATTTCTTAAGAAAACCGATTTAAATGCAATACTAAATAAACCTATTGGCGTAAATATATTAAATAAGAAAGATAAAGATTTTTGGAAAATATTTAAATCTTTATTAAAATGATTTAATGTGAAATGTTTATGTTTGTCTAAATACTGAAATTAAATTTGGATATAGGAATGTGAGCTAAAAAAAATTATACGCCCCACATTTTCACATCACAAATGTTTTTAATATTAGAGATACTTGTACATTACTTAGTGCAAGTTGATGTGCATCATTCAATAAGCAACCGTGAAAATGGAATAGTTACATTTTATGTCTTGTGTTTTTACAGAAATTAATATAAATTGGAGATTGCATGTTTTTTTCGTAAACAATGGGAAAATATTTATTATTGTGTTGACTTGCAAGAATATGGTTTCTTTAAATACAATACTTAATAAGTCAAATAATTTTTTGGAAAATGATTTGAGCATGATTAATAAGAAAATCGATTTAAATGCAATACTAAATAAGACCTATTATGTGGGATATAATATTTAAATATGTAACACCACATAAATTGGTTTGAAATAAGCCACCCCATTTGTAGTTTGTGCAATCTGCAAAACTGAAATACATCGCTCATAATATAAATCCTTAAACCAAATAAATTTGTTCATATTTTAATGTTTAGTGTGAGTTATTAATATTTGTATAAAAACTGAAATTAAATGTGTTATACGAATGTGAGCTGAATATATAATATATACACACCCACATTTCCAATCACAAATGTTTTAATTTTAGAGAAAATTGTACATTACTAAAAGAAAGTTGAGTTTGCATCATCAATATAGCAATGTGAAACAATGATTAGTTAACATTGTATTGTCCTTAGTTTTGCATACATTTAAGATTAAATGGATGCTTGCGTTGTTTGTTTTTTTCGTTAACATCTCGAAAACATTACTGTTTGTTGACATTGCAAGCATATGAATTTCCTTAAAACAATACAAATATGATAGATAAAAGATTTTGGTAAATGAATTGAGATAATATCTTAAAAACCCCGATTTACAATGCAGTACTAAATAAGACTATTTATGTGGCGTATATATAAAATATATATATCACCACATATATTGGTTTGATATTTGCGCCACTTAATTAGTTTGTACGATCAGACAATATGGATGTTGTACAAAACCTAATTAAGGCGCAAATATCAAACAAAGTTGGTGGTAATATTAATATAGCCACATAAATAGGTTTTATAAAGTATTACATTTTAAACGCTTAATTAAGAAATAATTGCTACAATAATAAAAACTTATCTTTCTAATTTAGAATTAAATTTAGATGTATTTATTCTTGCAATGTCAACACAACAATGATATACCGCGAGATGTAAACAAAAATATACAAATATCTAGTTTTAATCCTAAATTGATGACAAAACATAAGATAATACATATACACGATTTCATTTTCTTTAATATTGCTTAAATAATGATGATGCAAGCTCATATTGCACTCTAACGATTTACAGTTGTCATAAATATACTAACAAATGTTTATTTGAAATGTTGGCATATATACTTTTTCTGCGAATTATATTATATATATATATATCGCCCGCAATTCGTAATGACGTATGTGGTTTCTGGCTTAATTTATAGGTTTGTTGATTATGATCAAAGATAGTTAAATGCAAGGTCAGATATAACAAATATACTCCATAGATTAACAAATGACATTTATGCAACAGTTTACTTATGCTCTCTATATTGTGGCTATGAACGCTTTATTTTGATACACGCCAATATACCTATTGTTCTTTCGCAGACGACGCATATTCAAGTAAATGAATATCTAGGAGACAGATGCAAGTTTAGCAGATGACCACGCTTCACCAGAAGCAATCATAGCTGACAAAGTTAATGTCCAAACAATCGAGTACTTATAAAACAGCAGTTGACAATACATTCAAAAAGTATTATATATGAGCTCACGTGCATTTATCCAAATTTCTTTCAACTTAACACAAACAATAAAAACACACACTAAGCATTAAAATGTGTACAATTGATTCTTTTCTAGGATTATTAGAGCGATGTAATTCTGTTTAGCAAGATCGCATAAACTAATTAAGGGTGCGATTATATCAAATCAGTACTTTTCAAGATATAAGCGGTACTGCACTACGGGTAAGGCTGTTTTCGATTTTCTGCCATATCTGTACATCTCGGAAAACATTTACTGTTGTGTTGACATTGCAAGCATATGATTTCCTTTAAATACAATACAAAATATGATAGATAAAAGATTTTGGTAAATGAATTGAGCATAATATCTTAAGAAACCCCGATTTACATGCAGTACTAAATAAGACCTATTTATGTGGCGTATATATAAAATATATATATCACCACATATATTGGTTTGATATTTGCGCCACTTAATTAGGTTTTGTACGATCTAGACAATATGGGGTGTTGGTACAAAACCTAATTAAGCGGCGCAAATATCAAACCAATATGTGTGGTGGTAATACTATATATATGCCACATAAATAGGTTTTATAAAGTATTACATTTTAAACGCTTAATTAAGAAATAATGCTACAATAATAAAAAACTATATCTTTCTAATTTAGAATTAAATTTAGATGATATTATATTCTTGCAATGTCAACACAACAATGAATATACCGCGAGATGTTAACCAAAAATATACAAATATCTAGTTTTAATCCTAAATTGATGACAAAACATAAGATAATACAATATACACGATTTCATTTTCTTTAATATTGCTTAAATGAATGATGATGCAAGCTCAATATTGCACTCAACGATTTACAGTTGTCATAAATATTACTAACAAATGTTTATTTGAAAATGTTGGGCATATATACTTTTTCTGCGAATATATATATATATATATATATATATATATATATATATATATATCGCCCCGCAATTCGGTAAATGACGTATGTGGTTTCTGGCTTAATTTATAGGTTATGTTTGATTATGATCAGTAAGATAGGTTAAATGCAAGGTCAGATATAACAAATATACTCCATAGAGTTTTAACAAATGACATTTATGCAACAGTATTTACTTTATGCTCTCTTATATTGTGGCTATGAACGCTTTATTTTGATACACGCCAATAGACCTATTGTTCTTTCGTAGACGACGCATATTCAAGTAAATGAATATCTAGGAGACAGATGCAAGGTTTAGCAGATGACCACGCTTCACCAGAAGCAATCATAGCTGACAAAGTTAATGTCCAAACAATCGAGAAACTTATAAAACAGCAGTTGACAATACCATTCAAAAAGTATTTATATATGAGCTCACGTGCATTTATCCAAATTTCTTTCAACTTTAACACAAACAATAAAAACACACACTAAGCATTAAAATGTGTACAATTTGATTCTTTTCTAGGATTATATTAAGAGCGATGTAATTCTGTTTAGCAAGATCGCATAAAACCTAATTAAGGGGTGCGATTATATCAAATCAGTACTTTTCAAGATATAAGCGGTACTGCACTACGGGTAAGGCTGTTTTCGATTTTCTGCCATATCTGTACCATTTGCGCAAGCCATTATATGACTTCATCCTGTGATTCCCTTATCATTGTTCCCGTAACATTTCGAACATGTTAACTTTGGCAGATAACCGTGATTATCCGTTTGTGTAATTGTCATAGGCGGGTTTCCCAAGGTTAAAATGATTTGTGGGAAGGACAAAACAACCAACTGCCGTGCGTTCAGTCAAAGACCTAAACCCAAAGATAAGGAACTCAAATAAGCGTGTGAAGGAAATCTCGTATATCCTCGACGCCACAGCGATATTGCGAAAAAAAAGCCGGTGCGCTTGTAATTAAGGACTGGAATTTTCTTCAGGAAGGAATTATATTAATTAATGAAAAAAATATAATCTTTGCCAATACTTCGGCAAATATTGCCTATGTGTCACTTGGCTGATCACATTCACTATTTGTGCATGCGCTAGCTTCATAGGCTTAACCTACGAAATCGCTACCCTGAACTAGTGAACGTGTCACGCGGTATCGCATGCATCTGCTTCGGGGATGGCGTATTCTATATTTAATCGATTTAGGAGGGAGAGCAGAAAACAACAACACCTTTTTCATTTTTACCAATCATATGTGGACGATCTACTTTAAAAATGCTATATAATTATATTTCATGGTATTATATTTTATTTAACCGATTTCACCGAAGTTGCGAAGTTGACATTTAATGGATAAAGTATCCGTATGAGGCCTCTTGTCACAATGAATTCACGTTGAGTCACATCCACGAACCATGATCATATTATTTACGTCCTGATTTGCGGTCCCCACTGTCAAGCTTGAAGCTTAAGTTTTGCCTTGAATGAACTATATATGTAGTGTATATCCGTCTCACTCCGGGTAGAAGTAAATGGGTAAGCATCATAAAACCGGTATATTATACATGGTACATATATAGATATCTCTATTGCCTGATGCTCGGCATAGTGGCAGTGCCAGGACTGGTTGGCACAGTGTCAGGATAATGTGACTGGGTATGGTCACTTGTGTGGTACTCACTTGTCTACAGCGTCATATATATGTAGATAATGTTCACAAATGACTGAAATAATGTCGGTGGTGGGCCTTTTAACCTAAGGTTACAAAAAAAAAGATAAACGTCATAGAGATGTCGGAAGTTGTTGAATGGACCGACAGGGGTGGGTTTCGGAGACGATGTCCCTTACCCATGTAAGAATGGGTCTAGGGCGTTCCTCTGAGGTTTTTATATTTCTGAATATTTGTTTAAAAGCTAATTTAAAAAGTTTGGGAGATTCAATAATGACTTGTAAAAATACTAGATAATACTTTGCTGACCTTATAGCATTACCACACATAAAAGCGTTTTCGTTTGTTTAATATTATCATATTTATGAATATATCACATTGGTGTCGAAAGGTGGTCCCCCTTAGGTATGTTATGTATAAACCTCAGGTATACCTTGTCAACGTGTCCTGTCCGAATTTCATGTGTGACATTTATAATATGATTACGAATATTTTGCACGTTTCAGTGAACACCTTTACGGAGAAATAATGTTTATGTTAAATTCGGTAGCCTTTCCCTCAAAATTGGTTATATTTAGACATCCAAGATTATTTGTCAATTTTAATCAGGAGAGATAAGTATAAGGTAGAGGAAGATAAATTAGATCGAAATATCAGGGGGAAGAACCAAAAAAAAGGCAAGAATAGATTAATATAAATTCTGAACATGATATTGTATGTCAATCTGAAATGGAATTTGTTTAAGTGAGTATATATGAGGGAAAGGGTTAAGTGAGTATATATGAGGGAACGGGTTAAGTGAGTATATATGAGGGAAAGGGTTAAGTGAGTATATATGAGGGAAAGGGTTAATTGCGATGCAAGAAAGAAATAGAGAATGACACAGAGAGCGACAGGGAAAAATCACAGGAGAAAGAAAAGGACAAAAGAGAGATAGAGATATTGACAGATCAAAACAGACGAATGAAAAGATAGAGAGAAAGAGAAAGGGGGGGGGCACATCAGCATAAATACAGCGTAGTCTAAGAATGACTGCGTTGTATGTTGTCACATGTATACGCCACATGCATGATATCGCAGTGAGCCACTTCTTTTCCTGTCTCATTGAGACAAAATCACCAAATGATTGCAATACATGTACTGTCGTTGGGGTCGTAAAACCTAACATACATGTTTTATTACCAACATAGGTAGATGTATGTCTCATACGTCTTTAGGGAACACGTATTATAACGACCACTACTTTGCGCCATAGATGGTTTTGAAATATTTTCGACACATTCCGACTTATCTTCAGAAAACACCAAAGGGCCACGAAGCCCGTGTAATGAAGTCGTTCCGATGCCGCAATCAAACACGGATTGCGTTGGTGAAAACCAGTAATCCTAGTTACCAGAATACATGATAATACTATACACTAGTTGTCTTACTATATACATTATGGTGAGAGACATACAAGGACGTAGGTAGGACGTTAGGATGTTAAACACTTTTTGGCCAGAGATCCAGGTGCCACCTGGGACTCTTTTGAGTACAGGGTGTTTAATCTAGGTATATTATCCAGCTGTCGATCAATCTTGTTTACCCAAATAATATTGGTCTTGCTCCGTTTATAACAGGATATAAACGTCCCTTATTTGAATTTGAATTAAATTGGGTTTTGCTAATCAAAATCCACAGATCTTAAACCGATATAGACAACAACACACTGCCTACCTGTTTGTGCAGGTGGCTGTTGCAGATTGTCATGCCTCGACATCTTCGAAGCCAGGGATATAGATTGTAACCTTGGGAAAATACAGCCTCGTGCATTCTATTTCGGGCATATCGTATAATAAAAATTATGAATATGTACATTGTATATGAAAAAAGGTTTACCTTGAGACAAGGTTAGAATTCTGATTTTTAAAAAAAATCAATGATTTTTACAACATTCAGAATCAAATTGTATCGATAGATCGGGGTCAATTTGTTTATGTCAATTGTTTCCCAATCGACGTAAAATAATAAATTTATCATCTAAATATCATCTGAAAGTTCTTTCAAAGCACTACAAATTTTCCTCATAGTGTCTCGATAGAATATTTATCGTTTATGAGATACCTATGACCGAAAGAAAAGATCGATAACTGACATATGACCTTGACCTTGACCTTTGCGAGTTTCAGGAAACGGAAGTTAGTTACTTTGTACAATGAGATGCTATGTTGCACTTTCAGTGGTAATTTGGATGAATTTCGGTGATAGACAAATGATTAATATACAATCTCCTTAAAATAGCAGTGGATAGCCGTAAGATGAAGAAAAGAGATTGAATGATATCGAAACTTACGACATTGTTGTTTCCATATGGAAACTATTAGTTGGTATTGTGAAGGAAGTGCAATCATCAAACTTTCTTGTAGACTGTTTGCATATGACATGCAAAAAGAAACAACATTTTTTCTGTAGGCACATGTGGTATTTTTATCAGGCTAACAATGTCAATTTGACTGCCTGTACATGTATTCTCAAAATTCTAAAGGAAACAAGTATAAACTAGATGACAATCCTGAAATGTTTACGACAAAGCTTCCTTGATGTAACACCTTAACATGATCAGAGATTTAACATGTTCAAAAAGTCAAACCTGTTCTTATTTGCTTTTAAATAAAGTTCATGTGCAATTAAGTCTTATATAACACGAATTGTATCGTTTATACTCATTGCTTTTCATTTATCTTGCTGAAGATTCTTTGCCATATTTTTTATTTTAAAATTAGTATTTTAAAATATGTATAAAACATTAATATTCATTTTATTCTATGTTGATAATTTAGATTATTTTAAAGTTTCAAGCCAGTGAAGTATTATTTATTCCTTCCTGTAACAAAACTGTTCTCTCATATAACATAAAAATCCCTGATATTACAAATTACTATTTTGGATGTTTTTTTTCTTCTTAAAAAGCAATCTATAACTATCATTTTTCAGTATTTTGTTAATATGAATATGCTTTAAAAACTATAATCTTTTCTTTTTTCATTTCCATAACGTACACTATCACCTTAAGTTAAAACAACATTGATTTCCAAGAAAAGTGATTTGATATGTTAGAATGTATCCTGTTGGAAGTGCCAAGTGGCAAAACGTACCAAATTATTTGATTATAGGGATAAAATATATGCATATTGATTCGTTACATGAAGGAAATTTAATTAGCCATGATCACACTTAAAATCATTTTCAAAGCCATATATTGCAAAATGTCGGTCATTCTAGCTTTCGACATCTAGGAGAATCTTCTATTAAGTGGTTTAGTGGGTTCATTAACCTCTGAAGGTATTTCGAAAAAAAAAATTCCTCTCCATTTTGTTGCAAAAATATATTTTGACTCATATAATAAAATAAATCGATTCAAGCTAGTTAACACGACAATATGTCATTTGATTGTTTGTTTATTGGGTTTAACGTCCCACCGACAGAATGTCAGTCATTTGGAGACGATGTCTACTCGAGACAGATATGGTGCTGCCACACTGCAGTATCACACCGTAGATATGTGGTATGATACCACACCCAGTCAAATTATCTTGACATTGAGCCAGTCAGTCCTGGAACTGTCCTTAATTGCTGAGCGCCAAGCAAGGGAGCTATACCAGTACCACTTATATATAACTCTGGTATGTCGCGGTCGGGGATCGAACCCACGACCTTCCGATTCTGAAGCGGACGCTCTATCCACTAGGCCACCGGGACCGGTAATATGTCTTTTGACAAAACAGCACGTCATCTAGACAAAATAATAGTGTCATTTATGCGAAATAACAAGTCTTTTTACTAAAAAGCATATCATTCGGATGTAATGACATGTCGTTTCAACAAAGAAGCATGTTGTATAAACAATATGTACGTTTTCTAGTTGTAGTGAATAATTTCAAGCTACGCATCATTAACTTTAGCATTCTGTCTGTTACTGGTCCGAATTAGGACTTCCAAAACGCTTTTTTTCAAAGAGATATAAGCTGTTAAAGTTGGCATGTCTTCGATAACGACGACAGCAGTTGGCAGCTACTCATGGATAACGACGAAGTTGAATAGCTAGTATAGATAACGTCGACTACAGTCGAACAATTGCGACAAATCGTGTCATACATCTCATGTAACTGTATTATATAGACAAAGAACAATTTGAAATACAGGGGAGTAGCTAGCGTTACGCACTTTCGCACGTGCATAACATTGAAATAAAAAGTAAACATTCAGATATCCTCCAAAACGATGATAAAATTAGAGAAAGAAGGGGGTTAGTTTGTCTATTAAATCCAATCAATATTATTTACTTATCGTAGACATTATGTGATGTAGTGTTTTGTTCAAAACAATCATTGTTCAATTAGAAAAGTTTTTAGTGTATACACATCAGTTGTCAATACGGCCAGTCACCTGTTTATACCGTTCAGGTAACCGTCCCAGGTGGCCGCATGGTAAAGCGTCCGCCTTCGGAGCGGCGGGTTGGGGTTCAATTCCATAGAGCGACATACTGTAAAACATGGTACTGATAGCTTCCTGCTTGGCGCTAAGCATATAAATTATGCCAGTTGTTGACATTATAGAACCAAGATGTGGTCGAAAAACATAATGCCCCGCCCAAGTCAAACACATTTTGGTCCCACCCAAAGGGGTAAATGTCAAATAAATAATATCAGTTTAAAGGCATTCATTAATGGAGAAAGTATGTCAAATATCAAGTACTCATCCCATATAGTAAATGAGTAATGCTCTGTGATTTTTTTTTATTAAAGTAGGATGATAATAAAAAATATATGACCAGGTAGAATCATAATTTTTGTCACTACACTTCTTTTACTCGCTATCTACTAGCATTCAAAAAGGAGATCGTTAAAAAATTGGACCAGGTAGAAATATGGTACCCTGAATAGTTTACGAGTTATGTTCCCGACAAATAATTGAAGAAAAAATTATAAACGGGATAATTCTAATGCGACCAAGTAGAGTTCTTGTTCTTGATTGTTGCACTTTTCCTAGTTATCATTTATGTAAATTTAAAGTTTTAAGCCAATACCTTGTATAGTTTTAAGTTGTGGCCAAAGTAAAAGTTGTGGTAAAAATTCGGGTGCATAAATGTAAGGATTCTGAATATTGTAAAATTGGTGATGTTCAAAATAATTAAGATATCTAACTTTCTTATAAGTTAAAACTGTTTTCAAATACATATTCGTATATGAATCGCCCGAAATATATCGCATGAGGAGGAGGTATTTTTCCCAAGGTTGCGATTAATATGTAATTTTTAATGTCTTTTAAATGACGACCCTTGACTTTGAACATCATTCATCATTATGCTCTGAAAAGATTGCATATCAAAAGCCACAAATAGAGAATATAGACTTCGTCGATGAAAAGATTGCATATCAAAAGCCACAAATAGAGAATATAGACTTCGTCGACAGTTTGAATTTAATATTTGCAATTCAAATGAGGACGTTTCTATGATCATT
Organism: Solen grandis; assembly: GCA_021229015.1. NCBI lineage: Eukaryota > Metazoa > Mollusca > Bivalvia > Adapedonta > Solenidae > Solen > Solen grandis. The sequence continues at coordinate 8,661,190 of CM037794.1, forward strand.
TAATACACCCTGTTACATACGAAGCGAGGCCGATATTGTTTGAGTAAACAAGAGTAAACAAGATGAAATTGTAAATAAGTCGGATCGACAGCTGTACGAGTATAATATGCCTAAATCAAACACCCTGTACCCACCGGGGACGCTAGCGGGACCTGGACCCCTGAAATAGCTTTGGGTCACAATTATAATGAGATTGATAAAATAAATGAAACATAACCATATTATTTAACAATGATTTTTAATAGATTGTCATCAATTACTTTAGAACTCGCGACCTATGAATAAAAAATCCTCTGATGCATATGACCATAATGTGAATGTAGTATTCTTTGGTCGTTATCATTACATTTGTGTGACCGTCCCCGGTGGCCGAGTGGTTAGAGCGTCCGCCTCGGGTGCTGGAAGTCGTGGGTATACCAAAGTCGTAAAAAAATGGTACTGTTATAGCTCCCCTGCTTGGCGCTCAGCATATAAGGGTAGTTGCGGGACTGGTTGGCCCGGTGTCAGGATAATGTGAACGGGTGTGGTATCATGCCACATGCCTGATACTGCAGTGTGGCGGCACTTTATATATCTCAAGTAGACATCGTCTTCAAAATGACTGAAAAAACTGTTGATGGGACATTTAACCAAACAAACAAACATACATACATTTGTGTGAATAAAGAAGATTCTTCTTGGACAGGTAGGAACATTCTCGATTATTTATTTAAAAGTATGCATCAGAGCTATTTTTGTTTCTATTTTCACATTCGTTTCAAATGTCTATGTTATTGTAAATAAATTATTATTATTAATTTTTTGTTGTTGTTGTTGATTTTTAGGTGTACGACCTAAGTATTTTGACTAGTAATAACATTGTTTGGAGAAAATAGCGAGTAGCTTGAATACGATAGCATGTCATTTTGACAACGTGTCGCTTTCACAAAACAGCATGTCATTTGGACAAGACGCCATGTTGTTTTAAAAAGATATGCTGTTTTGAAAAGACATCATGCTGTTTTGAAAAGACATCATGCTGTTATAAAAGACATAAGCCGTTTGGACAAGAAACATGTCGTTTTGACAAAATGGGACATTATGTCATTTGGACATTACAGAAAGTCGCTCTGACAAGACATCATGTCGTTATGACAAGACAACATGCCGTTTGGACATGATAACATGACGTTAAGACAAAATATCATGTCGTTATGACAAGACATCATGCCGTTTCGACAAGACAACATGTCGTTTTGAAAATATATCATATCATTATGACTATATCTTGTTATCTGGACATGATAACATAATGTTAAGGCAAGACATAATGTCCTTTGGACATAACAGCAAGTCATTTTGACAAGACAACATGCCATTTTGACAATACACCATGTCGTTTTGGCAATATATCATGACGTTTTGATAAGACAGCATATCGTTTTGATAAGACAACAAGTCAGTATGACAAGATAATATGCCGTCTGGAAAGTTTAGAAAGACAGCAACTTGATATGAAAATAAAACGCTGTATAAAAAAAACATGCTCATTGGACAAGATCACATATCCATCAGACAAGATATCATATTAAGTTGCCACAATAATGCAACACTCTGATAAAACATGATACTATTTTAACAAGATAGGACATTAAATGAACAAAACAACTTGAAATCTCTCAACATAAGACAGTTACGGCGTTCCATACTATGAACCTTGGTCTTTTCGAATCTTGCAAAACGTATATGGAGGTGCACATCTAGAATGTAATAAAATATCTTGCTATTTCTCCCAGAAATGACGGCTGTAGAGCGCATAAAACATCGGTAGTTTTTCTCAACCCTGACGTGACGTGACGTCACATGAAAACAAAATTTACTGGAATCAAAGGCGCCAAAGTCACTGTGGTTACTGTTAAAATGCCATGCTGCTTGCTCATCGGCAACCTATTTTAATTTAAACTTCATAAGGAAGAAGAAATGAGAATAATAATACGTTTGCACGGAAAACGATAGGACTTTCTGCAACCAATTTAAAACTTGATCAAACTGAAAATAATTTATACAGAATACGAAGATACATTAGGATACTGGAGTGTAACCTTTACATACTGTGGGAAAATTCATCCATTTATGTCTGCAGAGCGAATACAAACTTTTTGATCTGACGTCAATTCTGACGTCATACGAATATGACTATCATTGCATTTAAAAATTCAGCATCTAAAACATATGCCATACAAATTTCATCATTTTGGACCATTGCTAACACATCGAATTTATTGGACGAGAAATAAAAACATGTAACAACGACATGACGTCAAATGACGATGGGCCTATGAAAATCTAAAGAAAACATTTAAAATTACAACATGTGCAAATTTCAGCTTCCTATCCCATCTGGGGGCTCTGTAATACTTTAATTAATTTTGGGGTCATATTTTCGAAACTTGGTTTCACCACAGAACCTCGATCTATATTTAGAAAACGAAAGTAAGGATGCACAACTTAAAGGTAACTTACACCTTCTGTGAAAATTACAAGAAAATCAATTCACAGATAAATTCTAAAGAGCGCGTAAAAACGTTTACCTGACGTCAAATCTGGCGTCATATGAATTGATAATGACATTCGAAAACACATAATCTGAAATATTTGCCATACAATTTTCATTATTCTGGTCCATTGGCAATTACATTTTCCGAAAATGCTTAAAATTAAGTAAAAGTGAAAGTAGGTTATTTTCCGAAAATGTTTTAACTTACAGCGTAGCAATACCACGTGACCGTGACGTCACTAAAGGCATCAAAACGACGACAAAACTATGACTTCCAAGGGTGTCGCTTTGACACAGAGATTCTGGTAATTATACACAATGGCCCATTAAATATCATGTGCCTGTGGTTATCTCAGTGTAATGCATGCAGCTCATTATCAGATATCAAGCTGATATTGGCTTTTTATATTGTACTTCCTTTATATTATGTCTCCTCCCATATTTATGTTGGGGGATATATTGTTGCTCGTTTGTCTGTCCCAATTTTTGTCCGGAGCATAACTCAGTAAGTATCAAAGCAGAAAACGTACACTTATCCAATTCTAATTTTAATTTATGCAAAAGCATAAGATTCACACAAGACAAAAACACACGATTTTTTTTCTTTTCAGATTGATAAAAAGAGTGATGCAAATTCATTGTTACACTCAGGAGGTCGTGGTTTCGATCAAATGGTTTCGATCCCTGGTCCGAAATAATGATGTCGCAAAATATGATACCAGTGTAGCTCCCTTGCTTGGCGCTAAGCATATAATTGTCTTTCCAGGTCTGGTTTGCTCGGTGTCAGGATAATGTTACTTGATGTGACATCAGGCTACATGTCTACGGCGTGATACTGCAGTGTGGTAACACACTTAAGGGGTCGCTGTCAATCCAAAGTGGGTGGGTTTTTTGAAAACATAAGTTTTGTTTTTCAAGTAAATCATGTTTTTTCTCAGTAATACTCAGTATACAAATTCATTTCATGTAATACAGTTTGCAAAGGGCTTTCAGATTTGGCCTCACATTCAAAGAAAATATTACTTGTCACAACTTCATCTTGCATGCACTCAATCAACACTGTTTGGCTATTTTTTCTACCGATCGACTGTGAACGAGCTGCAAAAAATAAACACGCTGCTACATAGTCCATATTCCTTTTTACAATGTGTGAAGAAATTCAATGACTTATTCAAGCGGAAAATTATGTTTCCAATTGTCCCAAAATATCAATAACATGTGTAAAAGGAAGTAGGTATGGTGGACAAAATGTGCCATAATACATAAAAATTGTGAAATATTTGGATTAGTGCAACACCTAACTAGGTTTTGCATGAATGCGCAAGACTGAATGTATCCTTGAAACATTGAAACTCTACATATTTTACTGCTTAACGTGAGTCTAAATCAAATTCGGATAAATGCACATGAGCTGATTAAAACTTCTAGATACCTATGCATGTAATTGTTTTTACTGTTGTTGTATCAGTATCAGATTTTTGGTCATTTACTTGAATTCTTACACCCATGTATCTGTCTCCTTGATATACATTTGACTTTGTATACGAACGAACATATAAGTCTTCTGGTGTAAAAAAGAACAGTGTTTATAGCCACAATTGAACGAATTAACTAATCAGCGTAAAACAAAAAACAGTTTATATAGGTTCACTATGAGAAGACATGAAATAAACACTTTGTATAATATTGTAAAATATTGAGTGATATTCATTTTCATTGGGAAATATTAGTCCTATCTGATATTGGAATTGAGTATATAATCTAATGATAAAAAACATTTTACTAATCACGCAGTCATTTCAATAATAGCGTGTTAAATATATTTATTCTCACGGAACATCGTTGACGTTGTTTAATAAGTGGTGTATGTACATATCCTTGTATCCATGGCGATGTACGTGACCCTAGATGACTTTTACGATAACATAGTTATTCACGAAAAATGGGGGTGTTTATATTTTACAGGTAAAAATTACGGGACGATATATATTCAGCGTGCAAGTATAAACTGGGCTGTGAGTAGTCGGTATAAAGGGAGATCAATGCTACGAGCTCATATATATGGTTTCCATGTGAAACCTAAATGTTTTAATTTTGTACTTGACGAATTGTATACTGTAAATACTGCATGAAAATCGGGTCGAGAAAAAGTGGTTGATATATCCACCCCATATTTTTTCACCACCCAACAGAAAGGGTTTCATATTGGAAAACATCCCACATCTGGGTAATCTCTTAGTATATATATTTGTATGTGTGTGTGTGTGTGTGTGTGTGTGTGTGTGTGTGTGTGATGTAAATAGCAATTCCGTGTTTTAACATAATAGAAAGGAAGTAGGAAGTAAAACACATATTCGAAATATATTCCCTCTCTCAAATCTATCAAACATAGTAAATATTCTCTCTCTTCATCTCTCTCTTTCAATAGTTGTAAATTTTCTCTCTTAATTTCTCTCCCCTGTTCCCCCGTGCCCCCCCCCCCCCCCCCCCCCCCCCCCCCCCCCTCCCCCTCCTCTGGATAGTAGTTTGATGTTGACAGCAATTATGTATTTTAGCATAAATAGTTTATAGCAAGGATGAAAAAATAAAGAAGTAAATAACCAAAATTAAACTGAGAAAAAAATCAATTTAAAGCTCTGTATGCCTACGTTGAAATTTCCCCCCCCCCCCAAAAAAAAAAAAGAGAGAGAAAATGAATCTAAAAATGTCATAATTCTATAAATAACATACAGAACAGAATATATACAAGAATATATATATAATTCAGAAATTTTATATTACATGTAATTGTTGTCTCCTAATCACATTTACTTATTTGTTTATAACTTGTTATGTCATTTATTTGTAACAACATTAAAGTCAATTTGAGCAAAACTTCATTATGATTATAGAAAGGTTTGAAATATTGACTATAAAAGCAACAAGACCTATTACTGAAGGTGATTAATACCCACGCAAAATGCTTTGATACAGAGAAGCCAGACTCCAGGCGGAGCCTAGATTAGAACCTGTATCCATAGTATATTGGTTATGATAGTAAGTAAAGTTTTTATTTAAAGTGGATAGAGACTCGGTTATGGTTGTTTGACACAGTAGTTTAAAAGTGTAAATTTGCAGTTCTTGGACACTGCACTTCTCCTAGTCGCCATCTGTTTACATTTTAAGTTCCAAGTAAATGCCATGTATAATATACGAGTTATGTTCAGGACAAGAAAAATGACTTGACTATTTGAGTTTACCGTCGCCTCGACAGTATTTCAGTCATATAGCGACGTCCAGCTAATTACAGGTGGAGGAAGACCCCGAATGCACGGAGACATCCGGGAAGAACCACCGACCTACCGCAAGCCAGCTGGAAGGCTTCCTCACATGAAAATCCGAATGGCCCTGTCGGGATTCGAACCCACGCGGTAAGGGGCTGAAAAGAAGAATAAGCAATTTAACAAAGGATGATAATTAAAATATGGGACCAGGTGGAGTTACAGTTCTTAGGCACTGCACTTTTCCTAGTCGCCATCTGTTTACATTTTAAGTTTCAAGTCAATACCTTGTATAATATTCGAGCAAGAAAAAACAGAATTAAACAAAGGGAGATAATTCAAAAATGGGACCAGGGCAATAACTCTGCTATCCTGGAGATAACTCAAGTAAAATTTATGACACGCACCTCTCCACCTGATTATCAATGCACACACAAAATTTGAATGAATCGGTTAAGAAATGTACAAGAAATTCGCGTCACAAGATATTTAGAGTAGAATCAGGGGCAATAACGCTGTAATCCTTGAGATAACTCAAGTGAAATGTATGTTACGCACCTCTCCAACTGATTATGAATGCACACATAAAATTTTAACCAAATCGGTTTGGGAACTGTAGAAGTAGTTTGCGTCACAAGTTTTTGGGATGGACGGACAGACAGACAAACCAACAGACCAACGGACCGACAGACTGACTCCTATATACCCCCTCTCAAACTTCATTTTTCGAGGGAATAATGAAGTTGTTTATGATTAAATTAGAAAAGTTGTTTCAAGGAGAAAGGTGTAATTGTCAAAAAGATTTAATTAGCTGTGAATATGTATATCTTGTGTAATAAAGTAATAAAAAAAAATACTCAATAAGTTAAAAATATCTTCAATTATTCATATTCATTACTTGACCTTATTTAAACCATGCCCTAACAACTAGTTTTATTATTTATGCATGTTCATTTAAAGGTAAACATATAAAGATATTGGTTTGATAAAGATATTAATTTATCTCTGAAAATCAAATTAGTTTGCCATAATATTATTGTGATATTTTTTTCCCTTTGGAAAACCATTTTTTAAACTTTTAATACACTTCTTCATTGCTGCATCGACTTCTCCGAAACGGGTGCGATTTGACTGGGGACGATATTTAACCATATACTCTATAATTTTATTCTTTATATGTTTGATATACACGAACGGTTTATGTTTACGTGTCAGTAATAATGAAAAAATTATAAATTAATAACAAGAGAAGCTCACTTTACCTCATCTTAGTCTTTTTTACGCATTTTGATTACTACGCGGATCTATTTGTCGCGGACTTTTGGGTGAATCCTAAGGTCTAGTAAGATCGTGACGTCACAGTCTCTATTAGAGGAGCCGATGTAACTAGAACCGTTCCAAGATTTTTCGTTTGTTATAAGGAGGGTTTATGCCCAACTGTCCACTTTTTGATATATTGTTTCCCAACTGTCCCACTCAAGATTTTTAGCACCTTGCTGGGTGTGTTTTGATAAGGGATTATAATCTATTTCAAACTACAACACATTAAAATGAATTGAAGTTGTATTATCTGATTTTGTTTCTGATTTTTTTTTGATTTTGTATTTTAAGAGGTAAAATTTCATGTTTTAGTTATATTGTATTATTTCTTTCTAAAATGTGTTTATTAAGGTCCATTAATTAGGGTTACTAAATTAATTGTAATTTATAGTGTAAACATGCATTCCTTTGATCTCTGGCTTTAAAGCTTATGTGAATTGATAAAGATAAAAAATAATTTGAACTTATTAAGATAATTATCACCTCTGCTACTTTTTTCTTTAAATTGTGTTAATTGATTGGTTAAGTGATTGGATTAAGAAATACAAACAAGTCCTTTGATCTAGCAGTTTACTACTTAAGGTAAACAATTTGATTTGAAGTAATTAACATTTTTGGTTATCAATTTATTGTGACTTTCAAACTGTGATATCTCATTAATGAACTGAACTGTATCAGATACAATATATTTACATTCTGATGTAAATGTCTTCATTTGATAGTAAAATTTCACTAAGTAACATCGTCTGAAATTATAAGCTAAAATGGCAAATGCAAAAGTGAGTGTGCAGTTTGTCAAGAACCAACGTGGTGGTGATAGTCTGTTATACAATGGATTCAGATACCAGGTCAAAAACCGAAAACCAACAAGGGTGTACTGGGTCTGTCATGTCCGAACCTGTTCTGCTAAAATCACAACAGCTGACAACATTCCAGTTTCTGTGACCAATACCCATAATCATGCAGCCGAACACATGGAACTGAAGCGCCATGAAATAAATCAACTCATGCGAAAGAGGGCACGCGAAGAAACCACGCCGATTCCGTCAATATATGAAGAAGTCATATCCAGTCTGAGAGACAGAGAATGGGACGAAGATGCAGAACAAGTCTGCAAAGGATTACCAACCTTCCCCTCCACCAAGTCATCTCTATACAGGGAAAGAGGTGCATTGAGACCGGGGATACCAAAGTCCAGGAGTGACATAGATTTGGATGGAAAATGGACTGAAACGCACACTGGTGAGCAGTTCCTACTGGTTGATGAGGCAGAGAATGACAACAGGATGCTGATTTTTGCTACAAGAACAAATCTCCAGCATCTGGCACAGAACCCAACCATATATGGAGACGGAACATTTTATGTGTGCCCAGACATATTCAGCCAGGTCTACACACTCCATGGATATATTGATGGACACATGTATCCGTTAGTGTTTGCCCTTCTGCCTGGAAAAAGTGAAAGGATTTACTGCAGACTTTTTCAACATCTTCAACAGAAATGCAGGGAAATAGGAATGGAACTGGGACCAGACACACTCCTGATAGACTTTGAGGCAGCAACCAAGCAGGCAGCTCGCAGAGTGTTTCCAAATGTGAATGTGAAAGGGTGTTTTTTTCATTACACACAGTGGTGTTGGCGGAAGATACAGAAGCTTGGCTTAGTTGGACTGTATTCTGAGAATGAGGACTTTAAGAAACTAGGAAGAAGAGCTGCAGTTCTGCCTCTAGTCCCCATACAACATGTTGAAGATGTGTGGTTTGTCGCACTGACGGATGCTGAAAATGCAGAGATTCCAGTGGATGTTTCAAGGTTCACAGACTATGTCACTGAACATTGGGTTGAGGGAGACAAGGACAACTGGAACCATTTCGAGACAGAAGGACCAAGAACAACAAACAACTTGGAAGGCTGGCACAACAAACTAAAGAAAAGTATGAGACAGTCACATCCGAACATTTACAAGTTCTTGGAAACAATACAAAGGATTGAAGCTGCCAATGCTATCAAAATTCTTCAGCACAGTGCCGGAGGAGTGAGAGAAAAGAAGAGGAGGAAATACCGACAACTTGAACAGAGACTGTCTGCCCTGAAACACAAGTACATGGCTGAAGAAATCACTGTGATGGAGTATGCCGATTGTGCATCGCATTTGATTCGGTTTGACGAGTAACTCTGTATAGAACAGATCAGTAGGGTGGAATGTCACAGTTGTTTAAATGAAATGCTTGTTTTCAAATTAAAACAAAATACAATAAATTGTACCACATCCGAATATAGCCCTGTCTTTATTTGATTTGTTCATGACACATGAAATAAAAATAATAAATATATGAAAACATAAAGAGTTTGTTTTCTTCATTTCAGAGAGAGAGAGAGAGAATACTGACAACATCCTAAAACATAATAAGTATTATAAATACTTATTATAAATAATTTTGCTAATAGCATATAACTTATTATAAATACTAATGCAATATATTACTAACCATAAATACTATTGCAAATTGCTCTTAATAATATAAGACAATAAGACAAATAATTGCACTGAAATATTCCATCCATTTAGGTAAAGACTATAGTCACTCATCCATGACAGTCTATTGTTATCCAATTAAGCATGATTCCCAACTGTCCCACCTTGATTTTTACTGTTTTATATAAAAGTGGGACAGTTGGGAAGACACCATAAGGAGCTTCGTGCGTACCTCAGTGATTTATATTTTATAATGACAGTACCAAAAAAATATAAATAAATAAATGAATAAATAAATATGAAAGCCTATTAAATGCAGGGTATATTCCTAGACGTTGTTTGATTGGGTGCTGTAAACGAAGTTGTGATAATCGTCTTTTTTTCTTTTCAGTTGGTTGCTGTATAGATAATTGTTGAATGTTTAGTTAAGGTTATTGTTGGTGTGTTGTTGTTGTTGTTCCAATTCACTAACAGATTAAAACAATGTAGAATGCTTTACTAAAGTAACATTTTTCTCACCCATTTTTGTTGAATTTGATTTTTTTTTTTTTTTTTTTTTTTTTTTGCTCCTTCAACACGTACCAATTAAACTACACTTTTCCACAATATCTTGATCCGCCATTGCATACAACGACCACAACAACAACATTATTTTTGTTGTGGTATCTTTCAGTTTCGACATTATCTTTGAAAAATATGCGTCACGCATTTTCGGTCAATCCCATATGATACATTCAAAAATGTGAAGTATATGATTTTATTTTTACAATTGCCGTCAAAAAATGATCTTGGGAAAATAAGATCTTACACTACGTATCATAAAACTTTATTTTCAAATTTTAGTGTACATCGCTGTGCTAATTTCACAAAAATCAAGAAATGATAAGGCTGTAAGGTTTTCATATAAACCACCAAAATGATCGATTAGCATCAAATAATAAAGTGTTTACAAACATAATTATTAGCGACGAAATATAACGATGAGGGTGCTGCTAGGGATATAGAAAGTATTTCTCATAATTATGTAAAATTCAAGGTTTAAAAATGCAGGTCGAGTTTGCAATGTGCTTATGATTTGTGTCATATCAAAAACCACAACTGAGCACATTTAAACGTGTTGTGTAACGTCCTATAACAAATGTATTTCAATATCTGGTTCATGTAGACATTATTGTAACATTTTCTCAGAACAAAATCAAGCCAAAATAATGTGCTTAATGTGAGCATTTTTAATCTGGACATAATCACCATAGAGTTAGTACATGTAACATGTATACTGTTATTCTATATTCATCACTTTTTTGCGTGCTATGAAATCTCAAAAGACAATTATATTTTACGTTTGCTTGCTCCAATTTTATTAGTGGGAAAAAAGATCACTAATGCATCACTTCAATTAGTGTGTCTTTAGAAATATAAATGCTTGGAATTTATGCAAGTTGCTTCTAAAATGTTATAAAATATAAATTGTGTACTTATTAGTTTTCATAAGTATAGAGCATGGGTATTATTATTATTGCTGTATGCTCAGCGTTTTGAGAACATGCTTTGGGGTCCAACGCGTTATGGGGTCTAACGTACTTCTGGGGGTCGCCTCAAAAATGGACCCCGTAGTGCATTTATATACGTCCCATACGTACGCTCTTTGAGGTCCACCATCGATAACATCATCATCACACTTTCCTCCCCCACACCACCATCATCATAATCGTGTTTTTTTTTGTGGTAATCGTCTGCACTATCAGATGTATGTGTATCACAGCTATATCATTTTTTATAACCATATCACATCACTCTCACTATATCATTGTTATCCGTTTTTTGATTGTGAAGCACTGAATTCTCACATAGATAAATCAATTAGCATGATCAGTTGTGAGATTAAAAAAGGTTCATATGAAAGCTGCCGTGAATACGGTGGTATAGAGGTGACATGCACTATATCACTGTATCAGAGTTAAATATTTTGTCGTGTGTGTATTCATGATGAATTGTAAAAAAAAATACGATGGGTTTTTACTGTACAGATTGCTTCTACGGATCCCAATAGCAATGTTCCGACGATCTCTTCCTAATCCCCCAGAGTTCCGCCTCGGAAACACAATGAAGCTATACCAGAACCATATTTTACGACTTTGGTTTGTCGCGGCAAGGGATCGAACCCAAGACCTCCCACTTCCGAGGCGGACGCTCTAACCACTTGGTCACCGGGGACGGTCAATGAGTACGTGTGCCAAACATCTTTGCCTAAAATCTCTTTTCCTCGAGATAATAATCTCGTTCCCTCAACGTTTTATCTCGTTCTCTCGACTTATTATCTCGTTCCCTCGACATAAAAAAAAGAATTGCATGTCACATCTATGCCACCGTACAAACGAGCATTTTCAAATGTATTTTAGATGTTTATAGTGAAATATTCTGTTCTGTTCTGTGAAACTTGAGTAGTCAAGTTTTCAAATATTACCAGTCTACGTGATAATCCTGGCTGGTACATAGGCACGTCGATACGGCTAAAGCATGATATATTTGAATTAAGAATCGATAATTATTTCTTTTGTGTGTCGAAAGAAAATATGTTTTATTGCTTTTTTGAAAGGGTATTATATGTATGTTTCCGTTGGTGCACATGTTCATGAAACTGTCTGTGTTGATATTACGTAGTCGCTGTGACTGACCTCATTCCATATACACTAAAACTGTTAAATCAAACTTACAATTATTCTGTGTTTCTCGTATTTTTAAAGCTTTGAATTCAATTTCAGTCTGTTTCATGGTCGTCAGTTAAACATTGGGATAGCGGGTCAAAAGGTTGAACTTTGCATACCACTTTACATCCTCGAATATCCCCGGCTGATTTATTCCGTTTCACTACATGACATCATGCCGCCTATAGATGATCTATCGATCGACGATGACCACTTTAAGGCAAAAGCGAGAGTAGTGGGACCATCACATAAACGGCTATTGAAACACTTATCTAATTATAATAAATACATGTACATATTAACAACATAATTCAAAATGTGTGAGTTTAAACCTCGGATTTAATTATTAATTAATGATTATAAGAAGAAATCATAAATCTATCTATCCACTCGCCGAAAAAAATAAATAAACTGTTTGCTATGAAATTCTGTTCACTATATACAGGTCGTTTCCTGATACTGGTTACAAGGAACCGCGGATATAGCAAACAAAAAGTCATGATTCGCTATAATAGAGTTTTACTCTATCTACCAATAAAAATCGTTAAGATACTCAACGTCATCATTCTTAAGTAAGCACTGAGATTAGATAGCTACATCCGAAAAAAATTCATCTTTCTTTCCTCCATTTATGCATCGTCGATTGCCCATCTTATATTTGAATTACGTAAGCAACATCTTGTTTTGTTTGCATATTGCTCATAAATATATTTGTTTTCGTAGAAAAATATCTTCATGTTTTATATCGAAAACACATGAAAAGAAAATGAAATATCGGCTTCATATACAGTAATACGTGTACATTTGTATAAAACAACGTTTAAAACCGAAAATTGGTGCAACGAGACCTAATCTTATATTCGAAGACGTGACAGTTTGGTCGTTGATATAGCCCCATATATAAGTGGAAGTCTCGAACTTTTTAGGTCAGTCCCTTGCAATGTCATAAAAATGGTCGGAGTTTGATCAATATATTGTTATTCCTCTCCAATAATACTGGTGACGTAATTCAAGACTCACTGAATATTAAACAATATAAAACAACATCAGCCATTTTTTTTTCAATTGCCGCAAACATCTGCAAATGTTTTATACACTAGCCACACAGGGCTTACCTGTTGCCTGTCATCCTAATTATTTTCTTACGTTTGAAAAATAACGATGTATGCGTATTTCAAGTTAATGTTGGTAAAACTGAGCTAACATTTTTAGACGGCGGAAGCCATATTTGGTAGCTGGAAATCATGCCTTGCTGATTTGAATATTTCCCACGGCAAATTCAACTGTAAGTCTCCGCGCTTAGTGCGTATTCAAGCAATGCGATTCTGCATTAACAAATACGAGTTGAATATGTTACACAGACGTTTTATTAAAAAAAACTTTCCGTGACATTATCCAATCAGAATAGCGCCCCATTTTACATACATGAAGATATACTGCTGTAAAAAAAAGAAGAAAAAAAAGTAGCGCCCCGCCTCCAATGTATGTAATTAACCTAAAGTAGACCACATGTAATTTTGCTTGATGGCGAGTTAGGTTCCTCCCAGAGCATTCCTTAACTTTGAAAAAGAAAGGGAAACATTCAAGATCTTAATTAATCAAATACCTTGTCAATTTCTACACATACTCAACAACAGATAAAATGTATACACCAGGTTCACTAGTACTGAAGAAAGAGAATGGCCTACTTAGGTATGCAACTTATGAATCAAATCATGCTCATGAACCTTATTCCGGATCATTATGTAACAAACAGAGAGCAATTTCAACTGACTCTTTAGCAACTATAGTTGCAGGAAAGCGTGGGGAATGACCTTTGCCTTTATTGCTTCAATCACTTCTGAAACGCTGGGTTTAGATTTATAGCTTTTTTGTGTTAATCCCGCCGCCGTCTTTCAGCGCATTCAGCGATTTCATTGTAGCTGAAATCATGGTAGATCAACTACTTATCAAAACAGACCCTGATGAGAGGGCTCTTGTACCCGCATATATATCACTGTGCGCCTCAGTGTATGTGTGTCTGTGAGGGGGGAGGGGCACCAGTTTTTTTATTGTTTTTTATTGTTTTTTTTTTTGTTTTTAATGCAGACAAATCTCTTATTATTAAAACTCCAGTTTAAATCATACTTTCATTAATGTTTTCTTTCTTTCATTATTGTTTAGTTCCATTCTTTAAATATTACATTTCATAAAATACAGGATATTTTCCCACTAAGTAAGTCGATATATAAAGATTTTTGTACTGATTTATAGGTATGTATTCATTTCTTCACTTTTTACACAAGGCATACCGTTCATTCTCATTCAATATCATTACAGCACACTTACCTTGGGTTTGGTTATATTCATTTATGAAACGTAGATATTGCCATAATCTGTCTGGTTCCCTGCAATATTGGGAACAAGTCTGACTGTGATTACTTTTATTGGTATATTATGTTATAAGTCGGTTTCCATTAGGCGAAAAAAAAGTTGTTCGTTTCCACTAACATCTCCGAAAAGAAATAGGGTCGGTAGGTTGGCTAAACTTCTTTTCTTATTTTTAACTTTTTTTTTACCATTTTAAGCGACGAAAAGCAGCGTTTTGCAACCGTAATAACCCGACTTCTACGAAAAAAAGTTGAGGTACAAAAAAAAAAAAAAAAAAAAAAAAGGGAAAACAGAAAAAAGGTCGGTCTCGTTAGTAGAAACAAGTAACTTTTATGATTACGCCTTATTATTTAGATCTTGTAACCTATAATTTACACTCTATGCCGCGAGGCCAGAAACCTCCCTGCATTTTACGGAGCAACATATAACCCTAACATTTTCCACTTCACTTCGTTTTGGGCGAAATATAGTAATAACCAGTGTTACTTTAATTTCACGAACTTTTCATTAATCATATGTACACACACACACACACACACACACACACATAAACACTTCTGCTTACGTGCCGTCTGACTAGCAACATACTTTTTTTTCTCCCTTTTCCATTTTAATGGACCGTTATTTCATTTTTGAGAACTGTGTTACGTGCACTATCTGAGGTTCACTGGTTTTCAGTTTAACAGAGTTTCTCATTTGAACGCACAAACGTTAATGACTAACCGCAACATGACATTAGTAATTTCAATAAGTTTCGATGTATTTTTCACTGAATTTGTATGCAACCGGGTCTTGCCAAAATTATTTCCGAGGTAGAAGAAGGTTCTCTTTAAAGGTGCCTCGCGCAGTGACATGGTAAACAAATATGGCCGACAGATTTTGGATTTATATATTCGGAATGTTTGTTTGTTTGTTGGGTTTAACGTCCCACCGACAGTATTTCAGTCATTTGGAGACGATGTCTGCTGGAGACAGATATAGTACTGTCACACTGCAGTATCACGCCGTAGACATGTGGCATGATACCACACCCAGCCACATTATCCTGACACTGGGCCAACCAGTCCTGCAACTACCCCTATATGCTGAGCGCCAAGCAAGGTACCATAACAGCACCATTTTTTACGACTTTGGAATGTCACGGCCGGGGGTCGAACCCATGACCTCCCGAGGCTATAATGCTCATTAAATGGGGACACCCAATGTTTTGTTTGTCGTTTCTGATTAATAAAATTAGTTTTTATTTGTCAGTTAAATGCATTGATTATTTGCTAAATTTGGCAAATTGATATTAGTTTCAAAATTGAAGATAAATATTTTTTCCGTCAGACGCCAACTTGGAAACACTGTCTTCGCTATAAAAGAGTAAAATCGTTACATAGAGCTCAAAGAAAACGAGAATATGTGACGTTGCAACACTTTGTGTGAGCAACTAACCCCTGTAGTGTACAGAACTTCAGGTCTTTGATCACGAGCTACTGAATCACATATTTTATTTATACATTCCAGAAGGTCAATGACCCAAGTGGACATACAATTCACTGATGTTGACAGATTAATGTATAACAAAATATATAGACAAATGGTAATTTCTAATACCTTTACAATATCTACTGCCAGTATTCAAATGACTTTGTTTATAAATAAATATATAAATACACAAATACACATGCAAATACAAACTTTACGCTGTACGCTGTAAGTACGCTGGCTGTAGCAAAATGCTAAATTCCTATATTCAACACACATATTTTAACCCAAAATATCTCTTAACAATCATACTGAATAAACATTTAAAGTGACAGCGATGCAGATAATACCTATCTTGCAACGTGTATAGATAGACTGAATATCGACGAATAAAGAAAGCCTAAAACCACAAGTACTTTTGAATCATCTTGTTACTCAGCCTAAAATCTAAAATAATAAGGAGTAATCAAAAAAAAAAGTAAATCCCCACACACTTGTTACCCTAACGAAACGAAATTTAGGATAACGTATGGACTCGTTGCAATATGCATTATTCATAAACAGACACTTTCCTTTAATATAGTATAAGCGTCAAACATTATCACAATATTTATACTGCAAACGTTTCACACAGCATCTAATACATAATTAGCTTACAAAAAAATTTACAAACATTAATACATACGTAATTAGCTTACGACAAATAATAACATTTACACTACATCTAATACATAATTAGCTTACGACAAATAATAACATTTACACAACATCTAATACGTAATTAGCTTACGACAAATAATAACATTTACACAACATCTAATACGTAATTAGCTAACGACAAATAATAACATTTACACAACATCTAATACGTAATTAGCTAACGACAAATAATAACATTTACACAACATTTAATACGTAATTAGCTAACGACAAATAATAACATTTACACAACATCTAATACGTAATTAGCTAACGACAAATAATAAAACCCGCGTCGGTGAATTATGGAACGTCGGTTTTTTCCATAAACTTTTTTAAAAACTACAGGTCTTATATAATTTTTTATTATTGATAATGAAAGAGCATTGTTTCCCGATTCTAAATATGTCTTGTTTTTGAAAAACACATTTATATTAGCGGAGATATCGTGCATTTTGCCTTAAAAAATTTCCAAATTTAAAGATCGATTATTACCTGTCGAAATATGGCGGTCGGAAACAGCTGACCTCCTATCGGAAAATAACGATCGCTTTGTTTCTATCGGAAAAAGCCGAACGTTCATATCCAGTCGATTAAAATCAAACATAATTAAATTTAATTTAATTGATTCAAACAATAATCGAT
>CM037794.1:8678771-8728771 GCA_021229015.1 Solen grandis
TACACATCTTTTTAATCTCAATAGAGCTGGTTGAGTATAATTTAATGAGATTCTTTTTTTATTATACATTGAATCTAAGTGAAAATGAAATGCTCGGTATATCGCAAGTCTCGAAAACAGAGAGTATTGTCCCTCTGTTTCTGTCTATTTCTCTAAACAAGGACTTGTTATAAGCCTTGAATTCGGAGAGAAGTCTTGAAAAATCGTTCCTCGAATGTTTGAACATTTACTGATAATTAAAGCAAATACTTTCATTCACGAACAATGTTACCAGTACTTGAACTAGGGTGGCGCAACAAGTACTTTCAACAATGACTGACGTGTATACAGAAGTGTCAAAATTTTTCCGCAAAAAAAAATAATGTTAATACACCATTTATATCTAATTGACACAACACATTGTAACTTGGGAATATATCATTTCGACATATTTAGTCAGTATTTAATAGCAACTGATATTTAACTTGTTTTCTGTCCATGATACAGTATACTTATTTATTACGCATTTAATTAAATGTTGTGGAATTTGTATAAATATCATAAAATAGGCGAAACATTGGTTCCACCTCACTGTTTCTGATGTCTACATTATAAATTTGAGAGAAAGATGAAAAATTTAAAAAAAAGATGCGTATATGACATAAACCAGACAACCACGTACATGTAAAACGTAAATGTTTCGGTTGCCGTAGCCGGGATCATTTTTATACAATACAAAATAGTACATTCTGTATAATAACCTTTATTATATTTGTTATGAAGTTGTGAAATGAGGTTGCTATGCGAGAAATATGATTGTTTTGTCAACATACTAACGGATCGAGTGGTTTCTGCATTGTTTTATACCGTGGCCGTGTGGCTTACAGTTGTAGTCAAAAATAGCAACGTAATAACATAGCTACAAGCTAAAGTACATTTTTGCTGACTTAACCTTTAGCTAAAATATAGTTGCATTATTTTATTTACAACCATAATGACATTTGTCCACCGCTTTGTTTGTTTGTATGGTGGGTTTAACGTCCAATCGACAGTATTTCAGTCATTTCGTGGAACAAATACAGTGCTGCAACAGTGCAGTATCACGCCGTAGACATGCGACTTTATACTACACCCAGCCACATTATCCTGACACCGGACAACAAGTCTTGGAACTACCCTG
This sequence comes from Solen grandis, assembly GCA_021229015.1. Lineage (NCBI taxonomy): Eukaryota > Metazoa > Mollusca > Bivalvia > Adapedonta > Solenidae > Solen > Solen grandis. The sequence goes on from CM037794.1 coordinate 8,679,931, forward strand.
TTTTTTTTATACTGAGCACCAAGCATGGTGGTATCATTATCATTTTTAACGATATTGGCATGTCGCGTTCGCGGGTCGAACCCACGACCTCCCGCTTGACCGCTTTAAAAGTGAAGCAATGAATTTATGACACCCTTCCTTGGTGCACAGGAGAACATATGGTCATGTTGTATTGGAGTTTACTGTCGGTGTGACCGATATATTATCATCATATAGAGATATCCGGGTTGAGCAAGCCAACTGGAATGTTTCCTCACATGGAAATCTGAGTGACCTTATCAGAACTCGAACCCACGAGAGGTGCTAAGTATTAGCACGTCAGCCACTATGACCACTTTGCTACAGAGGCCCCATATCATGATATGACTGGGTCTTGTCTGCGTTGTGATAGCAACGAGGCATCATGTTGACATGGTTTCCACATTTATCAAAATACTGTCTTTGACATTATAAACTTGACAGTTCATTTAGATATACGCTTAAGATGTAGTTATGAATATGTGGCTGAAAGTGGAGCTGAGAAAGTTGCACTGATTTTTTAAACTATTTAAATATTATTACTTATCACTTAAATAATATGTATGTCGCAACCCACACCAGTGGGTGCACCTCAGTGTATGATGCAGCTATTGTTTGCCGGGTACCAGCTTCTGAAAGATAAATACTCGACCATCTCGGCGAAATATCCGAGGTGATCCGAACTAAATCATACCCATTCAGCTTTCTTGGCTTGAGGTTCAAAGTTAAATCGATGAATTGTAATTTCAGGAACTTTTAAAGTCTTCTCGCATACCAATGATCAAAAGACATTTTAAATGCCGCACGGGAATATTAAATTCAAATCTTAGGTAAATACTCATCACAAACAACAATAAGCGAGATGACCCCATGTAAGCTGCAGATGTGTGCACTCAGTGAATAGGGTAGATAATGTTTATGTACAGTATAAAAAGTCGGATGGTCTATATACGTAGAACAAACATGAACACAAAACTGTAATAGATTTTCAAAGTTAATAGTGTCATTCAAATTCCGCGTTTGTCATTTGCGCATTTTTTCTCTGCGCCCAGAGAAACCCAGATAAGTGCCAGGTCCGCAGAGCGGTGATTGTGCTAGCGTGACGTATCGCTCGCCATATCTACAGTATATTGTTTCTTTTAATGGGAGCTTATTGAGATACTAATCCGACGGATAATTAGGGCTACAATAAGGTGTCGGAAAGAAGATTCTAGCATTGATCAAAGACATGGTCTGAGAGCCGCCAGTTGCTGGTTATACACTGGAGTTACCGGTATATGTGGGAGGATTTCTGACTATCTATAAATGGCTGCCTAGTTGTACACTGGGAATTTGACACTCTAAGTATGTTTATTAAATGTTTCGTATATATTAATATGCATGTATTGATTTGAGTATGTTTATTTAATGTTTCGTAAATTTTAATATGCATTTATTGATATAACTTCTTCTCTGTCATATCTAAGATAAGCACAATGCTCTAATATACACATGAATGTACCGTTACTTGTGTATAAACAGATTTACTAAATCCGTTATAAGTTTATGTACATAGTAGTTGTTTTCTGCTTTTTATTTAGCAAGAGAAAGATGTAGAAAAAAATATGAAAACAAAATTACAGATCGTTAAATATGAGATATCATGGTTCTATATAATACATATAAGTGTACACAACAACGACAAAAAATGATTTTCGTTGACATCAAATTCCGTTGAGACCGTAAGGAAAGCAAATTTATGTGTACGTATATTTACTGATTCATTTCGTGTTTTTTTTTTGTTTTTGTTGTTGTTGTTGTTGTTGTTGTTTTTAACCGTACGAAACATAATTGAAAGGAAAGGTAACCACCACTAATACCAATGATTTTGCAGTAGTTTATCATACTGGGCTGAATGCTATAATATCGGGAAGTTGCAGTCTACTGAAGTTAGGCAACATGGGACGTAAGGACTCGCAGAATTTATCACATATCCTCCATCCCTCCACCTAATATATTGGATGGAAACGTTTCCATGTATATATAATGAAGTAACAATGCATAATGAAAGTCTGTGCGAATATAACAATACGTCACCAGAGGATGCCTCTCTTGAATGAAACCATCATTATAAATATAGTCACTGACGTACTTTTACTTAGGCCCTCGCGCCCCGACAATGCCACTTATATTTTTCATGTCAGGTCAGCGGGTGTCTCTATGCACCGTAATTAGCTGGATGTCGCCATGTGACAGAAATGTTGTTATAGTGACGTTAAACGCAAGTGCAAGAACATTAACTATCATTGTGAAAAAGTTAAAGAAGACGCTCGGAACAGTACGACCAAGTCGAAAATATATCGCGTACTCATGCTCTAAAGTTGCCACTATGCGACAAGTTAAAGTAACAAATCGACTCGGTTCACATCGGATAAAATCACGTTTAGTGTAAAACAAAATATGGATTGCCCCGGATTATCAAGCATAAGCAACGATCGTGGCAGATTAGATCGTAAATGATTTCATGACGATTAAACTAACTGCCTTTAATTCCCCTTGAGAGGCTACAGTCAATTCGTATTTGCTTATTTTGGACATGCCATGCATCTGGACAGAACCTATCAATATATACACATGTACATACATTTAAGTCTGAAGTTTCATACACTGGAGTAAATAAATAAATAAATAAATGGCCTTATAAATTTCGAAGAAATATTTTGCGGGACGTTAATGGATAAAATTGATTTTATTTATTGGATTATGTTTCATTGGCAAAGTATGCTGGACACGTGGGAAATTACTTATGTGCTTAAATCGCATTAACTTGACCATTCGATCAGTCAGGACATACTTGACCACTATAGAGACTGTGGCTTAATTGTATGTTATTTTTCTGCTCCAGGTATTTAACTGGGACATGATTGACCACTGAAGGACTATGGGTCAGCAAGTGAGTGTGGAAACGTTTGCCTCCTCCGCTGACAAAGATGGGAACAAGTACTGGACAAGTTTTGACCCCTACCCTTTCAAAGTGGGGAGCCGGAAACTGGTGTATATGGGGCTGTTGAACGGGGACGGTCCACTTAAGGGACATAAATGTGTCGTGAAGACGATGCGGAAAGGGGCTATGAGCAGGCGGAACTGGATGTTGGAGACAAGGAGGGCAAAGGTGGCCACAGACATGGCCGACGGTTACAACAAGGTAGTGCTGAACCGGGACCAGAAAGTGGGGTTCTTGTCCCCCATCATGGCGGAAATTGACACACTGTCAGACTGCATGTGCGTGAATGACGTCCTTGGAAAACCGAAAAAGGGATTGAAAGAGTCAGATTACGTGTCTGTCGAAGTGTATTTGAAAGGGCGTTTTGAGGATTTTGAATACGGCTGGGTATCACCTAATGATCTTTTCGTACCGGAGGCTTTTTCCCATTTCACGTGGTGTCGCAGCGAGGGGAGCTTACTCGTGTCTAACTTGCAAGGGGTGAAAAACTCTTCAGGCTATCAATTCACTGGACCCACGGTTCACTCCGAACAATTGATTTATGGAAGCTCTGACTTGGGATTAGAAGGAATAAAAGGGTTTTTCTCCCTCCACAAATGCAATGATATTTGCAGGAATTGGCCACGACTGGGTGACGGAGTTGACTTGAGAGGGTGGGGAGAATTCATTGGAATAGGAGGCCGCTCCCCAAGTGCTCCACCCTTACCACCCCAACCACCCCCGCCTTATCAAGAAAACAGCGAAACCGAGCATGACGACCTATATCCCGATGATACACTTCCGGTTTCAGACGGTCGTCAAGGAACTCATCTGTACACACAGTCTTCCGGTGGGCAGCAGATGGGTCCAGATTGGCAGACTGAGTTCATGAACCAAATGGCATATGCTTTTTCAAACGGACAACTTGAGAATAGTCGGTGTCCCGAGGGAAGAAACCAAAATGGATTCCAAAATCCACTGTTTGGAATGCAGTTGATGTGGATAGTTAAACAAATGAGCTACACTGCGTTTCAAGCTCCGCCGCCATATTGCCGCTGCCACGAGAATGTGCAAGCGCAGGCGCAGAGGCCGGAAATTACGCAACCGCAACACATGTCTGACCATCGACATAAAGAATTCGAACCAACTAGAGAAATCAAGTACTTTGAAGATGCAAGATACTTCCGGAAGGACAGCGATAAGGACGCTTTACTTCCGCCGCCTTACTCAGAAGAGAGTGTTGAACCGGAATACGACTGCATCACGTATCTGTAAAGTTCAGATATGTCCGGACGTGTCTCTTTACTAAACAAGGAGTTTAATGAAGTATAGCTATATCAATATATGCCTATAAAACATATTAGTATTAATGAATACGGTTAAAAATAAATGTGATTTTTTTCCAATACGGACCAAAGAATGAGAATATGAAAACAGTGATATTAACATCTTCGGTAAGAAAACGTGGCGGTAACTGTGGCATTCAATACATGATGGGAGACAATGGTTGGTGCTTGGAGGTAGGAATGCTTGTCTTCGAAGGTTACAGACGCAATTCTTTGTTTGACGTGCATGGTTATACAGTGGACCATAAGGGGGTCATTATCTTATCACCCCCACCAAAACTAATGACGAAAGACTGTCTTTTAGATAAAATATAAGAGGCGTACAATGACATTGTTTCTCATTGAAACTACATTTTTTTTTCTCAAGTCTTTGCCTGTAACATTTTGTAAAATGTAATTTTCGTTTTTATCTCAGTTGTATATAATATGTATCTTTCTTAATGTATAAACGGATTCACTTTTGTTGAAGCCATATGGCCTAAACGAGACAGAAACAGTAACATTATACATGTATATACCGTTATCTTAAACCGCAATTTTCATTCATGTTTATGACATTCCGTGAGTAATTTAACTTCTGTAGTGATCAAAATTAGAAATAATTACCTGCACGGATGGAGAAATATATCTCAGAGGATATTTTGTTTTTAAGAGACACCAAAGAACAAAAATCTTGTTTTACAAAAAATCTCAGTGAATCCAGAACCCCGGCCTCCTCCTCCCGATCCAAAATTGAATAAGGAGAATATCTCGGAGTGGTTTGGGTCCAGACTCTTGACGGCCTTTCAGTCCGCGAATGTGTTAAGATATCTCCCAGATTATGTTATGTTTTGTTACAAAACCCGAGAAAGCACATCCCGCAAAAGTGCCAATCTCAAACCATTTGACATATTGCTTGATCAGTATAATTTCATATCATCTAACATTCTTGTTTTCTTTGTTAAAACGTGACCGGCCTGTGCAACTGCAACACCGGCCAGTTTTTTTCTTCTAATGATTACAGTGTATATATTTTTTTACCAATAATTTCACATTGACAAGGTCTTACTGATAATACTTATCTATCTCGATGGCTCCTGGGTTGGACTAGTATTTTGCGTCTGGGAAGATCCTTGCCGTCAATGGGGGGTTCGAACCCACAGCTTTCGGATGCGCATTCTTGTAGTTACCACTGGACCCCTTGTTATCATTTTTTATGATTTCTATATGTTTCATGCAGTATAGAGGAAAATTACCCTTTGACGACGGCTGAGGATTTAATTATCCACAGGCACCTGTTATTTGGTCCGTTAAAGTCACAATATTCTTTGAGCTCGCTGTTAATAGGTAATATCTCCCCTATACATGTATATTTGTGACCAGTTTTATTGTTTTGTAGCGACCCTGTCATGATAACGACGTCCGACGTTTCTATCATTAACAGTTTTGTGTACATAAATTGTTGTATAATTGATAAATGTAATAAATGAGATGTTACATCATAGTGTAATATTTATTCTGGTAGCCCCTAGCAAAGTTTATAGCACAGCGTATGCAGTTTAATATTTGAGTACGGAAGCGATTACCTACATAAAACTTAACGTAAAATCACATTCATTCTATGATTGATCTTATTTCATTTAACGTCGATTAGGGAACGCGCTCTTGCAACTTACACTTATCCATCTCGTTGGTTCCTGTATGGGGCCAATACGAAATGCCGAAAGATATTTGCTCCAAACGAGATTCGAACCCATTATCACCGGCTTCGCATCATCCACGCTATCACTGGATCATGGCACCCTCAACTAATAACAAATTCAAACGTGACAGAAAACAGTATAACTGACAGTAGATAATGCCCGATATGTCGCATGTCCTGGTCCAAACCATGGGCATCTTTTATACAACAATATATGAAGGGGCCGCCGTGGCCGAGCGGTTACAGCCGTGGACTACAAATCACTCAGTCCCTCACCGCTGTGAGTTCGAATCCCGGTAGGGGATTTTTCATGTGAAGAAGCCTTCCAGCTTGCTTGCGGTAGGTCTGTGGTTCTATCCGGGTACCTCTGTGTACTCGGAGTCCTTAGCTGGACGTCGCTATATGACTGAAATACTATCGCAGCGACGGTAAACTTCAATACAACAACAACAACAACAACAACAACAACAATATATGAAATTGATAGAGTGATTGTAGCGACCGCCCTGTAACTGGGAAGTCGAGGATTAGATCTCGGTCGTGAAAATAATTAATGATAGTATTGGAAAGTATCCTTTGCTTCGGGCTCGTCATATCAGGATAGTTCCAGGGCTGCTTGACCCGCTTTCTGGATACTATGTCCGGGCGTGACAGCATATGCCGCTTATCGACCTTGTGATTCGGCAATGAAGCAGTGCGCCATTTGTCATGTTTCTAATTGACTAAATAGCTGTGGGACGTCAAACCTGTAAGGGGGCCGCCGTGGCCGAGCGGTTACAGACGTGGACTACAAATCTCTCAGCCCCTCATCGCTGTGGGTTCGAATCCCGCGCTGTAGGTGGACATCTCGGATTTTTCTATGGAGGAAGCCTTCCACTGCTTGCGTAGGTCCGGTGGTTACTACCCGGACCTCTGTGAAACTCGGTCTTCCCCCAACCTGATAATAGCTGGACGTCGCTATATGATTGAAATACTATGGCAGCGACGGTAAACCCCAATACAACAACAACAACAACAACAACAAACCTGTAAGTACCGTTCTTACACATACACATACATTTCCACATTTTCTCATGCAATACTTAAGACTTAAGGACGCAGATGACGGGGACAGATGCAGTGCCTTGGCGTCGTGCACCTGTAGTTAAACCCAACCAACCAAACACATGTACATTTGTATAGACAGAAATCCTATTAACTATCAATTCAAAAAGCATGACCACACTTATTCCAAATTCGGCTGAAATGTAATACTATAATACTGAAATGGGTTGAAATGGATGCAACTCCCGAGGTTCATTACACAAATAGTTGCAACGGTCGAGTAGTTCTAATATGTTTACTAGCACTCACTCAGCCCCTCACCGCGTGGGTTCGAATCCCGACAGGGCCATTCGGATTTTCATGTGAGGAAGCCTTCCAGCTGGCTTGCGGTAGGTCGATGGTTCTACCCGGATGCCTCCGTGCATTCGGGGTCTTCCTCCACCTGTAATTAGCTGGACGTCGCTATATTACTGAAATACTGTCGAAGCGACGGTAAACTCAAATAGTCAAGTCTAATATGTTTACACCCTCTTTGTCGTCTATGCAACATTTATTTTTAGTGAAAAAAACAACGATGGCGTCTCAAAACCCTTTTTGCAACATACTGTTGAAAAATAAACGGATACTATCTTGGGACTCTTTGGGACATATCACTCACTCTTGTCTATGTAATGCACCCAGTATATTCATACCAAACAGTGAAGTAGGGAGTATATCCAGACTCAGTATCCCTCGTTAAGGACAAACGTGCACATAAGTTACGTGCCAGACCTCTTTGGTTACGGACTCTTACTTTTATATAATTTTATTTCATTGTAGTAAATGCATGCTTACGGAGAAAAGTATTATTACGCATAGAATAGTGCTTTGTTGAATGAATTTTTACTTTCATGAAGTGACCTCGCTTGAATTCCAACGGCCATTCTTAATGCTAAGTAATATTGAAATGCTTTAGAGCAAATTTTGTCAGGCTTGTTTGTCTAATAAAATTTTCCAAATATATCATTTTTTATCAAATACTGTTAGAGATTCATGTAATAATTAATGTCAATTTAGTCCTGTACTTGAATAATTCATAAAACAGGAATGCTTTTCTACTTAATCTAAGAATTTATCTTACTACATTGTATTACTTAGTATTAAGTATTGTTGGTGAAATTTGAGCTAGGTCTGATAAAAGACAGTAAACTGGGTCTGCTTATATACAAATATCTTAAAGAAATCTCAAAGAGTGTTAATCTAAGAATAAATACAACCCAATGCAAATGATTTTGGAAATTTATTGATACATAAATTTATTATAATCTTATTAATTAATACCGTAAATAATAAAATCAGTAACAAATAAACCAACAAAGAATAAACTTTTATAAGTCTAAGATAACAATTTTAAGACTTCACAACTAATAACATACTGCAGCTCTTTAATGCAATAAATAACATACGATACATTGTCGACATTGTACAATACCCACCCTGTCTGCTCCAAATCTCTAGACAAAACTATTTTGTCATAAACAATCATTTTAATCAGTCATTAATAGCTTAAAGGAGATAGGCAACTCCAGGTCATCATATCTATCAGTATTCAGAGGTACACTGTATCCTGAACCAACAAATGCTATGTGCATATATGTTTTTGTTAAACATATTTTATTGCTAAAGAAATACACCATAGCAAAGTCATTGGAGTTGGACACAAGCATAGAGTAAAGAGTAAATTTCTATCACAATAAAGTATACAAATATACAATTGACATATGTTCTGTAGATTGGTAATGTAAACAAAAATAATCTGTTTTTATGTTTTACAAAGAGTCCAAATAGAGAGAAAAATCATATAATCATGAAATTATATATAAAAGTGTATAAAAATAAATGAAATTATAGAAATAGAATTACAGCCCATGTTAGTTTCAATGATAGAGAGAAAAAAAAGTATAAAATCTGCCTTCATTCCAGTAGATCAATAAACAGGCACAAATGTGAGACTAGGGATAACCTTTACTGCAAATATCAGTACAAAGATAACATGTATTTTCTAAAAGCTTAGGCATTTAAACTATGTCAATAAATAAAATCTCCCCAGGTTTAATACATACTTACATGGTCATGCATGCTTTGCCCACATGAATGGCATTATGCTTGTTTATATTTTAGGATCAAGTTTATTTTCAAATCAATGTTGTTAGGTAATTTCCATCTGGCTTTAACGAAATAAGAAACAAGAAAGTTTGTGATCCACAGATTAACCTTTGAAGTTTTCAGAAATAGCAAAGTTTTACTAGCAACCACTATGTTGTAATTCCAACATGGATACAATACTACTTATAGCAGACAAGACATGTAGAATGGAAGTTGTTATCTCCTTCAGCTATATATGTCTCTGTACAATGTATTCATTGTTTATATGAAAAAAATCCTTAGGTCATCATTAATTCCATGCATAACATAAATAACTCATTCTTTGTAAGACTGCCAGTCAAGGGAGATGATGAAACCACTAGGGACCATCTCGACGTGTTCTTCTATCATATGCACCAAAATTTGTAAATATACAACAAAATAAATCACACATGGTAAGTGCTTAACCCTTTCCCTCATAGAGGATACCATGAAAAGACCTATGCGAACAGCATAAAACCAGATCAGCCTGCGAGTAACTCGAAGGCTGATCAGGTTTTATGCTGTTCCCTGCTCCTCAGTGGTCTGGAAATGAGGACTTTATAATTAAATTTGGTAAAGTTTAACTGTGGTTTTCTGCAGATCAGGCTTTATGTGGTACCTATTGAGTGCGTCAAAATGAGTCTATATGAGGGAAAGGGTTAAGCACACTTTGAGTAATATATATATTTGTTCAAGACTTTGACGAATAAGGACATTGGCTTACAGTTCAAGGTAATCCATCCATCATTAAATTGTGATCATGCTCCATCAAATGATTCTGGGAATTATATAGTAATGCAAGCCTTTCTAGACTTAGAGGAATAGAGACTATGACTTTGAGTCAATGGATGTGTGCATCTGCACTGAAGTCTTTTTTAAGCGTCTGAAAGACCAATGATTATAACTTAATGATGGGTTACCTTAACTTGGTGTATATTGGAATCCTATCTAACCAGTTACAGGTTAAATCATAACATCTTAACAGGAACATGAAACAAAGAAAACATTACTTCACATCTGGGACACTAAAATTGGCCAGCCAGCAGCAGACCCTGAACACCTGTGTTGTCACTGTTTCCAGTGAGGAAGGCAGGATACCACTCAAGATACCAAACTGTTTGACTCTATCCATGCTTCTGTCCACATGATCCAGCTCCTCGGTCACTTCTAAAGAGTTGTCCATTTCACCTGAGATTGGCTTAGCACTGTCCATGTGTGGAGAGATCAGGAAGCAGTTTCTGTCATGTAGCAGATCATTGATTGGGAAACTGTCTCTTGCCAGAACACCATCCCCTGATTCCAGTAGGTCTAACACTCCAGACTGAAGTGCCAGTGTTCTATTGGATGTCTCACCTGCCAGTGCTTCTGACACAAAAAATATAACACCAGCTGGGGTACTGCCAATCAAAAACTTTAAAGTGATGGTATCTAAATAACCTAGAGATGTTTGATTTTGTTCTACTGCAGGCAGTGGTAAACATATTTCAAATGAGTTTAAAACGATTCTGAGATCAGGATATTGTCTGAAGCATGACGGCCGAGTCTTGTCAATGATATCACGTCCAGGAAAAACATTGAGAGCACTTAATTTGTCATGTAATAGAATTATCCAAGTGGAAAAATACTCAGAAAATCTTCTAGGTGTAATTGAGAATCTTTCAGCAATGGCCTCCTCTGGCAGTCCAAGTTTGAGTCTCATTAACACAGAGAGGAACTGATTGATGGGTTCCAGAGAATTACCAGATATATCTGTTTGTGTATGTGGCTGACCTCCAAGGTTGTGGTTTAGGTACCTGCATAAAAAAAACATATTTCACTTGATTATTTCTATTCCAAATGTTTCCATAAAAACAATGTAGTGTTTAAACACGACCAGAGCTGGCAGTGTTCAAAAACAAATACATAGATAATACCACAATATTTGATAGGCTAGATGTGCCTTTACAACATGAATCTTATATATTTTAGTAGAATTTTCCTCAATTTTATTCTGTCATCAATATGCAGCCATTTGGAAGCCAGCAAAGAGTAAACTCATTTTGTAACCCACCATATTGTGAATATATATACCAAATATCAGATAAGTACATGTAAGCATGTAGGAAAAAAATCTGAACATTTGTTGTCACTGAAGTGACACATGAGGGGAAAACTATATGCCCCTGTCACTTAGAAGAAGGGGGATGTCTACATAACACCTATACTAAGTACAAGTATACTTACTGAAAAAGCCACATGAAGACAGAAAAGCTAGGTAAGCCTGTGATGAGCCTGGTCATGTGATCATCATCTTGTAGTTGCTCTATTGACCATTGGGACCTGTAGGTAGCATCTTGTCTATCATCTCCAAGATAATAGAATTCTGAAGACATTTAGAATATTTGTTTTACATGAATTATATATAAATTATCATGTACTATACAAGAAATTAAAAAGTTTAAATTAAAAAGTTTAGTTTTCAAGTAAAATCTTGGCAGCAACTGTGTTCCTAAACTGGGTTGTGTAACTTCAATACACACTTTTTTTAAACAAATTTTAGTAAAATAAATTGATACTGATTTTTTTTGTTTATCACTTCTTTCTTTTGGTCAGAAATAAGAGTAAATATTGCTCTTTGATACGCCCATTTCCAGCCTCCCATCCCTCACCAAAAGAAATGTTCCATCTCCCTCAAAAAACTACACAATTAACTTCATATAAATTTTGATATTTGTATATCTAGAAACAAAAAACAATAGGCCTTTGTAATTCAGCAGATAATAAAAATAGTGTACAAAAGCCTTTTGTCATACATATTTCCACCCAAAAGTACTCTTCTTTGTGTAGTGACAGCATGGTTTATAAGACTTGAGTATGAATTACCTTCAGTTTTGTTGTGAACTAGATCCATTCCTGTAGCAGTGTGTACATCTGTCTTGCAGTAGTTGTGTGCCCAAACTGAGAACTGCAAGTACATTTGCCTGTCTATCTCTGGCTTCAGATGCTCGACAGGAAGCTGCGTAACCATTTAGACAACAAATCAGGTGGTTATGCATTGTTTCAGAAGAGCATACAAGTGTAATAAAAGATTGTTATTGATAAAAATCATAAATTACAACACTTTAAATGAAAACAAAAGCTGTCAGAATGAATAAAGTGCATGCTCCCCACATCCCGCCTGAATGCTGGAGTCAGGAGCATGGCCAGTACGGAAAGCAAAAAATGTCACTGCAGATACGATTTCACTAAAAATAGGAGCCAGAACCAAATATGTTAACCACCTCTACAGGAATATGGGCTCAAGCATTCACAAATTATTGATCATACATAACTTTCACATTCAAGGTCACCACACACTGATCTTTGATTAGATGATTAAAAAATCCATAAGGGTCAACTACCTGTCATTACACAACACCATATTAATTTTGCAGAATTTGAAGAATATAGGTTCAAGCTCTCTTAACTTACTGACTGGAGACAATTTTCAAATTCAAGATCATTAAGACCTTGACCTTTGACCTAATGAACCTGAAATTTATAGGGGTCATCTACTTGCAATTCCTAACACCCTATCAAGTTTGACGACTCAAGTGTTCTCAAATTATCAACTGGAAATGATTGTCATACTCAAGGTCACTTTGTTTTTGACCATTGACTAAATGACCCCAAAATCAATAGGGTTCATCCACTACTCATGGCCCAACACTCTATTACTCACATGTAAGTTTGAGGAACGTGGGCTCACGCATTCTCAAGTTATCAAATTGAAACAATTTTCACATTCAAGGTAACTGTGACCTTTGACCCTAAAATCATAGGGGTCATCTACTAATCATGACCCAACACCCAAATAAGTGTGAGGAAATGGACAATGATCCTAGTTCTTATCACCGCATATTTCTTAGACTTTTTTCTTGGTCAATGGCTAGGCATGGCTGACCTATGTGTATATTACATCAAAGTTCTTGAAAATCTGTTCAGTTAAAACTGGGGCAATGTTTACTTAAACATTTTTCAGTTAACAAGGGGTGACAACAAATGAAATTTGCAGACAATCATCTTTTCAAGAAATTTAATGTCACTTGATTTAAAGGTTGGATTTTTTCTTATTTTAAAGGATGATAACTCTAGTTCGGTGAATTGATTCTGCAGGGTGATGGACAATGTGAACCACGGATGATGTGAACCAGGACCATGTGAACCTGTTACCTAGACGATGTGAACCCTATATTAATTACATTATATTTGATTATACATATAATATAAACATGTATTTGTGTTTTGATTTTCTCCCACGTTATATCATATAATATGAAATATCAAAAGATGTTTTCTTTTATTATAATTATAATGTATTGAAGGAAAAAAAAAAAGAAGATAAAATCAATTACTATAATGATTGATTTCAGCATCCAATTAACCATGTTATTTAACCTATCCATCAAATTAAGCGGCAAATCTACGATTTAATTAATTATGAATCACAAACATCTTCAATTTTTCGATACCAGTAATCGTTATAATCAAAATTAGCGGCTTACTCAATAAGAGTAAAAATTTGTTTGAACCAAAATAAACCAAAAGAAGTAAATCAATTAATAAAAGTTATTAATATGCTGATTGATTTCAAAACCTATTTAACTGTGTTATTTAACCTGCCTAACAAATTAAGCGGTACACACATCATTAATCTTAAGGTAATCTTTATAAACAAACCAAGCGGTATCTCTTTAACAAAATAAATATAATTTGCACAAGTATTTAATATATGGGTGATGATTAGATTTTCCTTTATTAATCAGCTATGTGTGTACTGTTGTTAAGTAATGATTGATGTTGACACCTATTTTACTATACCTGTGTAAATCGGATGTATTTGGCTACGCCTTACTTTGAACGTCTATATAATTTGATACATAAGATTGACTAAAAGACCTAGTTATAAACATAATCTCATTATCTTTAATCATAATTAGAATTATATACAATGATTTAAGTAAGGGTATAACGATACACTTACCCAACGATACGATACATATCGCGATACAGTGGTCATGATACCATATGTATCACGATACAGGCTTTTAAGTTTTGTCAGCCTTGTTTCCTATCTTTAAATGAAGAATAAATAATTAAGAATCAAAGATAAATTCATAATTGTTTAATATATTAGTTTTTATTATAATAAATACAAATTAAGTTGTGCTTTTTTGTAGTAACAATATTCATTTTTTTTATTTTAAATTATTAAAAGAATATCAGTAAAGTCATTCACATAAAAACACTTTTTATATGATTTAATTTGTTGTTTACTGACAAAAATCTTGTTTTAACGTTATTAAATAATCAAAAGTAATATCAAAACTACATGATAGTGCAGTATATATTGCAGAAACTTAAACTTATACGACGTTTTTTAAATGCTTATTCCATAATAAATGTCAGCATGACAACAACTTAAATATTTTCAATGAAATCACTAAAGATGATACTTGAAGTTGTAGCATCCACATTTATACCAAGGAAAAAAACCCTGCAGTTCCAATTGGATGAAGTTTTGATTTTTTATGTTCGATTAGCAATAATTTGCATCAAAGCATTTAACTGATCCCATTCTATATAATTCAGTATCTTTTATGTAGTTACCTGTTGAAATTGAGCTCTTTTACTCAAAAGACAAACTGATCAATCAATCAAATACAGAGGTCATCAAACATTGTAGATGTTTATCGCATATGGCCGCCATTGTGATGATAATGCAATTTTAGCAGTAAAACAGTAGCCGGGAGAGAGCATGAAAGATGTTAACCAACATTATGAACGATACTATCTGAGTATTCCGTATCATTGCTTAATTTGGAAGAATAAGAATGAGAGTTGATCGGACAACATTCCATTTTTATTGATTTTTTAACTGCCCACAGCAAGTGCTTTCATTTAAGTAATATGCAATGTAGAGCGATATGCTTTATTTACTTTCTCTTTTGTTATCTTTTAAGTTAATGGATGGGGAAAATCATATTGTAAGGAGAATTTTTGTTTCTCGGAGGTGAAAAGTATCGCCTTTTTACCGAGGGGAAGCCGCTGTTATAAAAAAAAAAGAAAAAAAATAAAAAAAACCTGGAAGTTAACAATACCGTACTGTACAGTGTAGACCTGGGAGCGTACCGTGAACTGTACCGTAAAGAAAATATATAACAAAATTATGTATAAGAATCTTTATTTTGCCGGTAAGTATTTTGTTATTCTGGTCTCTAAGTGGAAAATTTTTGTGCGAAATATCAATAAAAATCTGGTTAAATAACCAGTTTCAGGCCCTCCTTTGATATTCCATAGAACAGCCGGGAGTCAGAACAAAATCTGACCTAATATATTCTGTATAAATAAACATTTTCAACTAAAAAAAATGTTTCAATAAAATTAAAAAAAAATGATAATAAAAAAAATAAGCTCATAACTACAAGGGCTAAAAATGAATTCAATTAAAAAAAAATATTTTTATAAATATTTTTTTATATACATGATAGTCAAACATTTTAATTCACACAACAAAGCATAAACTGGTTCACATTGTCTTATGAAATGGTTCACATCCTCCTAAACAACGGTTCACACCTGGGTATGAACCATCAGAGGTTCACATCATCCATATTTTGATTCTGATTATGATTTGTTTTCGAAACCCAGAAATGTAAATGATATAGTCTAGACAAATAGATCCATGATAAGCAGAATCACAAGAAAAATATATGTTCCAGGACTGGTTTGCACTCTGTCCATTTTCATGAAGTGACTGATATGTGAAAGAAATGCTGTTTAATCAGGAAAACACTTCAACACTTATTAAAAGTTATTTCCATAGATAGCCCATTCATACATACCTGCAACTTAGTGCTCTTCCCAGAATCTGACAATTTATGACCAGTGGTGTGTAAAACATTTGTCAAAATATTTTCTTTTGAATTAATTTTAATGCGAGTATTAAATGAGTGCCCCGATGTCTGCATTCTATTGAATATTGTTGGTGCGTAGTTTTCATCCTGGGGATCATCACTATGCCATCCATGAGCAAAATGAGCGGAACAGACATAACAGTGAACGTTTGGCTGCCAATTTTTCCTTTTGATAGCCTTAACCCAAGCCCGTCGTTTTCGCCTATTTGCCGGAAATCGATAGAAACTTATGTTGTTATCCCTCGCTCTTTTATCAGCCTTGTTAGGACATCTGAAAACTGAGCAGGTTTTAACCATGGTGATTCTTATTTCTAGTAATATTATAAAGATTAACCATGGAAGCTTGTTTGTGTATATCAACAGGACGCGCGCGCGTTGCCACCCGGAAATTATCTGTCGGCATGCGCAATGGAATACCGAAAGTTATAATAAATAATTTTAAACGAAAAATTTAAAAAAAAAAAGAAAGAAAGAAAGAAAAAGGGGAAATAAACGAATAAATAAGAGAGAAAGACCTAAAATATGTTTTCGCTAGATTTGCTGTAACTCATCTTCATTTTTAATTTTTACTCATAATTGTTTTTCGTTTCGGTCTTTCCCGCGTTTCTGTCATTAGAAAGTTATCCAGTTAAAACGGACCCAAGTAAAAACGGACCCAAGTTAAAACGGTGCCAAATTGGTCAAAACGGTCCCAACTGGGTGAGAAGATTGGTCAAAACGGCCCCATATAAACGGCCCCATTATATATGAATGGTTACGAACGTGGGTCCGTTTTGACTGGTAACCATTAGAAATGCGGAAAGAAATATCAAAAATCATAATCTCGTAATAAAAACACCAGTTCTAGAAAAAAAATCTTCTGATTTTTTTGCATGCCGACCTCAATTAATGTTATTAACACTATTATAAAATGATAATAACAGATTTTATAGAAACAATGAAATTAGAGGCCGACAGGTACTTTCCGTGAGACTATTTCCGTAGCAATATAATTATAAATCGTAATTAAAACACCAAGTCTAAAAAAAAATCTTCCGATTTTTTGCATGCAGACCTCAATCAATATTATAAACACTATCATAAAGGGGTTTTATAGTAACAATGAAATTAGAGGCCCATTCCACAACTAGTCTGGTTCCCGGCGTAATTATCCTACGTAGGGGCAGGTAATCCAGGCTATTCCACAACCGACATGGCCCGGAATCCGCATTTTAGACATTGCCATTAGAAATCCATCATGGCTGCCTCCGCAGGAACGTCTTTTATACAATACGAATTTTGTAATCTTTGTAAAGTAAATCACAAAAGAAGAAAAAAACACATATACTCAAAGCATCACCAGACAATTTTACAAAATATTTTGAAGAAATTTTGCTCCAAAGTATGTAGATCTTATCAAATCAAGAAATTTTTGCAAGAAAAAACGAAGTAAACAATCCTTCAATCTTATAATATGTTATGGTTGACTAACAGTTTTCGGGGTATAACAAGTTTTCGGGGGTATTTTACTTCTACACCGTTTGCGCGTGAGAAAGTGATATGACGAGTTGTTTTCGCTGTCCCATATGATCAAAACAAATGTCAACCATGCTCTAATATTCAAATTAAGACATCATGTGACTTCTTGTGTAAATTCTGGACAATATTTAAGATGCACGTCCATTTCATTCAAATCTTGAACTCGTATTTGAATAGGTATTTTGTAGATCAGACTTGTCAGAATTATTCAAATTTACATATTTTCAAACAAAAATCCATTTATATTTTTTATTTAAGTTAATACAACTTGCAGGTTTAGTATTTTTTGCAGACAGCAAACTAAATGTTATCAATTATCCGGATAATAAGTCACATGATGGCTTAATTTGAATAAAAAAATGGTGGATATTTGTTATGATTTTGAAGGGGTTGGAAAATAGCTTGTGTGAGAAGCTTTTTAAGGTGTGTAAAGTATATGTTTTGTGATGAATATGTGTAAAAATGTTTTAAATATCCATACGTTTCATCAATGGTAACTGTCATTAAGTTTAAAATGAAAAAAATGATCGTTGAAGGGGGTGGACGTAAGGTCAGCAGTTTTCCTGGATAAAGTTGCAACTTTTGTCCGACCGTGGATGCCAATCAGAAAACAAAAACAAATCAACATCTCAGACGAAATAAAGGCTCTATAAATATCAAATAATAACAGCATTAATTCCCTGAAATGGAATTTTGATGAACATTTAACTAACAGAGTTGTTGAACTTAATTTAAAAATACCCCGAAAACTTGTTAGTAACTTTTTATGTCATCACCGTTGACCTACATTGGAATGAACGCTGCTCTGTTTTGATCGAGATGAATTTAAGATCGCAAATGTGTACAGGGAGTGACAAAATTTATTGTTTCACCCCTTTATTCTAATTAAATGAAAATTTTAATGATATTTGATATGCAAATTATGAAATATGGATCGATCTCGTTAGTACCCCGAAAACTTGTTAGACCATCATAAAGGCAAAGCCTTGAAGCTAACTCAGATTTATATTCTGTCTTAACTTGGCATGGGTTTATTACTGCCTCGGTTATCGGCCCCTTCCCATGTCTTTAATAGTGCTAGAATATCTAATTCTCACCACCATAAGGAGATGAGACATCAGTCCCTCAACTTAAAATCAAATATATTCCCGAATGCATCAGTATATTCCCTTAAATGTAATAAATTGTCAATGGTAATTGAAAACACATTTAAAAAAGATTCCTAAACCAACAACAGTCAGAACTATTATTTCCTAAATTGCATTTTCAGTTGTCATTAAGTGAACTCAAAATGAGTCATTCATTTAGTATGGGGGACGATTCAAATGAGAACAATAAAGGTCATGCACTTATTTTTAGCTCACCTGAGCACGAAGTGCTCAAGGTGAGCTATTGTGATCACCTTTTGTCCGTCGTCCGTCGTCCGTGCGTGCGTGCGTCCGTCGTCAACAATTTGCTTTAAACAACATCTCCTCCTGAACCGCTGAAGGGATTTTGACCAAACTTCACAGGAATCATCCTTATGATGCACACTATCAAAGTTGTACAAATTATTCAGATTGGTTGAAAAAGTAGGTCACAGGAGCTAAAAATAGATTTTAAAAACTCAAACTTTGAAAATCTTCTTCTGCAAAACTGCAAGGCCTAGAGCTTAGATATTTGGTATGTAGCATCATCTTATGGGCCATTACCAAGATTGTACAAATCAAAGCCCTATGGTGATAAATGCCCCCGCACCAGGGGTCACTTGTTTTACATAGATTTAAATAGGAAAATCATTAAAAATCTTCTTCTATAAATACAGAAGGCCTAGAGCTTAGATTTTTGGTATGTAGCATCATATAATGGTTCATTACCTCAGTTGTTCAAATCATAGCCTTACAGTGATAAATGACCCCGCACCAATGGTCACTTGTTTCACATAGAGTTACATAGGAAAAGACCTAGAGCTTAATCTATAGATTTGATGTGAAATATTGTCTAGTGGTCCGTACCCACATAATTCATATAGACTAATCATAAAAAAAATATTTTGCAATATTACTAGTTTGAGAGATTATGACTAGATAATGGTTAAAATTTTGCCCTTGATTGAATCACTTTTTACTTTAAATTACATACTTGATATATGTTTTATATTAAAATCAGTATCTACGATTAAATAAAATGATAAAAAGACTAAGAGAATATATTGTGTCAATTGTATATTAAAAATTTTCTTTAAGAAAGATATGAAAGTACAGATAATCGTATTATTGGTAATAAAAACACATTCGGTCATTTTAGGTTATAATATTATTAACCAATGAAAAATTAGGAAACTATTCAGCCCTCCATTTCCGGTTTCAGTTTGGTAGGTATACGATTCTCTTCAGAAATTTCAACGAATTATCGAAGATCATTAATCTAATAGACCTAAAAAGCGATTGAAAAGTAGGTCAGTAGGTCAAATCTTAGAAAAATCTTGTTTACACATTAGAGGCTACAATTTTGATTCAATCTTCCTCGAACTTGGTCAGAATGTTTGTCTTGGTGATATCTTGAACCAGTTCTAAAATGGGTCAGGTTGGATCCAAAAGTAGGTCAGTAGGTCAAATCTTAGAAAAACCTTGTTTACACACTGGAGGCCACAATTTTGATTCAATCTTCCTCAAACTTGGTCAGCACAAATGTCCTCAGGTGAGCGTCTTTAGGGCCATCTTGGCCCTCTTGTTATTACATATAGTGGTGCCATCTCACAGGGTGACTTCTGAGTTTTGTAACTGGGGGTACTATTGCTGTTTTCCCTTAGCTTTGTACCCATTTACAGAGGATAAATGGGCATGCTGTATAATAATAATTATTAGTGTGAATTTATAATAACAACTAAATGACTTCAGTACATATAGGATTGTTGAGAAGTGTATTGATAATAAAACTTACACTATTTTAAGAACTATGGTGAGCCTAACAGTTGCTAAAATGAGCTGAACTTGCACCCATTTTATCACAGTATATAGAATGTAAGAAGGGTACCAAATCACAATTGTTACTGGGCGCCTTCGTTGAACACATGGCAGATGTTGGCTTACATAAATCTGTCAACGTCTGCTAGGTGAAAGTTTTCGGTAGATTAAACAGGTGGTTTGAAAAAAAAAATAGAAATGAAGCATTAGTGAAAATGGTATAAATTCGGTACTTCTGTAACAAACTCGACCCAGCGCAGGATCGAACCTGGTGGTAAATCCATTGGTAAACATTCTAGATGGAGACTGACAAAAGTTTTCAAAGTGCTAGTATTTTAACAAAAAATTACAACAGTGTGTTACAGTAGAGTTCGCTTCGCAAGCCAGACTTTCGGCCCATCTCAAGCTGAACTTGCTATTAGATACATTCCTGAATGCATCAATATATTTTTCCAAATATATTAAATTGTCAGTGGTAATTGAAGACAAATTTAGGTAAATAACAATCCAAAACCAACACAGTCAAAAATAGTATGTAAAAGGCAAAACCAGCAAGCAAAGCAATTTTTTAATATTGTTTATATATGTCTTGTTTTGGCCTTGATTCAATTTATGACTGACCTTCATGGTAATCACCCTCATCTTACAGGAATATTAGGCTGACCTTAAAAAATTCTTTGTTTGAAGTTACCCGACCGACTCTTGAAAATCGCCACGACTCACCTTTTTTTTTGCCTTTCAAGTGTCTGATTTTTTTTTTCTTTGGCTAGATCAATCGTATATAGCAGTTGCAAAAAAGAACTCTTACACAACAGGTAATGTCCAGGTGTATAGCTGCTATAAATCCAAACTCAAACAACTCTTTCAAGTTTTGATAAGCGGCATCTCAAAGAAGCTGTCCCAGAGTTCAAAAGGAAACCGCACATTGGCTTGTGTCAGTTTCACACCCTTTGAACTTTTCTGAGCACTGCAGTATGTTAATTTCTTCCAGTGTGTAGAGTGGATCACTGCAGTATGTTAATATCTTTCAGTGTGTAGAGAGGATGTCACACAAGGTGAAATTGAAATCAGTGGAGGGGGCACAGAGGGGTGCATTTGGTGACACTTTTGCAAGCATTCCTTTCAGGATAATTGACAGCTTCTAATCCCATAATTAATACGCAGACTTCTACAAATCTACGCATCCTGTTGACCCTGCTTTTCCCCCTTTACCTGAATCATATTGCACCTTACTGAGGTTTAGTTTATGTGCTGATAAGAACATGAGACACCGTAGCCCTCTTTTTCCACAATGCATGGGATTATCACTGAAAAATAACACTTAGGAATGAAATAAGTAAGAGCAACTGGTAAGAACTGCACAATAATTATTAGGTCTCCCAAACAAACTAGGTAAAATTATTCTGAATTAACAGTAATGTGAATCAATGATACTGTTTGTGATGCATTCTGGATTTCTTATCCTGTCTAA
Organism: Solen grandis; assembly: GCA_021229015.1. Classification (NCBI taxonomy): domain Eukaryota; kingdom Metazoa; phylum Mollusca; class Bivalvia; order Adapedonta; family Solenidae; genus Solen; species Solen grandis. The sequence goes on from CM037794.1 coordinate 8,702,017, forward strand.
GAAGAGGGTCAAAGCATAAACCCACAGATTAGGGGAGTGAGAAAAGGGTCCCGTCTTATAGACGAAAAGTCTTATAATTGAGTTTCCATGGTATTTTTTTTTAATATACCAAGTATTTGATTAATCATGTGGTATGTTCAGTTTAGTAGTATAATTTTCCATAATGATTGTGTCAGATAAATAAAAAATTACCTACCTACCTACCCACCTAAAAAAATGTTGGTCCGGTAACTCCAAACAAAGAATTTTTTAAGGTTAGCCTTACTTTCCCAACTTAGTTACTGGCCTAAACACCTAGAACATGTGCCAAACCCTGTAAACTGATATTAGAAACTTCTCAACCATCTACAGGTTTCATTATTTATATATTAACTCCTTGAAGAAGAAGAAAGAATATTTGATTTTAAATTCGGATATTATTGTATTGTTATGTTAAAGATTATCCATTTAATTATGCTTTCAGATAGAAATTGCAAAGCAGGACCTCTTTAGTCCAAGAGTCCAGGAGGAAGGTTTTGAGCAAGGGGCAAAGTTCTGGTGCTATTTCTGCAAAGATGAATTTGACAAACATGAAATTGTTGAGAACTGCACAGTAATTGGTGGTGGGATACTGATCCATATCGAGATGTGCGTGTTTTGGTTTGTATTGAACACCAGTAGGTAGTAATGAACTAAAGGTTAGCTGTTAACGTGGTCACAATTTAGAACATTAAAGTAGACAAGCAGTAATGTGTTTGAACAAATGTTTTCATTTTAATGTCTAGGCTCCCTTGAAGTTCCTAAACTATGGACTTGAAGGTTGTGTGTTCCAGCCCCAATTATTAATGAGCCTCTCCAGGTAAAAAGTTCTGGTCCAGCCATTGGACTTCTGAACAGACTAAATATTAGTTTAGCAATAACTTGTTACTTTTTTCATTTGGGAAAAAAAAAAAAAAAAAAAAATGAATGAACTCATTCAAATATTAAAAAAATATAAGATGATATAATTTGATGACAATTATAGTTGGCAAAATCAAAAAATTTACAATATATGATAAACGTGCTATTTCTCTATACTTCCAGGAAGTCTCATCTGGAGAATATGACACAGTTTTTCTGGGACAATTTGTTGGACAAGAAACTCAAGCCAAAATTCATCCTGTCAATGGAGGATTTACATATGTAAGCAATTTGCTGCCATATCTGGAGTTTACCTTTCTGAAATAATACATATTTACATTATGAAATGAAAATACTTAATAAAACAAATATTTAAACCTCTACTTTATACAGACACATTTTGATACATTTTCAAACAAAGGAGACCCAAATCGGACGGCTCCTTCCAAGAACTGTCGGGTCAGGGCAGATTATCATCAAGGTAGCCTTTCAGTCTGTGTGCTTATATAATATTGTAGCTCAGATTCTGCTCAGTCTGCATTGCAAAGAAAATACATTGTTTCATATAGGTACCTCTAAGAGTTCTGTCAATTAATATTGATCAATTTATACATGAATATTCATGAGTAAAGTATTAACAAAGTCAGAGAGAGCCAGATAAGTGAGTATGGAAGTATTAAACTCTCTGAGTTGGGCAAAGATACTGTAAAGTGTTAAGATAATTTAAGGAGTCCGTACATTAATTTTACTTCCAATGTTTCCCTATCAGATACTGCACTAAAGCAGCTAAGTAAAGACACTAGATCAGAAGTAATTGAAATGATATTAAAAAAAATGTTCACATAAATCTTGAATAATTAATGGAATGGAAAATGGAACACATGTAATCATTATTAAAGTAGGTCTGCTGAATGTTTCACTTTTTTCACTTTCACGACGGACGAATCAAATTGGCCCCTACTTTTTAGCTCGACTATTCATAGAATATGAGAGCTATTGTAGTCACCCTGGCGTCGGCGTTGCAGCTTTTGGTTTAAGTTTTGCGTGCAAGTTACTATCAACCTTATATCTCAATAACCATTTATGGTATTGACTTGAAAGTTTATAAATATGTTCAGGGGCATCAGACAACCAAGGTAGATAACTCTTGACTGAATTTAATATGAATTATGGCCCCTCTTTAACTTAGAAATTTTGGTTAAAGTTTTGCATGCAATAGAAAATTTGGTTCAAGTTTTGCGTGCAAGCTACTATCTAGTTTGTATCTCAATAACCATTCATGGTATTGACATGAAAGTTCATGAATATGTTTAGGGGCATCATACAACCAAGGCAGATAACTCTTGATGGAATATATTACAAATTATGGCCCCTTTTTAACTTAGAAATTTTGGTTAAATTTTTGCATGCAAGGTACTTTCATGCTAATATCTCAGTATCCAGGCATGGGATTGATTTGAAACATCTTTAATACGTTTAGGGGTATCATACTTTCATGGTAGATAACTTTTGATGGAATATATTACAAGTTATGGCCCCTTTTTTAACTTAGAAATTTTGGTTAAAGTTTTGCATGCAAGGTACTTTCATGCTGATATCTCAGTATCCAGGCATGGGATTGATTTGAAACATCTTTAATACGTTTAGGGGTATCATAATTTCATGGTAGATAACTTTTGATGGAATATATTAGAAGTTATGGTTCCTTTTTTAACTTAGAAATTTTGGTTAAAGTTTTGCATGCAAGGTACTTTCATGCTAATATCTCAGTATCCAGGTATGGGATTGATTTGAGACATCTTTAATACATTTAGGGGTATCATACTTTTATGGTAGACAACTTTTGATGGAATATATTACAAGTTATGGCCCCTTTTTTAACTTAGAAATTTTTGTTAAAGTTTTGCATGCAAGTTACTTTCATGCTTATATCTCAGTATCCAGGTATGGGATTGATTTGAGACATCTTTAATACATTTAGGGGTATCATACTTTTATGGTAGACAACTTTTGATGGAATATATTACAAGTTATGGCCCCTTTTTAACTTAGAATTATGGTCAAATTTTTGCATTCAAGCTACTATCCAGCTTATATCTCAGAAATTGCTTGTGGAATTGACTAGAAAGTTAAGGTGTGTCTTCAAGGGCATCAGAAAACAGGAGGATAACTTTTGGACTGATGCAAATTATGGCCCTTATCTAACTTGGATTTTTGGTTTAAGTTTTGCATGCACAGTGTTATTGTGCTTATGTCTCAGTAACTAGGCATCGGATTGATTTTAGACATCATAAAGTTGTATTTTTTATTATCTTTTTATGTCCATTCCGTAGAAAAAACAAACAAACACTTTTAGCAATATTTTCATCATTTGAAATTAAAAAAAATACCTACCTACCCACCCCTGGAATTCAGGGTCGGAGCACTACAAACAAACAATTTTTTAATGATTGCCTAATGTAACTTTCAAGTAGTGTTACTGTAACTGTTGTTAGTTGTGCAAAGTCTTTTCAAAAGGATATGAATATGTTGGAGAATTCCTTTCCTTAAGAATAATTAAAATGCTTGGGATTAAAAAAATTTTTGAGGCAATGTTTTAATGAAGTTTTTACTTATTTTGTAGATATAAAAAGGCATCATTTCTGGCTGTGAAGAAATGGCAGAAAGTTAAAGATAAAGAAAGAGAAGAGGTAACATTTCTTCCTTTTGAATATTTTATTTTTTGTAAATTTAGCACACAGAATTTGTTTTAGAACTGTTAAATTATTGTTTTAGAAGTTGTGAAAAAGGAGAATATTTGTGACTTAATCTGAGGTTATAACTGTATCACATGTTACTTCTATATACTATTAATACTAGTTTAAACAATGTTTCATTTTTCATAGAGACAACATTTGACAATAAACAAATCAGGGATGGAAGGGTAAGCTAAAGGTATAGATAATAGCTTTTTGAAATTTACCTCTCATACTGATAAAAATGTTAATATCTGTTCTGTAGTGTAGCACTTGCAGGCGCAAAGCAAGGAAGAAATAAAACCTATCAATGTGTAGTAATTTCAATGAAACATAAACACATAACATACATGTAGCTCACACCAGCAGGAATGTCCATGTGTATATTGTTTGTTTGTGTATGACAGATTGCTGTGGAGATATCATATACAGAGAAGAGAAGGCAGCTGTACAGACGGATGAACTCAGCGCAGGTGTGTGGCGTAACAAGTGACCAGACAAGGGTCTCCTTGCGTATCCACTCTGGGAAACTTTTCATGATTACCTTTATCATACAGAAACTGTGAATATTTTATTTAATGCAGTTTGTCAACTTTGCAAATTGTGTTAATTTGAAAGAAAAATTTATCTTTTGTACTTATTTCACATATATGCAGTTGGTATACAGCTAGATGCACTGCAGTTGACTGATGTACATAATGTAGGTCTGTATTCTGTGAGTATTTAACCCTTTACCTCATGAATATTCATTTACAAATTATGACTTGATGAGTATCAATATACTGAACTTTACGAGTAATTGGTAAATGAAACAATTCATTTTTCTTTGCATACTGACTGTAAAGAATCTGAGCTACAATTTTGTAAGAGCAAAGAAAAGAGACATTTCTGGAGCTCTCTGTCTGGTTTTCTCTGGTTACCATGGTAACAAAGCATGTCTGTATGGGTAAAGGGTAACCATAAGTATCTTGAATTATATTTAGGGTGTTTTAACTAAACATTGAATCAGAGGGGAAATGCATCTCAGTTGGTGTGTCATTACTGTGAGAAAAGTCCTGTAACAGTTTTTAGCTCACCTGAGCACTTGTGCTCAGGTGAGCTTTTGTGATCGCCTTTTGTCCGTCGTGCGTCGTCCGTCGTCAACAATTGCTTGTGAACACTCTAGAGGCCACAGTTTTGGCCCAATCTTCATGAAACTTGGTCAGGATGTTTGTCTACATGATATCTCGGATGAGTTCGAAATTGGGTCATGTGGGGTCAAAAACTAGGTCACTAGGTCAAATCTTAGAAAAACCTTGTGAACACTCTAGAGGCCACAAATTTGGCCCAATCTTCATGAAACTTAATCAGGATGTTTGTCTACATGATATCTCGAATGCGTTCGAAATTGGGTCATGTGGGGTCAAAAACTAGGTCACTAGGTCAAATCTTAGAAAATCCTTGTGAACACTGTAGAGGCCACAATTTTGGCCCAATCTTCATGAAATTTGGTCAGGATATTTGTCTATATGATATCTCGGATGAGTTCGAAATTGGGTCATGTGGGGTCAAAAACTAGGTCACGAGGTCAAATCTTAGAAAAACCTTGTGAACACTCTACAGGCCAAGTTTGGCCCAATCTTCATAAATTGGTCAGGATGTTTGTCTACATGATATCTTGGATGAGTTCGAAATTGGGTCATGGGGTAAAAACTAGGTCACTAGGTCAAATCTGAGAAAAACCTTGTGAACACTCTACAGGCCATAGTTTTGGCCCAATCTTCATAAAATTTGATCAGGATGTTTGTCTACATGATATCTCAGATGAGTTCGAAATTGGGTCACATGGGGTCAAAAACTAGGTCACCAGGGAAAATCTTAGAAAAACCTTGCGAACACTCTACAGGCCACAGTTTTAGCCCAATCTTCATAAAAATGGTCAGGGTGTTTGTCTACATGATATCTTGGATGAGTTCGAAATTGGGTCAGGTGGGATCAAAAACTAGGTCACCAGGTCAAATCTAAGAAAAACCTTGTGAACACTCTAGAGGCCTACATTTTTGTCCCAGTCTTCATTAAACTTAATATGAATGATGACTGCATGAATTCCCAGTTGAGTGCAAATTCAGGTAGGATCAATATGTAGGTCACTTAGTCAAATGTTAGAAAAACACTTTTAGATGCTAGATTTTTTGTCATTATGCCTAACACAGCCATCTTACTCAGGTGAGCGACACAGGGCCATCTTGGCCCTCTTGTTTATTATGGGATTATCATTTTATGGGATTATCATTTTGAAACAAAGCTCATTTTAGATGTATTTTTCATTCAGACTTTCTATTTGAACATTATATAAACTAGATTATTGATAGTCTTCTCTAATTGGAAGTATATTTGATTTAGTGTATGTAGTTGAATATTAAAGAGCCAATCAAATCAGGTAAGGTAAAGGTCAGGGGTCTGGTGTCCATGACATGTTACCATGACAACTGTATATTTCCTGAATGTGTCTAGTACCAGTCCAGTAGCAGTCCCAGTATAGGAGCAGGGGACCAGCCCAGCCAGACAGCAGGAGGATGTATGACAGTTTCAGCCCATGGACCCGGCCTCACCTGCATCATACAGGTGGGTGGAGTAACAGTTGCCTGGTCTTCTATTATATTTAAGATGCTAAGATTAATTTCTTCACTTTGAATGGATCAGTCCTAAACAAGAATTCCTGATCTGTTATTCTAATTTGACTTGCATCTTTGTCTCTATACTGAAAAGAAGGCAACAAACTGTGTGTTAATCCGCAACAAAACATAGGTTGCAGCGCTTGCGCACACGCTCATGTTGATGATGTAACAAAATGACATATACAATATTTAAGTCAATACGCTATGTACCTTTTAATGTTCATTTTGCAAGTTATAGGGGGCAGCAAAAGATATAAATATAAAAAAGAGGTAAAGAGAATTAAAAAAGTGTAAGTAAAGATATGAAGTTAATACAAATTTATTTATTTATTATTGTCATTTGTATTTTTTTCTCATCTCAAAAATCTCAAATTTTGTAATACCAGGAGTACAAAGATTTGAAGAAATCAAAGATTATATTCTGTAAGAGCACGCTAATCATAGCATGTATCCAGACAATAATTAGTGAATTCTAGGAGGTTGAACGTCTATGATAGCAAAAAGGGGACATGGTATATATTTTTATATTGCGCTTGCATGCATGATCTTTCATGTGAAATACCTGGTAGAATATGTTCCTACCTTAGGTAAGATTTTACTAAGAATGATTGGTGGCATTAGAGCCAGGCCTTTGTTTCACATGAAATCTCAGATTTTTACATGAAAGGGACATTGAAGATATTTTTTTCATTTTTACTTTCACATGCAATAGCTACTGCATTCTCTCAGAGTAATTATAACATTTGCTACATGTGGCCTGTTAACTTCATGCAGGCCTCATCAAGGGAAAAAAAACAAATCTTATTGAATATAAAGAACATGGATTTGTCTCCCTTGGCTTGTCTTTAGGTAATAAGGTTAAATCTTTTCTTATATGACCTAAATTGGTATTTAGCTGAGCAATTCTAAGACTCTTGTATTTAGAATAAAGTCAAAACTGAATATCGGACAATATATGAATAATGACCTTTGACTAAGTTATATTTAAAATAATCTCATTATAACATCACTGCCTGACTGACTCACCTACAAGGCTCCAGCTCAGTTTTTTTTTACCCTTGTTTATTATACCTTTTCGTCTAGTAGTTTTATTTGTTATGTAAACTTATCTACCACCCTGCCCATACACAAAAAAATACATCAAAAACCACACACACACACACAGACCCCCCCCCCCAAAAAAAAAAAAAAAAACAAAAAAAAACGTACTTACTTGTGCACTGATAAAACCAACATTTTTTATGATTGCCTGATGTTTAAACCTGTCAAAGGAACAGATATCATGTGACTTGTTGACTATGGTATACTTTTTCCTGCATTTTATCAAACCGAGATTAATCATGCGGTAGACTTACTTTTCCAGAACAAGAAGGAAGATGTGGACAGTGAGGGGGTGGGGAATGTGCACACTGGAGCCATGCCTCCTTGGTTACGACCAGAGTCACCTAGCAATCAGAGCCAGGAGATAGGACCCAGCATGATGGACTGGCAGAAACATTGTAGGTGTTGGCCTCTTGAAACTCTTACTGTTCTTTTGTTCCATGTCTTTAGAAAAGGTCATGTGCTTGGCCTATGTAAGCAACTATACTTTAGAATTTAAATATTGCCTATAAAAAAAAAGAATGACCAATGATTCCTAATCATATGCCCCATAAACGAGTTCCTTATGGTGGTTCACTAGATTAATGAATATATGGTGTAACATTTGTATTTGCATTGAATCACATAGATATAGACTTTGATATTGAATAGTTTTGTATACCTTATAATAATAGTGCATTCTCACAATCTCATTGACTCCACTTTTTGAAAAAATGACTCCAGTTTTTCTGAGCATTTCTTGTATAATAGTATGGGAGGACACCGATTTTTGGCAAGTCTTTTTCAAGGACTCAAGTTTTCACAGGCCTAGTTTGAACTCTGTAATTGTAAACATATGATCGTAATAATTACACTAAGGATGTTCTGTACTTTGAATATTTGGTCCTGTTCCACCAACCGTACATTGATTCTAAATATCAAATTTAGACAGGAATTTTCTGATATCTGCTAGAAAGCATCCCCCCAATCATGACAAAGATGATTTTATGAGCCTTTGTAGCATGGTAGACACATAGAGAATAAGAATCACTTTGTCCATTGTCATCATTGGTGGCAGCGATGTGGTCACACTTTCTTGTCCAAAGCATTACTTTAATACTATAAGATGGATTCACTCCAAACTTGGAACATAGATACATAGATAAATTTGAGTTTTACCTTCTGTTTTATAAACAGTGGAAAGTGAGAGAAAGGCCAAGTTACCCAAGAACAGAGTCGGTGCCAACTTTGACAGAAAAGAGTCTGCCTCACAAGAGTGGCTGCCTTCATTTGGGAGAGTGTGGAGCAAGGGGAGACGACTCCAGTCTAAGTATTGGTCTTTGGCCTTTATGTCATAGTTATTCAAAATATAGGATTACAGTATGTTTGTATTTTAATTGAAGGATTAAGACATTTCAGGTTTTATTCCCAACTTTTGGTTGGACTTAGACATTTTTTTTGTTTGTCATAGGACTTCAAGATTAAAATTAATAAAAGCTTTGAGGTATTTCAGTACAAATACATGAATTTCTATTAACTGCAATAAACTTTGTTTAAATATATTGATGAAATCAAGTACATAGCAAAATTACAATATGACATTGTATAGTTTTGGGATGGGGTTGGAAGCCGAAGCTTATTTAAACCTTCTCCTGTTGCAATAAACTCCTATCATCAATATTTCTTGTATTTGTACAGTTCAGTATTTGTTTAATTCTCTAGGATGCATTTTGAGAAACATTGGAAAGCTGGCAACAGATCTGGGGAATCCATCACCAGAGAACCAACACGCACAATAGGTTCTCGTACATTACCGGAGGGTTCTATATTTGGAACTGAAACATCAGGGCGTATGTCAGGAGGTGTTGACAGGACTGTGGACCAGACATTGAAATCGAGCCAGACTTACGGACCGTTTCAGACCTCGATGGGGTTTACCTCTAGTAGTGATTTAAGTGTTGGAGGTGGGGGTCATGTGCCATATAAACGTCAGAAAGTTTCCCTGCCTCGCAGTGAACACACTAACAGTATGAACGGACAGGATCAGATTTCTTCTGCAGGGAACCAAACTGATGTCTGGTCTAACTCTGTATCCGGTAGGGAACCAGTGGCTGTTGTGCCATACAGACGGAAGAAAGGTTCACATGATCAGTCGTGTGACAAAAGACAGATGCTGATACAGACACCGGTTCTTGGTTCATTTGATACTTAGCGATAACTGATAGATTTGTATTTGCAGGAAACATTTGATATTAAAGTGATTATTTGAATTTTTCGTGTGTTTGTTCTATAGTTTCTAAAATGAGGTGAAACATAGGATATCTTTTCTCTATAATGAGTGGATATAAGCTGGTCAGTCTCCTTTTAAGCAACTCAGAGACCTATTAAACAAAGATTGGCTACTAGTCTAAATTTCACAAAAGCACATAAGTTGTCTAGTTCACAGTCACATTTTTAAATATCTCTTTTCTATTGATGATATGGTAAATTAATTGCATCTTACAAGAGAACGCTACATCACCATCAAGATGATACATTATGTATTAAAATATTAAGTCAAAAAATGAAAATGTTTCATGTAAAATAGGAAAGTACTTGCATGTTGATGAGTTTAGTAAAATGTATTGTTTTTCTGATACACTTAATTTAAATCATGATTTAAAAGAAATTTTAAGATATATTGAAAATAACTCCTTGCAGTAGAGAAATTATTATTTTATAATATGGTTACATTTTCCTGTTGTTTTTTTCCATACCTCTTTGAAAGTTTGCAATATTCAATGATCTGCTGAGCACCTAAAAATATTTTCCTTTGGCTTTAACACGAGTTTCTTGTCTCTGTTTAATATGTCCTAGAGAAACTGTAGTGTAGCAGACACCTCAATACAAATCCAGGAATTGAAGGTGTAACTTAAGCAGTGGGAAGGGGACTCCTTCAGACCCTGCTTGGTACTTGTGTATGTATTGATTTATAAACACAGGAACCATTTAGAGTTAGTAATAAGAACTTGTTTGACAATGAATGTATGTTTTAAACGTGTAGGGGAAAAAATGTTTCATTTTGTGGAATTTTTACTCCAACTGTAATCATTGACATAGATGAGAGCAAATAAATATGTAGATGATTTTAATATTTCATGTACTTGATAAGAGTTATAAATTTCGGAAATCACACACATTCTAGCAAAGCAAGTGCAGCAATATTAAATCAACTCTATAAATTTAAAAAGAAAAAAAATTTTAAGAAAACACCAACTGGATTTCATTTGTTTACACATGAGCATACTTGGTTGCTGCCACATTGTAGACAAAATTTTCTGCAACCGTAGCCATACCTGGTCCCATGCTATCATTTGGCCAACACCCACATAGCATGGCAAAGATATAGGGATCACTTTTATATTTGGGTGTTGGTGTCAAATGATTGAATGCAGGTTACATGAGTGTTCCTAGAGAAAATTCATATAGATGTTTTGTTCATTTCTTTTTTCTTTAAAATAAACTTTGTTGGATAATTTAAACAAGAGGGCCATGATGGCCCTGAAATGCTCACCTGAGTACCATTGCTACAACTGATTACAACGTTTTTAAACAGACAAGAATTCTGATATAACTCAATCTTAAACATTTTAGCCCTGACAATACTACACACCAAATATATAAGCACTGGGCCTTATGGTTTCAGAGGAGAAGACTTGGTGCGTGGTCATTTATCTCCAAAGGGCCACCATTTTGAAAATCTTGATAATGAACCATAAGGTCATGATTTGTACAATCTTTGTAATGAACCATAAGATGATGCTACATACCAAATATCTAATCTCTAGGCCTTATGGATTCATAGAAGAAGATTTTTAAAGATTTTCCTATATAACTCTATGTAAAAGAAGTGACCCCTATTGTGGGGGCATTTATCACCGTTTGGCTATGATTTGAACAATCTTGGTAATGAACCATTAGATGATGCTACGTATGAAATATCTAAGTCTAGGCCTTATGGATTCATGAAGAAGATTTTTAAAGATTTTCCAATATAACTCTATGTAAAACAAGTGACCCATGGTGCGGGGGCATTTATCACCATAGGGCTATGATTTGAACAATCTTGGTAATGAACCATAAGATGATGCTACATACCAAATATCTAAGCTCTAGGCCTTATGGATTCATAGAAGAAGATTTTTAAAGATTTTCCAATATAACTCTATGTAAAACAAGTGACCCATGGTGCGGGGGCATTTATCACCATAGGGCTATGATTTGAACAATCTTGGTAATGAACCATTAGATGATGCTACATACCAAATATCTAATCTCTAGGCCTTGTGGATTCATAGAAGAAGATATTTAAAGATTTTCCTATAGAACTCTATGTAAAACAAGTGACCCCTGGTGTGGGGGCATTTATCACCCTAGGGCTATGATTTGTACAATCTTGGTAATGGCCCATAAGATGATGCTACATACCAAATATCTAAGCTCTAGGCCTTGCAGTTTTGCAGAAGAAGATTTTCAAAGTTTGCATTTTTAAAATCTATTTTTAGCTCCTGTGACCTACTTTTTTAACCAATCTGAATAATGGTACAACTTTGATAGAGGGCATCATAAGGATGATTCCTGTGAAGTTTGGTCAAAATCCCTTCAGCGGTTCATGAGGAGATGTTGTTTAAAGCAAATTGTTGACGACGGACGGACGCACGCACGGACGACGGACAAAAGGCGATCACAAAAGCTCACCATGAGCACGTTGTGCTCAGGTGAGCTAAAAAGGAGATGTGCTAGCGCTAGAGTTACAATTCTTGTGCACTGCACTTCTACACCACATAAGTAATCCATGTTTGGATTGAACCCATGCAATAGTGTTGAGAAGTTATACTCTAGACAAGAAAGTGTGACAACAATGTGGTGACAAAGTGATCCCTTTGTGTCTGCCATGCTACACCGGTGACTAAGTATGATTTTCACACTTTTTCAACCAATTAGTTTTAATAGGGATTTCAGTATTGTACTCAAATTTGAGCCTGAGATCATAATTATGTCTAAGAACACAGGGTCAGGACTTGAAACCAGGACTCCTTACTTACAGGGCTGGACTTAAAGTGCTCTACAGGCTGAGCTACCTGACCGCTTACACACATTCCTTACTGATATGGGTTACATACAGACCACTGAAATAATAATTGTCCTGAACAGTCCTTAACCACCTTAATGCTAAGAATTGACCCAAGAGCTACCAATTTCTTTAGGTGATAGAGTCAAGAACTCAATCCTGACAATTGGGATTAATAAAAAGGAAGCCAACACTGATTACAGATTAATCATATTTTATTAAAACTTTAGGCTTTGATTATAAAACATAGCACTACCAGAGCCTCCCTCCACTGGTTCTTGACAAGCAGGGCAAGACTGGGTCTTCACCACCCTGGGAGGGGGCCACACCCAGTCTCATCCCCACCTGCACAACCTTGGGAGCAAACCTCCACACAGGTATCCCATGTACACCTGTCTACAGGTAATACCCTTAAACCTTCCAAGAGACATTCCCTTCCCTATATTGCAAGTTCTGATGTGTCTTCTTTTTACCATACATTCTAAATTTCATACCCTGCAAGTGGCATAAATACTAGCTTCTCTCTTAAACTGTTGCTATGGTGACAGGTTTCTTTACAACATAGCTTATCCTTATCAAATAGGGTAAATAACCCTTTCAATGTTGTGGGCATATGTGACTGACTTTGCGACCATTGCAGATCAAGATCAGGATTATGGTCTGCACTTTTCACTAGTCAGTCAATAAAAAATCAGCAAGAACTCTGATAAACAACTAATGGTAGTCCAAAATGTAGAAAGGACAAATCCGATAAAGAAATTTAACATGGTAAGGGTTAAACTTCCATACTCCTAAGGATATAAAATACCTTATTTGCAGACTGAATGGTATTTGTAGAAAGGTGTACATGTTATATCTGGAATTTCTTGACAAAAAAACAAATTTGATGATTACAATGTCAGGAAACTTTGAGGAAAAAAAAGGACAAAATAGTATTGGTACAGACCAGTACTAGACACTGTTTTGCGGTAATTTTTATATTAGCTATTTTCATGCTTGTTTTGAATGTCTTTGGAATATATTTTATTGAGTGATAATAGTGTGGGTAACATTGATTTTATCTCAATGGTAGAACACAGTATTTCATTGATAAGCATAAAAGATATATTATATTCTGTTTGATGGCAGATTTGAATAACAACTTCTCATGAAATAATAATATTTTAACTTTCATATTTTATACTTGCATCTATTTTATAGAGCATAAGTATCCCTTTATGTTATCCATACCTTACAAGTGATTTAATTGTTAAATGTAACTGAATATTTTATTGAAAGAATTAGCAATGCTTTTAACATTTTTTATGTATGTCATGTTGGCAGTATGTCTTAAAATATTGGATATCCAAGACACTGGTACTGTATATGAAGGCAAGAAAGCACTTCACTCTTTTCTATAATCTGAATTTCACTTTACAATGGCAATGTTTTGTCTGAATTTTTTTTCCTAAATTCTTGAAATGCAAAGTTGTATGTTTAAGAAATAATCTGTCTCTACCGGTGCGTTGTTGTTTATTTACACACAGGTTTGTCGTTCAGGTACGAATAATTATATCACTCGGGCTTCGCCCTCGTGATATAATAATTCGCACCTGAACTCCAAACCTGTGTGTAAATAAACAACAACGCACCGGTAGAGACAGATTATTTCGATTCTAACACATTTTTCCATAATATTTTTCGGATTCATTTATTAAGCGTAGCAACATTAAACCGAACAACTTCCCTCTAGTTTGCCGATCGTTTTACCTCCCCCGTATAATGTAGCTGAGAAAAAATAAAACAGTAACAAAAATGGCACACTTTTTTAAATTAAATATATTATTTGTAACGATATTTTTTGGTCTCTTCAAATTAATTTTTAACCAATGAACAAATCGATGTTCAAAATGTAACAGCTAGATAAACTATAAATGTGTATTACACACACTTTGATGACGTCAATTAAAAAAGTGTTAACACAAATTCAAAAGAGGAACGGTTCAACACATGTGTTTATTTCACTTGTTGTATATGTTAACACTGATTGTGCCACCTGTGATATTGCCAGCAAACATTGTGAATGATCTTGCATCTCTTGAATTGGATGTGTTCATTGTGATATCAAATGGATTAAAATTCGGGGTTGCTGGAGACACATGTGTAATGTCACGCGAAATGTCACGGTGACCGGAATGTGCTACAAGAGAATTTGACGCAGATGTTTTTGGTCGTATAGAATCTCCAGCTTGATCTGGTATGTTGAAGGTTAGTCTTTCACTAAGTCGCCTTCTTTCCTCTTCTGATGGCTTGATATAAGAACTCAGACTTCCTTTGTAGGTTGTATTTTTTTTCAAACAATTCGTGTTTGAAAACCCTTTTTATTTTTCCGGAATGTAGCGATTGAATGACATACTTAAGAACGATATCGTCATGTTGTCTATCAACAACTCTCCATGTGTCATTACTACCCCGTAACTCACAATGAGCACCGTGAGGTAATTCGGCCATTTTACGATGCAGACGAACGATATTGTTTAAAGTAGGTCAGTTTTACTACGATGTTTACGTTCATTCATAACTGCAGTATACGGGGGAGGTAATTGTAAGGGAATAGATATTATTACGCATCGCGCGCGCTGATTCCAGTGCGTTGTTGCGAATTTACACACAATTTTTCTCCTTCTTTCTGTATAGAGATAAAGATGCAAGTCGTGTTAGAATATAAAATAATGTTCTAAGTCTAGCCCAGCTCTCGAAGAACATTCCTAAAGAAAAATGATCCCCTTAATTAGTTATCAGTATAATATTTCAATTGAATGATCACCAGTTGGAAACACTGGTCTAATATACAGGTAAATTTTAAAACTTGATGCATGTACTTAGTCTTCGACGCAGTCATCTAAACTGAAGCAGGGACCTTCAGATACATGGCAGAGGAGTTATAAAGCAACATATTTGAATAAATCAAATAATTATCATCAAATGGATGTGAAAAAAAAGTCATTTAAATTCTGGCGGGGTCCTAGACACATTATTATTTTCTTCACAACATAATTTATGTTGCAAGGATCATGCCATATGCATTGTAAAGTACTCAATTACATGCTCAACGAAAACTCCATTACCTCTGAGAGTGAAAGGTTAACTGTGCCTCAGCAAGGCTTGATTCCTCTGTCCATTGCATCAAAGCCACTGATACTTAAGGATTAAAAATACAAATGATCCTGCTTACAAGTTATAAGTTAAGATAATATCTTTAGAATAAGTAGGGCTAGTCTAATTAAGGAAATAGTGAATGAAACTATGGCTGGTTTTATAATAAAAAAAAAAACTGAGCAAGAATATAAAATCACATGACAGAATATTTTGTACTTCTGAATGAGTTAACACTGGCAGATTCATGTTTCGTTGAGGAAGGACAGGGTGTCCATTAGAATTCTGAAAACTGTTACTGTTTTTAGTTTTAAACTACATATAATGGTACAGGGAACAATATAAAGGAAACCATTAGGACCTAGTTCCATTTTCCATGATGGTGGATCACATTATTAATTTCCTAAAACAAAAACACCTGAATAGTCCACTGTATATCAAACCATTGTCTTTCATGAACACAATATAGGTCCAAAATAAAAGCAATGGGCTATTAAAATCTATATCAATATTTGGCATTATTCAATTAAGTAGTATGCCAATTAGTCCAACTAAGGACAGATGGTGGAAATCACTGATGGTTTTACTCAATACACGTTAATTAATGTGTATTGAGTAAAACCATCAATGATGATATTAAATGAAAGGGTGATAAAATGATAAAGAATGAACTAACCCTTCCTCACATGAAACTTCAAGTCAAAATGAGGTTAACATTGATCCCTCCTTGCTTGTACTTTTTTACAATGTAACTTTAAAACTTGAATGCTGTCAATTATATGTGCAGTTGTCAAAAAATTAAAACACATCTTAATGTGGCAAAGAAACGTAACAAACATTGTGAGAACATTAAGGTTGATCTTAACATAACCTAATTGATTACCCTTTCCCTCATATAGACTCATTTTACGCACTTAATAGGTACCACATAAAGCCTGATCTGCAGAAAACCACAGTTAAACCTTACCAAATTTAATTAAAAAATCCTCATTACCAGACCACTGAGGAGCAGCTAACAGCATAAAACCTGATCAGCCTGCGAGTTACTCGCAGGCTGATCTGGTTTCATGCTGTTCGCATAGGTCTTTTCATGGTGTCCTCTATGAAGGAAAGGGTTAAGAACCTCATCATCACTGTAACACAAAATGGGTGTTCCAACAAATAGGTAACCAGTGATGGGTTCTGACTTTATGACAGTGAACACAGAGTGTCTGCCAGAGAGTGTGATATGGAAGCAATGGCACTGACTTGTGGTGTGTGTGTGTAAACATGATTGTGTAGGCTAACAGATGGTCTTACTGACTGTATCCTCTCCAACAACATCTGAGACACCACTAACACTAAAACATAAACCAGTGTCAAATGTCCTCCACATTTAGCAGACACCATGCCTGAAGCACCTAGCTTTATGATGCAACAAAACAGAAAAGTATAAATTCATCCTAAGTCACCTTTGGACTAAACAGCCCCATGTGTAGTCAAAACCTCTATGTCAAAAGCTATACATGCTTGTGACTACATTTGTATTGTTTCCCACTCCTTTATAAACTGCCTAATCAAGACAAGCATGACTTTATGTCATAAATGTCAGAGAGATACCAATACAAGTAATCAAGTACCAGTATTTGTGTAAAGTATAACTGTGGAACATGACATTATCCACAGACACTGTTCTAAATCTATCATAAAGGGTCACAGCCACAAAAATCTTACTGTTTCCCAGAAACATCTGACTGCTATATTCATTTGTACATTTTATAGCAGTCTTTTGTATGAGGAGCTTCAAAGTAGGTTCTTAAACTCAATGTCTCGTACTGCAACTTTGTATGCTTTCCTGATATAAATGCAGATCCTACTTTTAAGCTCTTTCTTACGAAAGATATATATAATATTTTCAAAATCAAATCAATAATTAATTGGATGTTTTATCGTAACCTACTGCAAATCAAGTACCTGTATATATTCCGAGTCATTCCATAGTAAACTATTTGATGTTGACTGGGCAGAATCTTTTTTTTTGTATTTCTAAACAGATGCAAAGGAATGCATCTTGGTGAATATGGGACAGAACACTGGTATGAAATAGGTAGAGTACATTGATCTACTGAGAATAGTTTAATGATTACAGAATTCAACACTGGTCAAGATAAAACAGAATACGACTCTGGTATTGAGAATACAGAACTAATGTCTATATAAATACGGGACTCAGTTGTGGTCTAAAGCTATACAGCACACAAGCTTTCATTACAAAGTACATGTAGTTCAATATTTTGCTTTCTTTTGGTATAATCTACTCTCCAACAATAAAACCATCCATTCCCAGGGACCACACATGGTTTAATACTTTACTTCATGAATTTAGGATTTGATACATATTAATTAAACTTAAAATGGCAGATGAATCGATGGATTTTTCTTTGCTGTATAAACCTATACAAGTGGAACTGACATCCTCAATAATTATGTCAGGGTAGGCCATATAGGGGACCTTTCTAAATTTTGATATTAGAAGAAAATCACACATTCACAATGAGCCATTCCAGGGTCACCCCTGCATTCCAAACAATTGTTAAATGCAATACCACTCCATCATTTTTTTGTGGACCTCTCTTTCTTTATTGTCAACAGATGTGAATGACTAAAATACACAAGTATCTTACAGATGTTTTATGGAACAAAACACATATCAAATTTTCTGCAAGAAATTTGTGTCTCCCTATGATTTTTCATCACTAAAAAAAGGTATATGTTTATTTTAAATCATTATTATAACACAGCTTGCTTCCTATTCTGGAAATAATTATATATTACAAGTCAGTTAATACTTGTCAAGAATCCTAGCCATCAAGCCTGTAAATAAAAATCTAAAAAGACATTTTTACAGTATAGATGAATAAAAAAGCTAGCTGTTTTTTAAAATAATACTAGAAAAAAATATTTAAAATAGTTCAACTCAAACTATTTTCCCCCATCAATATTCCTTTACCAATATATAATGACATAATAATCAAAAACAAACAGGCAAAGAGCCCATTTCAGCTTTACATTTTTTGTCCATCAATATTTCTCTGGCATATATAAAATGTAATTAGAGTTAATTGAATGCAATCATTGAATGTAATCATAGAAGATATTTGTGTTTTAAATATGGCGTAATATACACTTAAATCTTCTGAAAAGCATGCAACACAAGATATAATAAAAATGAGGTAAATGATTCATTGTTACATTATTTTTTATCTTAACCTGCAATAAGGTAATTATGTTTCCAGAGGCTGAGGATTTCGTAAATACAATGTGAGAATGAAAACTCCACAGAGAGGGCCTAACTCTGTATAGCAGTTACCTCCCCTGCATTAATCTTTACAAGTGAAAAAGAATCAGTCTGGACACTTATTGATGTCTGGAGTTCTCTCCCTTTTCATATTCACTATTTGTGCTTTAATACACAATTAATAAAATATTAAGACAATGGAAAATCAGTAAGATGTCATCTACAATCAGAGTATACCTGAAAAGTCTTGCATTTAACTACAACTGATCATTTTATCTAACACTTTATAAAACTAAAAGTACCTTGCTGCACTGTGAACCGTAACATATTGTTTCTATATATCAGTAACAAAACTCAAACAGCATGGCTTTTACAAATTCAATAAATCAAAAACATACTTACTTAAATAGCAGTCTGATAACATAATCTCTGACTCTCTATTTAATGAACAATATTTGGGATCATATTTCAGTTTAACTAATTAATCCAGCTATTTCATAATTCAGACACTTTATTTTATGTACAGAGGTGGCTGGATTTAAATATTTTATTAATCTCCACTGTAAAATAAAAAGTAATTGAAGATGGTGTTAGCAATCCCATATACCAAGGAATCAAGTGTGGCACTTTTGTTCTACATTTAACTCCTAGTTGTGGATCATCAGGGCTACTACACAGCTACTTCCTTCACATCCCTGGACTGGCTACCATCATCACTGTATCCCATCCATTACTTGACAGGGGGGACCTGGTCAGTACATCAGTCATCTCATGTCAAGAATCTACTGTTAGCTGACCCGGCCCACAGGTCAAGGTCACATGATACAAGAATGGTTTATTGCAAAGATGAGGTGTTCCCACAATTGGAGAACATTAAAGCACTGACTGTAGAGTCGTAACCCCGAGAGGTTGCAGAAAGACTGGGTTTCACATACTACATGTCTCTGGTTTGTCTGGCTGCCTCTTGTTTCCAGGGCAACCATGTCTCCAATTCACCAATCAACTAGTGGAGGTTCTTCTGTATACCCTCTTCTTGGAAGTGTTCCTATAAAGACATAAAACTGATTAAACAATCACTATATATTGTTGTAAGTCACATAACCCAAACTGTGACATAATACACAAAATTATGTTAATAGTAGACTACATGTATAAATACATACAGTAAAAACTAAGGGTATGTGTAAATGAGGATATAATACATCAGTATAAGTTTTGAAATATAATCTAAAATAATCATACTAATGGTATAACATTAGATGCAATATTGACCTACTTAATATAAAAGATAAAGTAATAGCAATCAAAAAGAAATAGTTCATGCATTGGCTAATGGTCATAAAGAAATCAATGGTCAAGCTTTTATTGACCAAATATTTCTGGATATGAAATAGCACATTACTTGCAGGCATCATGTAACTGATAAAGAATGCAACAGCCACAACTGCTTTCATTAAGTGTAACACTGTATACAGATTAAGTTTGTGAGGACTCTATAATATGGGGATATTCTGAGGATGTTGCGCTTATTCCCTGATATACATTGTATTTTTCTAGTCCCTGTCACAAATACAATAACTTTGTATGAAACTGCATATACAGCCAAGTTCTCTCGGTTTTCATTAACATCACATTTTCCACGAAAGTTTGGTCCTTGAATTATAGTCATTTTAGTGTACTAATAGACATTTTTTCATAGTGAATAGATTAGAAATTACATTATTTGATCCTCTACCAGTCCCCATGATGAACCATCATCAAGCCTGACCAAATCAAAAGCTGTAATCACTTTGAACAGTTGTCTGAGTATTACCTCCAAAACTTATAGTATAAAACCTGATCAGACTGCAAGTAGCTTACAAGCTGATCTGGTTTCAAATGGTTTGCAGCAATCACTCCCAAATTAGTTCTTCTGGGAAAGGATCATGTCTGCAATGATTATGATATTTCATTTGTTCACATTTGATATTTAAAAAATCAATTTTTGTAATGCCCATATTGTATGTCTGATATCCACACAAACAAGGAAAGTCTTCAGACATGCTCAGTCACTAGCTTTGACATAAGATCATATTAATTCTGCTACCATTACAAGGCAAACAATATGTATCTCTATTTCATGTGAGCCAGCATGGACATATTCAGCAAATGACAGCACTTCCTTTAAACAGTTGCGCTTAGAAATAAATTTCTGATTAGTTAAAATCCATTGATATATCTGGGTCAAAAGCAAAAGCATACAGTTGCCACCAAATAAAAAGATAGATAACCATGGTTAAATTTTAATCTATTTGAATTGCTTGAAAGGCTTGAGAGGAAGTGTTAATATGTAAATATGTAAGAAAGAGTGTACACAAAAGAATAGCCAATAATTTGAATACATAGATGACATTAATTAAGCATTGTGTAATACATTCTTTTTAAAGAATATGCTGAAAATAGGAAACCACATAACAATAGAGCTCATCTGCAGGGCACTCAACAGGAAAACTGCATACAATGTAAGCAGTGAAAAACTATCTATACAAACACGGTATGAAGGGAACTTAGAATCTCCCCATAGATATATCTTTATGCCTTTAATACATAGATGTACAATTGTTAAATAATGAGACAGAAATATTCTTATTATACATTTTCTTTACTTTCTCAGAGACCTATTTTAATGCCTTGAATAAATGTATACTTGGTGAAAATTTAGGAGACAGACATATTTATTTATTTACAATAAATTTGCATTACATTACTAAGTATGTTCATGTTTTTAATACTACACTCACTTGCCCGTTAACCCACCTCATATGATAGTAGTAACCTTTTACTACATGAGAGTCTCATGTGATAAGTATAAGACCTGAACTCAGACCTGCTGAATTTCTCAAATGGACTTTGCCGGTATCTTTTTTGGAACTGTCCATTATCAATTTGAAGACAAGATGAAAACTTGTAGTTGGTCAGTCAACAGTAAAGAGCCAGGCCAGGATGTGCAGGCTGGCCTGGCTCTGTACTGGTGGCAAAGGTTAGCACTTACAGTTCCAGCTGGGTAAGGGTTAAGTGACTTCAGAACTCTTTAGTTTACATAGCAAATACTTTTTTTTTCAGATCATGTTCTGCCTCAGACTATTTTCAGGTGACCTTCTTTATTTGTGTCTATACATACCTACACCACAAGTATGTGAACTTCCCTATATGGTTCCATGAACCTTGTAAGCAGAGAAAAAGTTCTGACTGATGGATGTTTTAACTGAGAGACTAATATTTGCAGCTAAATATTTACTTTAAATGAAATAATTTTGAACATAATTAAACGGACAAGTTTCAGAGTGCCATGTCACTGTATACAACATGACAACAGAGCTGCATTATCAGGATCTTCTCTGTTTACCCATAAAATACATTAGCTCAAATTTTTAGCTCCTTTTAGATAAATGACTGCAACCCAAAGCACTGCTCAGTACAGATGTGTAAAAGATTACATGCAGAGGATTCATGTATGTTCAACACACAGGGACTGGCAAACATACAGGTGAGAGATGACCGTCTGTGGTCAGTTCCAGAGCAGTCCACATCATGTGCTACAATAACCATTCGATATGAAATATGAAGCCAAAACCTTCAGGATGACAGTGATTCACACACAAGTATACATTCAAAAGTAGCAGGACAGACATTTACAGCCAGATCCTTTTAGTTCTACAGTTCATTCTAGCATTTCCTGAAACAGACTTATGGGTTACATGAAGAGTTGACGTTTCCAGAAACATTCTGAGGTGTAGGGTTAGAGCTATTACCGGGAAAACTGACGTAGTTTGGCGTATACAGACTTGAGTGGGGGCTCAAGTTTAGAGTATCCATCATCCTGCCAAAGTCGCCAGCGCTACAATGAGGGGGATGGGAGAAGTGGGTTAGACTGATTATACATGCTATGCTCTATTAATCATGGTTACAATATGGCATCTACATAGCTTGCTAGGCAACAGTACTATATTATCATCCATACCACACACACATCTGCATGTACTCAATAAATCTCACAAGTTTATTTTTTACTTTTTGCTGGAAAGTCAAAAGCATAAAAGTAAATTGAACAAAAAAAATCTGCATTACATAATTTCATGCATTGAAACCAGTTGCTCAGTCATAAATGTTTCCGTGTGAAAGAGGATGGATGTTTTAAATCCATTGAGTTCAAGACTTTACGTGGAACCTGTCCTTGTCAAAACAAAGTTGTCCCCTCAAATGAAGACTAGCATTTAAATTAAGGTAAAATACTTGACCAATACTTGGCTCTCTAATCTTTGGTAGAGGCATGGCCCTTCATCCTCAAACATCAAAAGAAGCAAATATACCATGTCTGTCTTTACACGAAATATTGTCCAGGCTCCATGTCCTCTGAAAGAACACTCTCAATCTCAAATGTTCTACTTACATGGCTGTTTAATCTAGAGGTGACTATTTCACTAGTCTGAACATGATAATCCTACTTACGTACAGTTCTTATTTGTTAGAACCGAGCTACATTTCCAATGAGATGTATAAAATCAAACATCTTACTCAAATCCCTTTTACATGTGAAGACCATACCTAAGTTTGAGCTTGACAATCATATTTGATTATAAGTTCTATTTTCAATAACAGGGTAAAGGCTTGGATTATCCAATTATTTAATCAATCAAGATAAAAAAGCAATTAGGCACTATAAATAAATGCAGAATGAAAATTGAATATGGTTCTGATGCAATGTATAGTCAAGTTAAGTATATGTTTTTATTGCTTAAAACAATAACTACCTTTTAAATTGATGTTGTTATAATGGGTATATGTAAAAAAGGTTATACTTATGATGATAGTCTTAATTATCCGATTAATTAGAAAAAAAAGCAGCTGCTGCTGAAACTGATGAAAATGACTGTAAAAACAAGTGCCGGTAGAACCGACGGATGCTCCCCAAACTCTGCTTTGTCACTTGATGGGTACTTTATTATACTATATGAGCTCCGGACAAAAATTTAAGTATGAATATATCAAAGGACAATAACTCCTAAAATATGCAAAACAAAGTTATGGTTCTTGTACATTGCACTTCTCCCCTTTGAGATCGATGTACCTATGAAGTTTCATGTTGATACCTCTTACAGTTTTTGTGTTATGCTCCGGACAAAAGTTTAAGTATAGAAAATAACAAAGGGCAATAACTCCTAAATTATGCAAAACAGAGTTATGGTTCTTGTACAATGCACCTCTCCTCATTGTGTTCTATCTACCTATTAAGTAACATGATGATAACTCTTACAGTTTTTGTGTTATGCTCCAGACAAAAGTTTAAGTTTGAAAATAACAAAGGGCAATAACTCCTAAATTATGCAAAACAGAGTTATGGTTCTTGTACACCGCACTTCTCCCCATTGAGATCTATCTACCTATGAAGTTTCATGTTGATACCTCTCATAGTTTTTTGTTATGCTCCAAACAAAATTTAAGCATGAAAAATAACAAAGGGAATAACTCCTAAATTATGCAAAAAAAAGTTATGGTTATTGTACACTGAACTTCTCCTCATTGAGTACTATCTACCTATGAAGTTTCATGTTGATAACTCTCACTGTTATTGTGTTTTGCTCTGAACAAAATATAATTATGAAAAATATTAAAGGGGAATAACTCCTAAATTATGCAAAACAGAGTTATGGTTCTTGTACACTACACTTCTCCCCATTGAGATTTATCTGCATATGAAGTTTCATGTTGATACCTCTTACAGTTTTAGTTCTATGCTCTGGACAAAATTATGATGGAAAGACGGATGGGATGGACAGACAAAGCGGCAACTATATGCTAGCCCTTCGGGGAGCACAGTAAGATGTGATGACCCTGTAATTAACAGTGAGTGCATATGTGTATATAAAACACACTTTAGAGGAAGCAAGCTTATAAATATATATGAAAACTCCCAAATAAAAATATGTGTATCAAATCAAAATAATGAAGATAAGCCACAAGCAATGTTGCACTGCGCCTGCCCCTAGCATATGCTTCCTGGCCAGTGTGATAGAATAATAGTGACCCTCTGGGTTAGCATGAGGTCAGACTCACCCGCCCTGACGACTACACAGTGTGTTTGAGAGGCACGCCCCTGCATTATACATAAATGGTACAGAATACAAGCATGCGCAATTCCGCTGGGTGCACTGTTCATTTCATAACATTCATTATTTTACACCTAGGTTTTTCAAACACACAAATACACTCATAAAATAATATAAGTAATTTATGTAGATAATTTGATTTCAATATTAAGTAAATGAAGTAAATATATAAGATTAAAATACTTCATTTTTATAATCAAGTTTGAAATTTCTTTTTATACTTAACTTCGACTTTTTTTACCATAATTGTAATTGATTTTCATTATTAAACAAGAGGTAAAGTTCTTAAAATGCACAAAAAATCTTCTGTAAAAATATCTCTATTGATAATCTGCAACTTAAATGCAATTCCAACACTGGAAAGAAAGAGGAAATTAGTAAAGAATTTTATGGAAGAAAATATTCTAAAATGACTAATCCTTTAAATCAATTAAATGGGTGAAGATTTGGACTAGGGTAAGGGGAAAATCTTTCAGAATCGAGTTGTGGTAATGACATGAACTCAAGAAATGACAATCATAGCTGCCTGAGAATCCACCTTGTATATGCTAGTCATGGCTGAAATAATTCTTCTACTTACTTCCTAAATTAGACTGAATATATCAATTATTATGCTCATTAGGATCTACATCAACTGTTAACCCTTTCCCTCATATAGACTCATTTTGACGCACTCAATAGGTACCACATAAAGCCTGATCTGCAGAAAACCACAGTTAAACCTTACCAAATTTAATTATAAAGTCCTCATTTCCAGACCATTGAGGAGCAGCGAACAGCATAAAACCTGATCAGCCTGCGAGTTACTCGCAGGCTGATCTGGTTTTATGCTGTTCGCATAGGTCTTTTCATGGTATCCTCTATGAAGGAAAGGGTTAAGGAACACTAATCTGTGGCTTAATTTAAATAGATAAACAAGGCAGTCCAAAGGACAGCTATATCCCCCGCCGCTGGCCAAATATTAGAATTTGTTTGGTCATAGGATTATGTCCACCGTAACCTGGCATGGTTGTAGCAGACATAGAAGATCAGTTTAAGACAATTTAACTTTCCGGAGTTATGTATGAATTTCAGAATTCGGAGGCACATATATTAAAAGTTTACTGACAAGTTTTACATGGGAAACAGTACAAAAAGTGAACATCAATGAAGTATAGGATGTGATAGGTAACCACAAAGTACATGTGTAACTCAATTAAAAACTTTATATATCATAAAATAATTTGTATGATTGTGAACATGACATACTATTATTTACCGAGTACAATAAATCACTGTGAAAGTGCAATCCAGGTCAAGAAGTGGTCTGTGTAAGGCAAGGGGAACACTCCTGAATGAGATATGGAGCGGACACGAAAATAACATTTGACCTGCAAGTATGACCTTGACCTTGAGCCAGCATGACCGACTCATGCCTTCTGCACATCAGCTCAATGAGGTTAACATTTTAGCCGAGTTTGAAGAAAATGTGTCCAAGCGTTCATGAGATATGGAGCAGACACGAAAATAACATTTGACCTTCAAGTATGACCTTGACCTTGAGCCAGCGTGACCGCCTCATGCCTTCTGCACATCAGCTCAATGAGGTTAACATTTTAGCCGAGTTTGAAGAAAATGTGTCCAAGCATTCATGAGATATGGAGCGGACAAGAAAATAACATTTGACCTTCAAGTATGACCTTGACCTTGAACCAGCGTGACCACCTCATGCCTTCTGCACATCAGCTCAATGAGGT
>CM037794.1:8728871-8749955 GCA_021229015.1 Solen grandis
TATCTAAATCAATACTTTTCAAGATATAAGCGGTACTGCACTACGGTTCAGTCTGTTTTCGATTTTCTGCCATATCTGTACCATTTGCGCAAACCATTATATGACTTCATTCTGTGATTCCCTTATCATTATTCCCGTAACATTTCGGACATGTTAACTTTGGCAGATAACCGTGATTATCCGTTTGTGTAATTGTCATATGCGGGTTTCCCAAGTTTAAAATGAGTTGTGGGAAGGACAAAACAACCAACTGCCGTGCGTTCAGTCAAAGACCTAAACCCAAAGATAAGCAACTCAAATAAGCGTGTGAAGGAAATCTCGTATATCGTCGGCGCCACAGCGATATTGCGAGAAAAAGCCGGTGCGCTTGTAACTAAGGACTAGAATTTTCTTCAGGAAGGAAATAGATTAATTAATGAAAAAAATATTATCTTTGCCAATACTTCGGCAAATATTGCCTATGTGTCACTTGGCTGATCACATTCACTATTTGTGCATGCGCTAGCTTCATAGGCTTAACTTACGAAATCGTTACCCTGAACTAGTGAAGATGCCATGTTGCGGAACGTGTCAAGCTGTGCCGCATTCATCTGCTTCGGGGATGCGGAATTCTATATTTAATCGATTTTCCCGAAGTGTCGTTTACGAAAATAACGTTTTCTCGCGTTATGTGACATACACTGGACGAAAGACTTCACCAACATTAAGGAAGGAGAGCAGAAAGAAAGAAAACACCTTTTTTATTTTTACCAATCATCTGTGGACGATCTACTTTATAAATGCCATATAGTTATATTTCATGATATTATATTTTATTTAACCGATTTCGCCGAAGTTGCGAAGTTGACAATTAATGGATAAACACTGTCATTTTCGAATATGTTCATATCCATATGAGGCCTCTTGTCACATTGAATTCACATTGAGTCACATCCACGAACCATGATAATATTCTTTACGTCCTGATTTGTTGTCCCCACTGTCAAGCTTGGAGCTTAAGTTTTGCCTTAAATGAACTATATATGTAGTGTATATCCGTCTCACTCCGGGTAGAAGTGAATGGGTATGCATCATAAACCTGGTTTATTATACATGGTACATGTATAGATATCTCTCTTGCTTGAGGCTCGGCATAGTGGCAGTATCAGGACTGGTTGGCCCAGTGTCAGGATAATGTGACTGGGTATGGTCACTTGTGTGGTACTCACTTGTCTACAGCGTCATATATGTAGATAATGTTCACAAATGACTGAAATACTGTCGGTGGTGGGCCGTTTAACCTAGGGTTACAAAAAAAAGATAAACGTCATAGAGATGTCGGAAGTTGTCGAATGGGCCGACAGGGGTGTGTTTCGGAGACGATGTCTCTTACCCATGTAAGAATGTGTCTAGGGCGTTCCTCTGAGTTTTTTATATTTCAGAATATTTGTTTAAAAGCTGATTTAAAAAGTTTGGGAGATTCAATAATGACTTTTAAAAATACTAGATAATACTTTGCTGGCCTTATAGCATTACCACATATAAAAGCATTTTCGTTTGTTTAATATTATCATATTTATGAATATATCACATTTGTGTCGAAAGGTGGTCCCCCTTAGGTATGTTATGTATAAACCTCAGGTATACCTTG
Source organism: Solen grandis (assembly GCA_021229015.1). NCBI lineage: Eukaryota > Metazoa > Mollusca > Bivalvia > Adapedonta > Solenidae > Solen > Solen grandis. The sequence goes on from CM037794.1 coordinate 8,730,502, forward strand.
TCAACGTGTCCTATTTCGAATTTCATGTGTGACATATGATATGATTACGAATATTTTGCACGTTTCAGTGAACACCTTTACGAAGAAAAGGCAAGAATAGATTAATATAAATTCTGAACATGATATTGTATGTCAATCTGAAATGGAATTTGTTTAATTGCGATGCAAGAGAGAAATAGAGAATAAGAGAGCGGCAGGGAAAAATTACAGGAGAAGGAAAAGGACAAAAGAGAGATAGACATATTGACAAATGAAAACAGACGAATGAAAAGATAGAGAGAAAGAGAAAGGGGGGACACATCAGCATAAATACAGCGTAGTCTAAGAAGGACTGCGTTGTATGTTGTCACATGTATACGCCACATGCATGATATCGCAGTGAGCTACTACTTTTCCTGTCTCATGGGGGCAAAATCACCAAATGATTGCAATACATGTACTGTCGTTGGGACATACATCCTAACATACATGTTTTATTACCAACATAGGTAGATGTATGTCTCATACGTCTTTAGGGAACACGTATTACAACGACCACTACTTTGCGCCATAGAGGGTCTTCCGACTTATCTCCAGAAAACACCACGTAGCCCGTGTAATGAAGTCGTTCCGATGTCGCAATCAAACACGGATTGCGCTGGTGAAAACCAGTAATCCGAGTTACTAGAATACATGATAATACTATACACTAGTTGTCTTACTATAAACATTATGGTGAGAGACATACAAGGACGTAGGTAGGACGTTAGGATGTTACAGACTTTCTGGCCGGGAGTCCAGGTGCCACCTGGGACTCGTTTGAGTACAGGGTGTTTAATCTAGGTGTGTTATACAGCTGTCGATCAAATAATATTTGTCTTGCTCCGTATATAACAGGATATAAACGTCCCTTATTTGAATTTGAATTAAATCGGGTTTTGCTAATCAAAATCCACAGATCTTAAACCGATATAGACAACAATATACTGCCTACTTGTTTGTGCAGGTGGCTGTTGCAGATTGTCATGCCTCGATATCTTCGTAGCCAGGGATATAAATCGTGACCTTGGGAATACAGCCTCATGCATTCTATTTTGGGCAAATCGTATAATAAAATTATGAATTTACACATTGTATGTGAAAAAAGGTTTAACTTAAGACAATGTTAGAATGCGGATTTTTTAAAAAAAAAATCAATGATTTGTACAACATTCAGAATCAAATTGTATCGATAGATCGGGGTCATATTGTTTATGTCAGTTGTTTCCCAATCGACGTAAAATAAATAAGTTTATCATCTAAATATCATCTGAAAGGTCTTTCAAAGCACTACAAATTTTCCTCATAGTGTCTCGATAGAATATTTATCGTTTTTGAGATACCTATGGCCAAAAGAAAAGACGAATTACTGATATATGACCTTAACCTTTGCGAGTTTCAGGAAACCGAAGTTAGTTACTTTGTACAATGAGATGCTATGTTGCACTTTCAGTGGTAATTTGGATGAATTTCGGTGATAGACAAATGATTAACATACAATCTCCTTAAAATAGCAGTGGAAAGCCATAAGATGAAAAAAAGAGATTGAATGATATCGGAACTTACGACATTGTTGTTTCCATATGGAAACTATTAGTTGGTATTGTGAAGGAAGTGCAATCATCAAACTTTCTTGTAGACTGTTTGCATATGACATGCAAAAGAAACAACATTTTTTTTCTGTTGGCACATGTGGTATTTTTATCAGGCTAACAATGCCAATTTGACTGCCTGTACATGTATTCTCAAAAATTCTAAAGGAAACAAGTATATGCTAGACGACAATCCTGAAATGTTTACGACAAAGCTTCCTTGATGTAACACCTTAACATGATCAGAGATTTAACATGTTCAAAAAGTCAAACATGTTCTTATTTGCTTTTAAATAAAGTCCATATGCAATTAAGTCTTATATAACACGATTTGTATTGTTTACACTCATTGCTTTTCATTTATCTTGCTGAAGATTCTTTGCAATGACAAAGCATTTTCTTGATGTTGCAATTATCTCTTAAAATTTAAGAAACATTTGATATTATCATAGTAAACAAGGTCAGTACTTTTGAAATATTATATTATTAAATTTAATTATTCTATGTTGATAGTTTAGATTATTTTAAAGTTTCAAGCCAGTGAAGTATTATTTATTCCTTCCTGTAACAAAAGTGTTCTCTCATGTAACATAAAAATCTCTGATATAACACATTACTATTTTGGATGTTTTTTTTCTAATAAAGCAATCTATAACTATCATTTTTCAGTATTTTGTTAATATGAATATGCTTTATCATTCATTTAAAAGACACTGTAATCCTGACCACATGTTACACACTAAGAAAAGTAGATTTCATTTTATGACTTTTTCCTAATTCCCATAACGTATAATATCACCTTAAGTTAAAACAACATTGATTTCCAATAAAAGTGATTTGATATGTTAGAATGTATCCTGTTGGAAGTGCCAAGTGGCAAAACGTACAAAATTATTTGATTATAGGGATAAAATATATGCATATTGATTCGTTACATGAAGGAAATTCAATTAGCCATGATCACACTTAAAATCATTTTCAAAGCCATATATTGCAAAATGTCGGTCATTCTAGCTTTCTACATGTAGGAGAAGCTTCTATTAAGTGGTTTAGTGGGTTCATTAACCTCTGAAGGTATTTCGAAAAAAAAAATTTTCCTCTCCATTTTGTTGCAAAAATATATTTTGACTCATATAATAAAATAAATCGATTCAAGCTAGTTAACACGACAATATGTTATTTGATTGTTTGTTTATTGGGTTTAACGTCCCACCGACAGTATGTCAGTCATTTGGAGACGATGTCTACTCGAGACAGATATGGTGCTGCCACACTGCAGTATCACACCGTAGATATGTGGTATGATACCACACCCAGTCACATTATCTTGACATTGAGCCAGCCAGTCCTGGAACTGCCCTTAATTGCTGAGCGCCAAGCAAGGGGCTATACCAGTACCACTTATATATAACTCTGGTATGTCGCGGTCGGGGATCGAACCCACGACCTTCCGATTCTGAAGCGGAGCTTATCCACTAGGCCACCGGACCGGTAATATGTCTTTTGACAAAACAGCACGTCATCTAGACAAAATAATAGTGTCATTTATGCGTAAAGTCTTCAGTCACGATGTAATGGCATGTCGACGAAATTAGACTTCCAAAACGTTTTCTTGAAGAGATATAAGCTGTTAAAGTTGGCATGTCTTCGATAACGACGGCAGCAGTCGGCAGCTACTCATGGATAACGACGAAGTTGAATAGCAAGTATAGATAACGTCGATTACAGTCGAACAATTGCGACAAATCGTGTCAAACATCTCACGTAACTGTTTTATATAGACAGAGAACAATTTGAAATACAGGGGAGTAGCTAGCGTTACGCACTTTCGCACGTGCATAACATTGAAATAAAAAGTAAACATTCAGATATCCTCCAAAACGATGATAAAATTAGAGAAAGAAGGGGGTTAGTTTGTCTATTAAATCCAATCAATATTATTTACTTATCGTAGACATTATGTGATGTAGTGTTTTGTTCAAAACAATCATTGTTCAATTAAAAAAGTTTTTAGTGTATACACATCAGTTGTCAATACGGCCAGTCACCTGTTTATACCGTTCAGGTAACCGTCCCAGGTGGCCGCATGGTAAAGCGTCCGCCTTCGGAGCGGCGGGTTGGGGTTCAATTCCATAGAGCGACATACTGTAAAACATGGTACTGATAGCTTCCTGCTTGGCGCTAAGCATATAAATTATGCAAGTTGTTGACATTATAGAACCAAGATGTGGTCGAAAAACATAATGCCCCGCCCAAGTCAAACACATTTTGGTCCCACCCAAAGGGGTAAATGTCAAATAAATAATATCAGTTTAAAGGCATTCATTAATGGAGAAAGTATGTCAAATATCAAGTACTTATCCCATATAGTAAATGAGTAATGCTCTGGGATTTTTTTTTATTAAAGTAGGATGATAATAAAAAAATATGACCAGGTAGAATCATAGTTTTTGTCACTACACTTCTTTTACTCGCTATCTACTAGCATTCAAAAAGGAGATCGTTAAAAAATTGGACCAGGTAGAAATATGGTACCTGAATAGTTTACGAGTTATGTTCCCGACAAATAATTGAAGAAAAAATTATAAACGGGATAATTCTAATGCGACCAAGTAGAGTTCTTGTTCTTGATTGTTGCAATTTTCCTAGTTATCATTTATGTAAATTTAAAGTTTCAAGCCAATACCTTGTATAGTTTAAGTTGTGGCCAAAGTAAAAGTTGTGGCAAAAATTCGGGTGCATAAAAGTAAGGATTCTAAATATTGTAAAATTGGTGATGTTCAAAATAATTTAGATATCTAACTTTCTTATAAGTTAAAACTGTTTTCAAATACATATACGTATATGAATCGCCCGAAATATATCGCATGAGGAGGAGGTATTTTTCCTAAGGTTACGATTAATATGTAATTTTTAATGTCTTTTAAATGACGACCCTTGACTTTGAACATCATTCATCATTATGCTCTGAAAAGATTGCATATCAAAAGCCACAAAAGAGAATATAGACTTCGTCGATGAAAAGATTGCATATCAAAAGCCACAAATAGAGAATATAGACTTCGTCGACAGTTTGAATTTAATATTTGCAATTCAAATGAGGACGTTTCTATGATCATTTAATACACCCTGTTACATACGAAGCGAGGCCGATATTGTTTGAGTAAACAAGAGTAAACAAGATGAAATTGTAAATAAGTCGGATCGACAGCTGTACGAGTATAATATGCCTAAATCAAACACCCTGTACCCACCGGGGACGCTAGCGGGACCTGGACCCCTGAAATAGCTTTGGGTCACAATTATAATGAGATTGATAAAATAAATTAAACATAACCATATTATTTAACAATGATTTTTAATAGATTGTCATCAATTACTTTAGAACTCGCGACCTATGAATAAAAAATCCTCTGATGCATATGACCATAATTTTTGGTCGTTATCATAACATTTGTGTGACCGTCCCCGGTGGCCGAGTGGTTAGAGCGTCCACCTCGGGTGCGGGAAGTCGGGGGTATACCAAAGTCATAAAAATGGTACTGTTATAGCTCCCCTGCTTGGCGCTCAGCATATAAGGGTAGTTGCGGGACTGGTTGGCCCGGTGTCAGGATAATGTGAACGGGTGTGGTATCATGCCACATGCCTGATACTGCAGTGTGGCGGCACTTTATATATCTCAAGTAGACATCGTCTTCAAAATGACTGAAAAAACTGTTGATGGGACATTTAACCAAACAAACAAACATACATACATTTGTGTGAATAAAGAAGATTCTTCTTGGACAGGTAGGAACATTCTCGATTATTTATTTAAAAGTATGCATCAGAGCTATTTTTGTTTCTATTTTCACATTCGTTTCAAATGTCTATGTTATTGTAAATAAATTATTATTATTAATTTTTTTTTGTTGTTGTTGTTGATTTTTAGGTGTACGACCTAAGTATTTTGACTAGTAATAACATTGTTTGGAGAAAATAGCGAGTAGCTTGAATACGATAGCATGTCATTTTGACAACGTGTCGCTTTCACAAAACAGCATGTCATTTGGACAAGACGCCATGTTGTTTTAAAAAGATATGCTGTTTTGAAAAGACATCATGCTGTTTTGAAAAGACATCATGCTGTTATAACAAGACACAAGCCGTTTGGACAAGACAACATGTCGTTTTGACAAAATACGGGACATTATGTCATTTGGACATTACAGAAAGTCGCTCTGACAAGATATCATGACGTTTTGATAAGACAGCATATCGTTTTGATAAGACAACAAGTCAGTATGACAAGATAATATGCCGTCTGGACAAGACAACGTGTCGTTTTAACAAGATATCATTTCATTATGACAAGATATCATGACGTTTAGACAAGACAGCAACTTGATATGACAAGCCATGATAACACGCTATATGGTCAAGATACCAAGACACTTTGACAAAAACAAAAACACGCATGTCTGACATGATAACACGCTGTTTTAACATAAAAACATGCTCATTGAATATAAAAGCTAAACTCTGATAAAACATGATACTATTTTAACAAGATAGGACATTAAATGAACAAAACAACTTGAAATCTCTCAACATAAGACAGTTACGGCGTTCCATACTATGAACCTTGGTCTTTTCGAATCTTGCAAAACGTATATGGAGGTGCACATCTAGAATGTAATAAAATATCTTGCTATTTCTCCCAGAAATGACGGCTGTAGAGCGCATAAAACATCGGTAGTTTTTCTCAACCCTGACGTGACGTGACGTCACATGAAAACAAAATTTACTGGAATCAAAGGCGCCAAAGTCACTGTGGTTACTGTTAAAATGCCATGCTGCTTGCTCATCGGCAACCTATTTTAATTTAAACTTCATAAGGAAGAAGAAATGAGAATAATAATACGTTTGCACGGAAAACGATAGGACTTTCTGCAACCAATTTAAAACTTGATCAAACTGAAAATAATTTATACAGAATACGAAGATACATTAGGATACTGGAGTGTAACCTTTACATACTGTGGGAAAATTCATCCATTTATGTCTGCAGAGCGAATACAAACTTTTTGATCTGACGTCAATTCTGACGTCATACGAATATGACTATCATTGCATTTAAAAATTCAGCATCTAAAACATATGCCATACAAATTTCATCATTTTGGACCATTGCTAACACATCGAATTTATTGGACGAGAAATAAAAACATGTAACAACGACATGACGTCAAATGACGATGGGCCTATGAAAATCTAAAGAAAACATTTAAAATTACAACATGTGCAAATTTCAGCTTCCTATCCCATCTGGGGGCTCTGTAATACTTTAATTAATTTTGGGGTCATATTTTCGAAACTTGGTTTCACCACAGAACCTCGATCTATATTTAGAAAACGAAAGTAAGGATGCACAACTTAAAGGTAACTTACACCTTCTGTGAAAATTACAAGAAAATCAATTCACAGATAAATTCTAAAGAGCGCGTAAAAACGTTTACCTGACGTCAAATCTGGCGTCATATGAATTGATAATGACATTCGAAAACACATAATCTGAAATATTTGCCATACAATTTTCATTATTCTGGGCCATTGGCAATTACATTTTCCGAAAATGCTTAAAATTAAGTAAAAGTGAAAGTAGGTTATTTTCCGAAAATGTTTTAACTTACAGCGTAGCAATACCACGTGACCGTGACGTCACTAAAGGCATCAAAACGACGACAAAACTATGACTTCCAAGGGTGTCGCTTTGACACAGAGATTCTGGTAATTATACACAATGGCCCATTAAATATCATGTGCCTGTGGTTATCTCAGTGTAATGCATGCAGCTCATTATCAGATATCAAGCTGATATTGGCTTTTTATATTGTACTTCCTTTATATTATGTCTCCTCCCATATTTATGTTGGGGGATATATTGTTGCTCGTTTGTCTGTCCCAATTTTTGTCCGGAGCATAACTCAGTAAGTATCAAAGCAGAAAACGTACACTTATCCAATTCTAATTTTAATTTATGCAAAAGCATAAGATTCACACAAGACAAAAACACACGATTTTTTTTCTTTTCAGATTGATAAAAAGAGTGATGCAAATTCATTGTTACACTCAGGAGGTCGTGGTTTCGATCAAATGGTTTCGATCCCTGGTCCGAAATAATGATGTCGCAAAATATGATACCAGTGTAGCTCCCTTGCTTGGCGCTAAGCATATAATTGTCTTTCCAGGTCTGGTTTGCTCGGTGTCAGGATAATGTTACTTGATGTGACATCAGGCTACATGTCTACGGCGTGATACTGCAGTGTGGTAACACACTTAAGGGGTCGCTGTCAACCCAAAGTGGGTGGGTTTTTTAAAAACATAAGTTTTGTTTTTCAAGTAAATCATGTTTTTCCTCAGTAATACTCAGTATACAAATTCATTTCATGTAATACAGTTTGCAAAGGGCTTTCAGATTTGGCCTCACATTCAAAGAAAATATTACTTGTCACAACTTCATCTTGCATGCACTCAATCAACACTGTTTGGCTATTTTTTCTAACCGATCGACTGTGAACGAGCTGCAAAAAATAAACACGCTGCTACATAGTCCATATTCCTTTTACAATGTGTGAAGAAATTCAATGACTTATTCAAGCGGAAAATTATGTTTCCAATTGTCCCAAAATATCAATAACATGGTAAAAGGAAGTAGGTATGGTGGACAAAATGTGCCATAATACATAAAAATTGTGAAATATTTGGATTAGTGCAACACCTAACTAGGTTTTGCATGAATGCGCAAGACTGAATGTATCCTTGAAACATTGAAACTCTACATATTTTACTGCTTAACGTGAGTCTAAATCAAATTCGGATAAATGCACATGAGCTGATTAAAACTTCTAGATACCTATGCATGTAATTGTTTTTACTGTTGTTGTATCAGTATCAGATTTTTGGTCATTTACTTGAATTCTTACGCCCATGTATCTGTCTCCTTGATATACATTTGACTTTGTATACGAACGAACATATAAGTCTTCTGGTGTAAAAAAGAACAGTGTTTATAGCCACAATTGAACGAATTAACTAATCAGCGTAAAACAAAAAACAGTTTATATAGGTTCACTATGAGAAGACATGAAATAAACACTTTGTATAATATTGTAAAATATTGAGTGATATTCATTTTCATTGGGAAATATTAGTCCTATCTGATATTGGAATTGAGTATATAATCTAATGATAAAAAACATTTTACTAATCACGCAGTCATTTCAATAATAGCGTGTTAAATATATTTATTCTCACGGAACATCGTTGACGTTGTTTAATAAGTGGTGTATGTACATATCCTTGTATCCATGGCGATGTACGTGACCCTAGATGACTTTTACGATAACATAGTTATTCACGAAAAATGGGGGTGTTATATATTTACAGGTAAAAATTACGGGACGATATATATTCAGCGTGCAAGTATAAACTGGGCTGTGAGTAGTCGGTATAAAGGGAGATCAATGCTACGAGCTCATATATATGGTTTCCATGTGAAACCTAAATGTTTTAATTTTGTACTTGACGAATTGTATACTGTAAATACTGCATGAAAATCGGGTCGAGAAAAAGTGGTTGATATATCCACCCCATATTTTTTCACCACCCAACAGAAAGGGTTTCATATTGGAAAACATCCCACATCTGGGTAATCTCTTAGTATATATATTTATATGTGTGTGTGTGTGTGTGTGTGTGTGTGTGTGTGTGTGATGTAAATAGCAATTCCGTGTTTTAACATAATAGAAAGGAAGTAGGAAGTAAAACACATATTCGAAATATATTCCCTCTCTCAAATCTATCAAACATAGTAAATATTCTCTCTCTTCATCTCTCTCTTTCAATAGTTGTAAATTTTCTCTCTTAATTTCTCTCCCCTGTTCCCCCGTGCCCCCCCCCCCCCCCCCCCCCCCCCCCCCCCCTCCCCTCTCTCTGGATAGTAGTTTGATGTTGACAGCAATTATGTATTTTAGCATAAATAGTTTATAGCAAGGATGAAAAAATAAAGAAGTAAATAACCAAAATTAAACTGAGAAAAAAATCAATTTAAAGCTCTGTATGCCTACGTTGAAATTTCCCCCCCCCCCCCCAAAAAAAAAAAAGAGAGAGAAAATGAATCTAAAAATGTCATAATTCTATAAATAACATACAGAACAGAATATATACAAGAATATATATATAATTCAGAAATTTTATATTACATGTAATTGTTGTCTCCTAATCACATTTACTTATTTGTTTATAACTTGTTATGTCATTTATTTGTAACAACATTAAAGTCAATTTGAGCAAAACTTCATTATGATTATAGAAAGGTTTGAAATATTGACTATAAAAGCAACAAGACCTATTACTGAAGGTGATTAATACCCACGCAAAATGCTTTGATACAGAGAAGCCAGACTCCAGGCGGAGCCTAGATTAGAACCTGTATCCATAGTATATTGGTTATGATAGTAAGTAAAGTTTTTATTTAAAGTGGATAGAGACTCGGTTATGGTTGTTTGACACAGTAGTTTAAAAGTGTAAATTTGCAGTTCTTGGACACTGCACTTCTCCTAGTCGCCATCTGTTTACATTTTAAGTTCCAAGTAAATGCCATGTATAATATACGAGTTATGTTCAGGACAAGAAAAATGACTTGACTATTTGAGTTTACCGTCGCCTCGACAGTATTTCAGTCATATAGCGACGTCCAGCTAATTACAGGTGGAGGAAGACCCCGAATGCACGGAGACATCCGGGAAGAACCACCGACCTACCGCAAGCCAGCTGGAAGGCTTCCTCACATGAAAATCCGAATGGCCCTGTCGGGATTCGAACCCACGCGGTAAGGGGCTGAAAAGAAGAATAAGCAATTTAACAAAGGATGATAATTAAAATATGGGACCAGGTGGAGTTACAGTTCTTAGGCACTGCACTTTTCCTAGTCGCCATCTGTTTACATTTTAAGTTTCAAGTCAATACCTTGTATAATATTCGAGCAAGAAAAAACAGAATTAAACAAAGGGAGATAATTCAAAAATGGGACCAGGGCAATAACTCTGCTATCCTGGAGATAACTCAAGTAAAATTTATGACACGCACCTCTCCACCTGATTATCAATGCACACACAAAATTTGAATGAATCGGTTAAGAAATGTACAAGAAATTCGCGTCACAAGATATTTAGAGTAAATCGGGGGCAATAACCTGTAATCCTTGAGATAACTCAAGTGAAATGTATGTTACGCACCTCTCCAACTGATATGAATGCACACAAAAAATTTTTAAACCCAAAAATCGTTTGGAACTGTAGAAGTAGTTTGCGTCACAAGTTTTTGGGATGGACGGACAGACAGACAAACCAACAGACCAACGGCCCGACAGACTGACTCCTATAATACCCCCCTCAACTCATTTTTCGAGGGAATAATGAAGTTGTTTATGTTTAAATTAGAAAAGTTGTTTCAAGGAGAAAGGTGTAATTGTCAAAAGATTAATTAGCTGTGAATATGTATATCTTGTGTAATAAAGTAATAAAAAAAATACTCAATAAGTTAAAATATCTTCAATTATTCATATCATTACTTGACCTATTTAAACATGCCCTAACAACTAGTTTTTTTATTTATGCATGTTCATTTAAAGGAAAACATATAAAAAATATGGTTTGATAAAGATTAATTTATCTCTAAAAATCAAATTATTTTTGCCATAATATTATTGTGATATTGTTAAGAATTGGCTTGAAGTTACACATAGTTTTAATTGATTTCAAACTAACCTAATTAATGGCGTTATTAATTGATCTGAAATTATATTCTCAATGTTTTTGTCCGTAACCCTTAGAAGTTTGGTAAAACCAATATTTTTAAACTTATTCAATGACACTGTCATCCATTGCTGCTCGACTTCTCCGAAACGGGTGCGATTTGAACTGGGAGGGATATTTAACCATATACTCTATAATTTTATTCTTTATATGTTTGATATACACGAACGGTTTTAGTTTTACGTGTCCGTAATAATGAAAAAATTATAATTCATAACAAAAAGCTCACTTTACCTCATCTTAGTCTTTTTTACCCCATTTTGATTACTACGGGGGATCTATTTGTCGCGGACTTTTGGGTGAATCCTAAAGGTTTTAGGTAGACGTGACGTTCACAGTCTCATTAAGGACCGAGAACTAGAACCTTCCAAATTTTTCGTTTGTTATAAGAGCTTCGTGCGTACCTCAGTGATTTATATTTTATAATGCGTACCAAAAAATATAATAAATAATATATAAATAAATATGAAAGCCTATTAAATGCGTATATTCCTAGCGTTTTTGATTGGTGCTGTAAACGAAGTTGTGAAATCGTCTTTTTTCTTTTAAGTTGGTTGCTGTATAGATAATTGTTGAATGTTTAGTTAAGGTTAATTGTTTGGTTTTTTGTTGTTTTGTTCCAATTCACTAACAGATTAAAAAATGTGAATGCTTTACTAAAGTAAATTTTTCTCACCCTTTTTGTGAATTTATTTTTTTTTTTTTTTTTTTTTTTTTTTGCCTTAAACTTTCCAAAATTTAAACTACAATTTTCCACAATATCTTGATCCGCCATTGATTTCAAACGACCACAACAACAACATTATTTTTTGTTGTGGTATCTTTCATTTCGACATTATCTTTTAAAATATGCGTCACGCATTTTCGTCAATCCCATATGATACATTCAAAAAGTGAAGTATATGATTTTATTTTTACAATTGCCGTCAAAAAATGATCTTGGAAAAAAATCTTACACTAAATATCATAAAACTTTATTTCAAATTTTAGTGTACATCGCTGTGCAATTTCACAAAAAACAAAATGATAAGGCTGTAAGGTTTTCATATAACCACCAAAATATCGATAGCACAAAATATAAGGTTGTTTACAAACATAATTATTAGCGACGAAATATAACGTGAGGGGCTGCAGGATTAGAAAATTTTTCATAATTATGTAAAAAATTTAAGGTTTAAAAATGCAGGGCGAAATTGCAAAGGCTTATGATTGTTTGGTCATATCAAAAACCACAACTGAGCACATTAAACGGTTGTGAACGTCCTATAACAAATGTTTTCAAAATTTTCATTAGACATTATGTAACATTTTCTTTAGAACAAAATCAAGCCAAAATAATGTGCTTAATGTCATTTTTAATCGGACATAATCACCATGAGTTAGTACAGTACCCTGTATACTGTTTTTCTATTCATCACTTTTTTTTCGTGCATGAAATCTCAAAAGACAATATATTTTACGTTCTTGCTCCAATTTATTGTGGGAAAAAAGATCACTAATGGGATCACTCAATTAGTGTGTCTTAAGAAATATAAATCTTGGAATTTATGCAATTGCCTAAATGTTAAAATATAAATTGGTACTTTTAATTTTCATAAGTTAGAGCAGGTATATTATATTGCTGTATCTCAGCGATTTGAGAAAATGCTTTGGGGTCCAACCGGTATGGGTCTAACGTACTTCTGGGGTCGCCTCAAAATGGACCCGTAGTGATTTTATTTCGTCCCATACGTACGCTCTTGAGGTTCCACCATCGATAACATCATCAACACATTCCTCCCCCACACCACCATCATCATAATCGTGTTTTTTTATGGTAATCGTCTGCACTATCAGATATATGTGTATTACAGCTATATCATTTTTATAACCATATCACATCACTCTCACTATATCATTGCTGTCCGTTTTTAGATTGTGAAGCACTGAATTCTCACATAGATAAATCAATTAGCATGATCAGTTGTGAGATTAAAAAAGTTCATATGAAAGCTGCCGTGAATACGTGGTATAGAGGTGACATGCACTATATCACTGTATCAGAGTTAAATATTTTGTCGTGTGTGTATTCATGATGAATTGTAAAAAAAAATACATGGGTTTTTACTGTACAGATTGCTTCTACGGATCCCAATAGCAATGTTCCGACGATCTCTTCCTAATCCCCCAGAGTTCCGCCTCGGAAACACAATGAAGCTATACCAGAACCATATTTTACGACTTTGGTTTGTCGCGGCAAGGGATCGAACCCAAGACCTCCCACTTCCGAGGCGGACGCTCTAACCACTTGGTCACCGGGACGGTCAATGAGTACGTGTGCCAAACATCTTTGCCTAAAATCTCTTTTCCTCGAGATAATAATCTCGTTCCCTCAACGTTTTATCTCGTTCTCTCGACTTATTATCTCGTTCCCTCGACATAAAAAAAAGAATTGCATGTCACATCTATGCCACCGTACAAACGAGCATTTTCAAATGTATTTTAGATGTTTATAGTGAAATATTCTGTTCTGTTCTGTGAAACTTGAGTAGTCAAGTTTTCAAATATTACCAGTCTACGTGATAATCCTGGCTGGTACATAGGCACGTCGATACGGCTAAAGCATGATATATTTGAATTAAGAATCGATAATTATTTCTTTTGTGTGTCGAAAGAAAATATGTTTTATTGCTATTTTGAAAGGGTATTATATGTATGTTTCCGTTGGTGCACATGTTCATGAAACTGTCTGTGTTGATATTACGTAGTCGCTGTGACTGACCTCATTCCATATACACTAAAACTGTTAAAATCAAACTTACAATTATTCTGTGTTTCTCGTATTTTTAAAGCTTTGAATTCAATTTCAGTCTGTTTCATGGTCGTCAGTTAAACATTGGGATAGCGGGTCAAAAGTTGAACTTTGCATACCACTTTACATCCTCGAATATCCCCGGCTGATTTATTCCGTTTCACTACATGACATCATGCCGCCTATAGATGATCTATCGATCGACGATGACCACTTTAAGGCAAAAGCGAGAGTAGTGGGACCATCACATAAACGGCTATTGAAACACTTATCTAATTATAATAAATACATGTACATATTAACAACATAATTCAAAATGTGTGAGTTTAAACCTCGGATTTAATTATTAATTAATGATTATAAAGAAATCATAAATCTATCTATCCACTCGCCGAAAAAAATAAATAAACTGTTTGCTATGAAATTCTGTTCACTATATACAGGTCGTTTCCTGATACTGGTTACAAGGAACCGCGGATATAGCAAACAAAAAGTCATGATTCGCTATAATAGAGTTTTACTCTATCTACCAATAAAAATCGTTAAGATACTCAACGTCATCATTCTTAAGTAAGCACTGAGATTAGATAGCTACATCCGAAAAAAATCATCTTTCTTTCCTCCATTTATGCATCGTCGATTGCCCATCTTATATTTGAATTACGTAAGCAACATCTTGTTTTGTTTGCATATTGCTCATAAATATATTTGTTTTCGTAGAAAAATATCTTCATGTTTTATATCGAAAACACATGAAAAGAAAATGAAATATCGGCTTCATATACAGTAATACGTGTACATTTGTATAAAACAACGTTTAAAACCGAAAATTGGTGCAACGAGACCTAATCTTATATTCGAAGACGTGACAGTTTGGTCGTTGATATAGCCCCATATATAAGTGGAAGTCTCGAACTTTTTAGGTCAGTCCCTTGCAATGTCATAAAAATGGTCGGAGTTTGATCAATATATTGTTATTCCTCTCCAATAATACTGGTGACGTAATTCAAGACTCACTGAATATTAAACAATATAAAACAACATCAGCCATTTTTTTTTTCAATTGCCGCAAACATCTGCAAATGTTTTATACACTAGCCACACAGGGCTTACCTGTTGCCTGTCATCCTAATTATTTTCTTACGTTTGAAAAATAACGATGTATGCGTATTTCAAGTTAATGTTGGTAAAACTGAGCTAACATTTTTAGACGGCGGAAGCCATATTTGGTAGCTGGAAATCATGCCTTGCTGATTTGAATATTTCCCACGGCAAATTCAACTGTAAGTCTCCGCGCTTAGTGCGTATTCAAGCAATGCGATTCTGCATTAACAAATACGAGTTGAATATGTTACACAGACGTTTTATTAAAAAAAACTTTCCGTGACATTATCCAATCAGAATAGCGCCCCATTTTACATACATGAAGATATACTGCTGTAAAAAAAAGAAGAAAAAAAAGTAGCGCCCCGCCTCCAATGTATGTAATTAACCTAAAGTAGACCACATGTAATTTTGCTTGATGGCGAGTTAGGTTCCTCCCAGAGCATTCCTTAACTTTGAAAAAGAAAGGGAAACATTCAAGTATCTTAATTAATCAAATACCTTGTCAATTTCTACACATACTCAACAACAGATAAAATGTATACACCAGGTTCACTAGTACTGAAGAAAGAGAATGGCCTACTTAGGTATGCAACTTATGAATCAAATCATGCTCATGAACCTTATTCCGGATCATTATGTAACAAACAGAGAGCAATTTCAACTGACTCTTTAGCAACTATAGTTGCAGGAAAGCGTGGGGAATGACCTTTGCCTTTATTGCTTCAATCACTTCTGAAACGCTGGGTTTAGATTTATAGCTTTTTTGTGTTAATCCCGCCGCCGTCTTTAAAGCGCATTCACCCGTTTTTCATTGTAGCTGAAATCATGGAAAAGAATCAATTTCTTACTTTGTTATAAAAACAGACCCTGATGAAAAGGGCCTCTTGTACCCCCCATATTATCACTGTGCCGCCTCAGTGTTTTTGTGTTTTCTGTGGGGGGGAAGGGGCCCCCAGTTTTTTTATTGTTTTTTATTTTTTTTTTTTTTTGTTTTTAATGCAGAAAAATTTCTCTTATTATTAAAACTCCAGTTTAAATAAATACTTTCATTAATGTTTTCTTTTTTTTCATTATTGTTTAGTTCCATTCTTTAAATATTACATTTCAAAAAATAAAAGGTTTTATTTTCCCACTAAGTAAGTCGATTTTTAAAAAGATTTTTGTACTGATTTATAGGTATGTTTTCATTTCTTCACTTTTTAAAAAAAAGGCCCATACCGTTCATTCTCATTCAATATCATTACAGCACACTTACCTTGGGTTTGGTTATTTCATTTATAAAAACCGTAGATATTGCCATAACCCTGCCCTGGTTCCCTGAATATTGGGAACAAGTCTGACGTGTTTAAACTTTTATTGGTATTTTATGTTATAAGTCGGTTTCCATTAGGCGAAAAAAAATTTTTCCCCCCCCCCCCCCCCTTTTCCCCCCCCCCCCCCCCCCCCAACTTAAAAAGAAATAGGGTCGGAAAGGTTGGCAAAACTTCTTTTCCCTTATTTTTAACTTTTTTAAAAAACCCCCTTTTTAAAGCGACGAAAAGAAAGCTTTTTTGCAACCGTAATAACCCAAACTTCTACGAAAAAAATTTGGGAGGTAAAAAAAAAAAAAAAAAAAAAAAAAGGGAAAACAGAAAAAAGGTCGGTCTCGTTAGTAGAAACAAGTAACTTTTATGATTAGGGCCCTTATTATTTAGATCTTTGAAACCTATAATTTACACTCTATCCCGCGGAGGCCAGAAACCCCCCCTGCATTTTAGGGGAGCAACATATAACCCAAAACTTTTTCCACTTCACTTCTTTTTTGGGCCCGAAATATATTAATAACCAGTGTTACTTTAATTTCACGAACTTTTCAAATTTAAACATATGTACAACACACACCCCACACATACACACACACATAAAAAACTTCTGCTTACTGCCCCTCTGACTAGCAACATACTTTTTTTTCTCCCTTTTTTCCCCTTTAATGGACCGTTTTAAATTTTATTTTTGAGGGAAATGTGTTACGTGCACTTTTCTGAAAAGGGTTTACGGTTTTCAGTTTTAAAAGAGTTTCTCATTTGAACGCACAAACGTTAATTTACTAACCCCCAACTTTACATTAGTAATTTCAATAAGTTTCGATGGGATTTTTCCCCTGAATTTGTATGAACCGGGTCTTGCCAAAATTTTTTTCCGAGGTTTGAAGAAGGTTTTTCTTTAAAAGGGGCCTCCCCGCAGTGACAAAGGTAAACAAATATGGCCCAACAGAAAATTTTGGAATTTTATTTTATTCCGGAATGTTTTGTTTGTTTGTTGGGTTTAACGTTTCCCCCCGACAGTATTTCAGTCATTTGGAGACGATGGGCTGCTGGAAAAACAGATATAGTACTTTTCACCCTTTTCAGTATACGCCCCCTAGACATGTGGCATGATACCACACCCCGCCACATTATCCCGACACTGGGCCAACCAGTCCCGCCCCAAATCCCCTATATGCTGAGCGCCCAAACAAAGGTCCATTTAAAAGCACCATTTTTTACCGGGCCCTTTTGGAAAGTCACGGCCCCGGGGTCGAACCCATGACCTCCCCAAAGGGTATAATGCTCATTAAATGGGGACACCCAATGTTTTGTTTGTCGTTTTTGATTAATAAAATTAGTTTTTATTTGTCAGTTAAATGCATTGATTTTTGCAAAATTTGGCAAAATTTATATTAGTTTCAAAATTTAAGATAAATATTTTTTTTCCCTCAGGGCGCCAACTTGGAAACACTGTCTTCGCTATAAAAGAGTAAAATCGTTACATAGAGCTCAAAGAAAAAAGAGAATATGTTTAAAAGGGTTGCCCAAAACTTTTTGTTTTGAGAACCAAACCCCCGTAGTGTACAGAAACTTCAGGTCTTTGATCCCCCCCCGGCCTCCGAAACCCATATTTTATTTTTACATTCCCCGAAGGTCAATGACCCAAAATGGACATTTCAATTTCCCCTGATGTTGACAGATTTAAAGTAATTAAAAAAAAAATATAGACAAATGGTAATTTCTAATACCTTTACAATATCTACTCCAGTATTCAAATGGCTTTGTTTATAAATAAATATATAAACAGACACTTTCCTTTAATATAGTATAAGCGTCAAACATTATGCACAATATTTATACTGCAAACGTTTCACACAGCATCTAATACATAATTAGCTTACGACAAATAATAACATTTACACAACATCTAATACGTAATTAGCTTACGACAAATAATAACATTTACACAACATCTAATACGTAATTAGCTTACGACAAATAATAACATTTACACAACATCTAATACGTAATTAGCTAACGACAAATAATAACATTTACACAACATCTAATACGTAATTAGCTAACGACAAATAATAACATTTACACAACATCTAATACGTAATTAGCTTACGACAAATAATAACATTCACACTACATCTAATACGTAATTAGCTTACGACAAATAATAACATTTACACAACATCTAATACGTAATTAGCTTACGACAAATAATAACATTTACACTACATCTAATACGTAATTAGCTTACGACAAATAATAACATTTACACAACATCTAATACGTAATTAGCTTACGACAAATAATAACATTTACACAACATCTAATACGTAATGAGCTTACGACAAATAATAACATTTACACAACATCTAATACGTAATTAGCTAACGACAAATAATAACATTTACACTACATCTAATACATAATTAGCTTACGACAAATAATAACATTTACACTACATCTAATACATAATTAGCTTACGACAAATAATAACATTTACACAATATCTAATACGTAATTAGCTAACGACAAATAATAACATTTACACAACATCTAATACGTAATTAGCTTACGACAAATAATAACATTTACACAACATCTAATACGTAATTAGCTAACGACAAATAATAACATTTACACAACATCTAATACGTAATTAGCTAACGACAAATAATAACATTTACACAACATCTAATACGTAATTACTACGACAAATAATAACATTTACACAACATCTAATACGTAATTAGCTAACGACAAATAATAACATTTACCAACACTAATA
>CM037794.1:8750055-8800055 GCA_021229015.1 Solen grandis
CTATGAATTAAAAATTGAATTTTTGTGTTAGTTTTCATAAAGACCCACAAAATGTGTCATTATGATGCCATTTTATTTGATGAGCCTAAAGGCAGTCTAAAATATAGCTTAACCCCCATCCCAGAATTGCAGTAAGAGTGAAGAATACAGCTATAATTTCATTTTGAGATATCTACAAATACTAATTCCAAACTTAAACCATTAGGCCCATGTAAAAGCAATGGTTCAAACTGAAGACTTTCCTTCAGGTTTAGAAGGTATGGGGCAAACAGGAAAGTGGTACATAAAGACATTGGGGGATAAAAGGTTTGGTAGTCTATCTTACCTGTACTTTGCTCATTGGTGTCATAGAAAGAGATAACTCCCCTTTATAGATTTGGGTGAGGGCATCTGTGACCTCAATAAAATCTCCTGGGCGGTGGGGCATGTCACACAGGTCACGCCACAAGGTCAACTTTATCCGGGTCTTTGAGTCACCTATATAGATGTCTTTTACGCAAGTTGGTGTCTGGGAACACATCACTTCTCTTTCTTGATCCTCCTGCAGTTAGATTTTTGGTAATGTGCAAATGAAAAATCAAGGTAAACTGGACAAAGACTAGAATGAAAACTATTAATTAAAGGCCCATTTTTCTTTGAAAAAGCAGCGTATATTCTTTGGACAAAAAATCAAAGTGTTTGTTTCAATTTTGCTTTGAGATGCAATCTGTACACTCTTTGATGGCAACATTACTACAAAGCAGAAATAAGAGATAATCTTTTACTTCAAATCATCCAATTGTTTACAATAAGTAACTAATTTGCATATTCCATATATCTTTGTCAATTTTCTGACGCTTTCCATTAACCTTTCTTATGTCTCTTTTAACATATCACAAGTGCATAAATTGATGACGTAGAAAATAAACAAATTGTGATTCAATGACAATTTTCAAATTCAAATTATTTCTGTTTACTTCTGAATACTTCAAATGAAAATGTAAACAATGGGAGTATTTTGACATCCATCCATTTATTTTAGTCTACATGTGATATGTTAATGTTTTATTATGAAAATTAAATCATTATGAGATATAATGGGCCTTTAAGGAAATGAAAAATGTGTCAGTATTAAAAGATGGAACAAACCCTTCATATGATGTTAAGACACATGTATGGTTTAAATTCAAAACTTCAGGAGAGAAGTTCTGACAATTTGACCAGAACTGATGTTCAATGGTGTGTCAAGTAGAAATATTTGCACACATACCTGTACTATCTGCCCCCTAACAGACACAACTGTTTTCACTGGGGAAGCCTTGGTTTGTTCCAGGTTTATGAATGGTGCTGGTGGGGGGTTCACCAATCTTTCTGCTGAAGACACATGGATATCTGGAACATTCATCCCTCCAGACTTGAATGACTTAGAATTCCTGGTTACAACCAAAGTCTTATCTGCTCGTACTATGAAGTTCTTTAACGCAACCACATCCCCAGTCTTAAACCTAGGGAACTGCTGGGGATCATAAATGATTCCCTTTGCAGACCCAGACTGGTCAGCTAGACCAACCTTCAGAGATTGTTTCTCAACCCCATTACTTTGATATGTTTTTGGTCCATTGCATACAACAACCTTGACCTTTACTGATCCTGAATATGGTCCAGCCTTTCCTTGTTTGGCCTCAGTGATAGTAATGGCAGACATCTGAAAGAAATATAACATTTTGAGTAGTTTTGATTTACATATGCTGGAAACAGATATTCATGCAAACCTTTTACATAAAGCATGTTACATGTACTTTTTTCTATTAAAATTGATATTTTTGAAAGACTGTCAAATTAAGAAATCAAATATCTAATAGTTCTATGATATGAAAGCATATTTAAGAAATATAAGAAAAATATTGTATTCAACCAAATAACAATGCATTGAAAGAAAATGGAGCATAACAAAGCTTGATTATTTAGTTATAACTTTCTGCTGTAACAAATGATAATCATGAAATCTTGTCAAAGTCAGAGAAACTGAACTTTTTTTTGTTCGTCAGAGAAAGTAAATTAGAGAAACTGATTTTTTTTTGTTCTGAAAGTATATCTTGAAGGGATATGCACTATCACAAGTTAAAAAAAATATAACAATGCATTGAGAGACAAGTGCATTACAAAGCTTGATTATAGAATGATGGCACAAAACAAATACATAAATAATCATAACACATTTGTGGCCATCTAGCAAGAATGGAGATATTGTTGAAGATTTTGACTTTGCTAAGGGAGACACAAACCACCAGTCTTTTAGGAAAATAATCTTGTAAGAGAATACTTATTTTTGTTTTTACGCGAGGGGTGTTAAATATGATAATTCAAACTTAACAATTTCACTACAATTGCTGTGTTGGATAAGACGGGATTAGTGTGGACCAAGCCTGCATTAATAGACATGTCCAAAAATCTAGGCGGGGGGGGGGGGGGGGGGGGGGGTAGCAAATTTAAATTGAATCTAGAATTCCTTGGTTGAATACTGTTTAAAAAGGTATTTTTAAAGATTAGTGAATCTATCTATGACAAAGTGTGGCTTAACATCAGATTCATTTAAGCAATTGTAATTTGAAAATAAAGTCCTGCCATTTTACATTTAGAAAGAACACTCCAATAATGCATACATTGAAAGATACACATTCGATAATGATGTGCCTGTGTATATCCCAATGTTGTGGTTTAGTTATTTTGCAACCTTGTCTTATATAGAACAATTAATCAAGCTGAAGTGTGTTTCTTCTTTCTCTATTATGATTCCTTGTAAATGAAGAAGGTTGGTTTGTGATCAGAACAGTAGGATTCCAGAGTACCACATGACAGTGTGCGTTCAAGAGAGCAGCAAGAATAAACATGGTCTAAACAAGAACCATAATCTGTAGTTGGTAACTTAATGAGTTGCTTCATTTTGTAAGTCTGTTTCAGTAGCTTAACAACATGCAAATTATCTGCAAAATCTAAATTGAAATCACCCAGCATCAAAAAAGTCTCCTCCTCAGAAATCATCTGCATCAATTGTCTCATGAAGGATGTGTAATTTGTACATTTGCCTCTGCAGGTGGGCAATATACAAAACAGACCACAACATTTGTTTCATTTTGAACCAAAGCACATTCAATATTTGAGAAAGTGTGGGTAGAGAACTGCTTTAAGTTTAACTTTGAGTACACAGCTATTCCATGTGCAGAAGTGCTTTTAGTTGAACATTGAAAAGTGAAGCCATCTAATTTGTAAATCTTTGAGCAATGAACTGGGCCATACACACGTGTTTCAACAAAGCCAATCAAGTGAGCATTTAACAAATTGTCCTCATGTCGTATGTCATCTATATGCTGGGGTAGAGATCGACAGTTTTGAAAGCAAACAATCATTTCCTCCGCATAAGAACTCAGGTCAGGCAAGAGTGCTTTCAAACAGCTTTCATGTCGAAGACGTTCCATTTCCTCATGTACCCAAAAGGAAGTTCTAATTTTTTCCTCATTAAATTTCAAGATATTAATGCCTGAAAGTGATGTCACCCTACTAAGACCAACATAATGTAAATGAGACACAGCCCTATTTCCAAAGTGCATACCAGCATTTTTAATAGTCGAGCCTTGTGCTTTGTGTATAGTTTTCCCAGCCGAGACTACTAAAGGAAATTGACGACGAACAACAAGATAAGTTTTGTAGTGTCTTATAGGAAATGTTCTTGTTGTTTCCAAGATAGGCACCCACAATGGATCAATTCCATGTTTATACAAATGTTTGTATTTACGCCGCCATGAACAGCCAATTGAAGTGTCATTAAATTGTACCCAGACAATGCTACATCTTTCAGAGTTGACAACACGAAAGTCAAATTTTTTCACTACACATGAAGCCCCATTGGTTAGACCATCACTGACATCAATATTCAAACAGATGTCACATGGAACTCCAACCCCAAGTACAAGATTTTTGCTCAGACCCATTGTTTTGCTTGGATCTGAAGACACTTTTGTTAATATCTTTCTTGTATAGAAGCATTCAAATCCCAGATATACAGTCTAATGCCTTAATGACAACAGTATCAGCCTGTGGTAGTGTAGACAGGATAGCAGAATTGTGACTACATGCATCAGCCTTATTTCAGAAAATGTGAGGTATTTTGGTTAGATTGTCTTTTGAGCTGTCAGTACAACAGTTCCTCAAAACTTCAAAATCCGCTTCTGTTTGGTTCCCTTCACGCAGTCTGTTCAGCAATAATGCAAATTCTTTGTCGTCTTTTTGCCTCATAATCTTTGTCAATTCAAACAAGAGGCCCAAGGACCATAGACGCTCACCAGAGTACATCTGCATTTTAAAATGAAACAATAAGGATAGTATCTGCCTAATGAATGAAATTACACATGTAAAGTCAAAGTTTGAAAATATGTCAATAATAACAAAATACTTACAGTTCTTACCAAGTGACAACTGATCACAATAACGCAACACAGTGACAGTATGGCACAACTGATTCTTCAAATTATCTACAACAGAAAAATAACCACATCCATAAATTTAAAGTGGCAGACTGGAAGTCTGTCTCAGAACTTTCGTCCGCTTTAAATTGGTCTTAATAGTATCATTGGTTATCCTCCAGTTATTGTCCTTGATTGTAAATTAATAAATATTTAGCATACACACATCTTTCCCCTACCACATTCTGTTATAATTAAATATCAATGCCAAGATAACCTCATGCACCAAATGGTTATATTTAGAAATCAAAATTAATCTAAAGGAACAGAAAATCATAGACATTTTGACACAAATTTTTTAGTCAACTAAAAATGTTACCGGTCATTAAAACTAAAAAGACATTAATGCTTATGAAAGTAATAATTCAAACCAAAATTCAGAAATATCAATGATGGGAACTAACAAAATGTCCTTCATCGCTTTTTGTTTACATATCCTTAAGTATTCAGTTCTCGCTATATTGTTATTCTAGGGCTATATACACTGACATAATTTCACCTTGAGAGTGACGTTATTAAAATTGATTGATCCACGATTCCTAAGTGTGTGTGTGTGGTTTTTTTAATGAAAATGTTAGGGAAAAAACATAAATACATTCATGTAATAAACAAGAGGACCATGATGGCCCTATATCGCTCACTCTAAAGGCAACCTTAATTATTATGGACCAGAACTCTCATACAAGACATAATAATCCTTAGTTTTTAGTTGTGTGTGATGAAGTCACTCACAACTAACTATAGTACCTACATTCTTAGGTTCCATTTCTCTACATTTAAAACCGAATTACCTCTCAATTTTGTATGAATGACCAAACGATTGAACAGAATTCTACAATACAGTTATGTATTCAGCCGTATTCTGTATAAAACTGAAGATTATTTGTCAATTCCAGTTTGCTTTCATTTTCTCAATATCTCTAAAAAGTACTGTGGCTGCTGAACCACACTTATAAATACTTGTTCTATTTTTAACAGTGTTTTGCTTATTAGGATATATGTAGAGTTTGAGGTGATGGGTGATACTGCAAAACTGAAAAAGCTTTGTTATGACTTAGGTGTACAGTTAGTCTAGATACAAGCTTTTAAATATAACTTATCTCGCAAAACAATGTTTATTTTTTATCAAAAATACTATCAGTGTTCTGCAAAGGATTTTGAAATTAGGGGATAAATGTCCTATAACCTATAAAAACATGTAACTGGTAATGCACGCAACACCCGAGTCCCCTAGCGGTGAGGTGTATATTTTTTCCATTATCATAGCAACCAGAATTTTAGTCTGAGAAAAATAACAAAGTGACATACAGAATCTTCATACTGCCATATATTTATATAACAAGTTTCTTAATATTATCTTAAATGCTTTTTAAGTTATCAAGGGACCCAGATTTCCAGACATCTGGACAGATAGATGGATAAATATAAGTTATCTTTTGAGTCTAACAGCCTTCACACAATTCCTGTTCATTTTGCAGATTTATGGTCACCAAATTCTGTATGAGACTAAGCTACAATAGTGTAGTAAAAAATTTGTATTTCTCTGTAAAAACGTTTTTTGTTGTGTTTTATACACAGATTACAAATCATATATATTTACCTATGCATTATAATTTATAACCATGCGAAATCTCAAAGCCAACTATGTTGGAATGTCTTAAGACTTACAGTACCCTTGGTGTCCGACAAAATTGCTTGCATTTGATTTCCATCATGGGTGTCTTAGGTGGGGACAGAGACAATGATTAATTTGGAGAAGTATTACTTCCTTCAGACGTGCCATTATTTGCGTCACTTTCAGCAAACTGTTAATTTCCTAAGTAACTTAAAATTGTTCCATTTTTTTTTTCACAACCAGCCAAGCCATGTTGATAACAGATGATAAACAGTTGTTTCAATCAACGCCAATGGTCGAGAACTCCCACTAAGCACTAACTGCTGTCAAACGAGCCAATTAAAATCGATGTTAAAACACACATTGCATACTGCTTTCCGGCTGAGTACATTTTAAGTTTAAGGTTTTGTCCCTGGTAATTTCGTACGCGACATACATCGCACTAGGAGCAATTTTTTTATTTTTTTGCTATTATGTCACAAAATCCTGTCCTTGGTTCACTTTACTGTGACTGAATTGAAGTTCATTTAAAAAAAAAACAAAAAACAATAATATCGGCTTGCTGAAAAAATATCATGATATTCATGTTACCTCTGAGCTCTAAATTGTACTCCCATTTAAAAAAACTCAGTGAGCACCCAGTAATATAAAATGGACTCTGTGAATGTGCTAAATTATATGTTTCTTGTTCTCATTAATTAGCATCACCTTAATATTTGCACTCCAATCTGTTTTTATTTTACAGGCTTAGGGCAGTTTTTTATATTTTGTTCAATTATCATTTTTAAATTACAACTGACAATTTATTACATTTGAAAGAAATATAATGATGCATTCACGACTATGTCTAAGTTAAAGAGAAGGGATTTCTTACGCTAGCGAGAACTGGATACTCCAGGATAACAATTAAACGATTATATTTAAAACCGAAACTTATCAAACGGAACAGAAAATCAAAGTCATTTCGACACAATCTTTACATAGTATTTTATATATTACAGATTTTACATTTAAATATCTGAAGGAATCACGAAAATGATTCAAACGAGGTTAGGACCCAGGCGACTCGATCAAAAGCAAATGTAGAATCGTGAAATTTGGCAATTATTCTTCCTTAAAGACACGTTCCGTGCCACAGTTTGAGAAGAAAATAGACACAGGCATTTCCAAACCTTAAAAGTATATCGATCATAACAAATAACAAAATACTTACCGTTTTGCTTTGAGGAATCTGAGATGACACAATGGCGCGAAAATAAAGTAGTCCCAACATCACAGATGTCGCTTGCTTTACACTTTCTAACTCAGATGCTGTTGATAAAGCATCTAAATTTCATGTATAGATATTGCTTTTTCTCAAGAGTTTTGGAATTTCTCTCAGTGTTCTCTTCTTAACAGACAGGTTTCAACATGTACTATTTTAACCTCAGAACTACTCATGCGTAGTAATATCTATCGATGTTAAAAATGACGTGCCAGCTGCTGTCAATCGAATTCAGAGCGTCGTTTAAAGACTTGCTTGCGCATGCGCACGCAGTCTAAAAATGACTGTGATTATTACATAATGAGACATTCCAAATTTATAAATAGCAAAATCTATTGAAACGTGAATAGTCTGAATTATGCCAGTCAGTTAACTGGATGTCACGACACATCCTGGACGTATGTCACTGCCATATTTAGGTTTTCGCCTCTGCAGGGCGAAAACCTATTGTTCTTCTTCTGTTGATTTGTTTTTTTTTTTATTTTTATTATTTTTCCAATTCCACCCATTTTTGTGTCCAGCCTAGCGGCCAGATGAAAAAAGCTACAGCTATGATATTTTGGGCATGGAGTCATCTTTATCTGAACATGTGCCTAATTGGTCAAACTTTTCACATTTATTTCTGATTTAGCCACTAGGGGGCGCAATGCATGTAATCACTGTTTGGTAATAACTCAAAAATTTGAAACCTGATTTCGATGCGGTTTTTTACATAATCTTCCTTGTTGACAGCCCAATCAAATATGATGGAAATCTCATCATCGAGTACGGGAAAAAAATTGTTCTAGGAGAGGTTGAATGTTCGAACCTTGGAAAAAAGTGAAATAATGAGGGTAGGTCTACGAAAAACCTTCCCACTTTTGTTAGAGATCAGATAGAAGAACTCTGTTTGCTGCATACGATTTGCAAGACATATACGCACAAAATATATGGGGTGGCGAATTTAGGAAATGCGTGGTTTGTCCTCTAGAAAAGGTCAAACTTCACTAAATTTTAGGAAAAATTAAAATTTCAAAAAATGTTTTTCCTTTTGTTCATTTTCATTTTTTTATGTTTGAAAGGGCCTCACAATTCAAAATATTAAAAGAAATTTGAAAAGGTCAAGGTCATATTACGATTATTGTGTTTTTATTCGGCCACAAATAGCTCAAAAACTAAAAATATTTAATTGAGAGTATATGAACAAAAGTTTTAGTTCTTAAAGAGCTCTTTCCAGTGATGTTTAGTTTTTGAAGATCAGACTTGATTTGGTCATTATACGGCAGTCCTAAGTTTGATCCTTTTTTGGAATAATTGTAAATCAGGTTTTATGCTTCAAATTCTGATACACAAGAATAAAAAGTTTGACTTGTGCGACTAGTATACTTGATTGAACTATTTGCTGCTTTGCTAGGTACCAAACAGTAAAATTTTAATCAATTTTCTATCTCATTTTGCCGCTAGGGGGCGCCTTTCTTGAAATCATTCTTTTGCTTATAACTCAAAAAGTTAAAGCCTGATCCAAATGCGGTTAATTGAATTATGTTCCTTGTTGATAGCCTAATAAAATATGATAGTTTCTAGGTATGAGTGGCTGAAACTTTTTGAGCTAGTAACGGAAGGTTGAAAGTTCGAATCTCGTAAAAAAACTGCAAATAAGGGTAGGTCTACGAAAAACCTATCCATTTTTGTTAGAAGTCAGATAGAAGAATTCTGTTTGCTGCAAATGATTTGCAAGACATATACGCACAAAATATATGGGGTGGCGAATTTAAGAAATGCATGGTTTGTCCTCTAGAAAAGGTCAAACTTCACTAAATTTTAGGAAAAATTAAAATTTCAAAAACATGTTTTTTTTGTCGCCCCTGACTTTATTTTCTGTTCATTCTTCATGAAATTTTCACACGATATGTATTGTTATGTTTGAAAGGGCCTCACAATTCAAAAAATAAAAAAGAATTGAAAAGGTCAAGGTCATATTACGATTATTGTGTTTTTATTCTAAATAGTTCTTTCGTATAATGTTTAGTTTTTGAAGATCAGACTTGATCTTTTCATTTTACGGCAATCCAAAGTTTGATCCTTTTTTGGAATAATTGTTATTCAGTTTTTATGCTTAAAAATTGTGATATATAAGAAAAAGAATGTTCGATTAGTGCGACTTATATACTTGTTTGAACTATTTGCTGCATTTCTAGGTACCTAATTGTAAAATTTTTATCTTTTTTTTTTCTCATTTTGCCGCTAGAGGGCGCTTTGCTTAAAATCACACTTTTGCCTATAACTCAAAACGTTAAAGTCTAATTGAAATGCGGTTTTCAGCATTTTGTTCCTTGTTGACAGCACCACAGAATGTGATGTGATGATAGGGTATGGGGAAATATTTGCGCTAGAGGGGTTTGAATGTTCTAACATTCAAAAAAAAAAAAAAAAAAAAAAAAAAAAAAAAAAAAAACCTTTGCGTTCTGTTTATATTAAAAATTGTGGTTGAGTTGAAATAAAGTGTTCAAGTTGATTAGGTTAAAAGCGAAAACCAAGATACCGCTTGCGGTTCTAGTTTTTTATTAATCTGGTTTCATTTAAATTTGAATGCATACATTAAGCAGTGTTATTATGTCTAAAATCATGTTAAACCATATTTTTACAAGTATCTTTGCTGTATAAGTATAATGAAGTGGTGGTTTTCTTAATCTCATTTGTATTTTTTTTTGCGTTATAATTATTTAAATGTGTTATTTTTGTCGATTGAAATGATCATATTAATACGTGTATAAAAATCAAAAAGGTTACTTAAGATTTGTGGTTTATACTAAAATACTTAATGTTGATTACCATTTTATTAAGTCCTTATTATCCAATCGAAATCGTAAACGAATGACCTCGGTTCGTTGAAGATCAACCAAAAAATAGTGAATATTACTAAATAATACTTTAAAGTGCAAGTTAGAACAAGGTTAACACTCAGATGGCAATCTTAGATCTGCTTCGAGAGTTACACTTTGTTTTAAATTTTCATTCAAGCACTTCATCATTTTTTGTGTCACCTGCTTTAAGCAGAGGTGACACATACGTAGGCATAACTTTTCCGTCGTCTGTCCGTCCGTCTATCTGTCCGTCACACTTTTTCCGTCACGCTTGACCGTCACCCTTTTTTCCGTCACGCTTCAGCAGGTGACACATGTATTCCAAAGACCACTCTTATTTTTCGTCACACTTAGCCTCAAAATGTTTCTCAGAAGTATATGGGACAGCTGTTCTTTTAAATGCTCAATGAAATATAATTTGAATCGTAGTATCGGATACGATAAATATTTTGTGCTAGTAGAGGCTAAATGTTCAAACCTTGCTAAAAAGTTTGCTAATGAAGGTATGTCTACGAAAAACATTCCCATTTTTGTTAGCTCGTCTGTTTTTCGAAGACACCTATTGACATTGACCTAATTTTGCTGTAAATATTTTAAATTCTAAAATGCCTGTCTTTTCAGAACTGCTACCAACAGGGTACTGATATTTCACATGTGAATTTCCTTTTCATCAATGTTGCATATCTGGACGTTTTACCTTGACCTTGACCTTTGAACTTTGACATGTTTTTGCTTAATAAAAAAAATATATATTGGCCATAAATTCTTTACTATTTGACAAACAACTTCTGTTTCATATTCATCTTGACAGATAACCTCAATATTTCATCTATCGACATTGACCTTATTTTTGCTGTAACTTTTGAAAACTTCAAAATGCCTTTCATTTTAGGACCGTTACCAACAGGGCAATCATTTTTCACATGTGAATTCCATGTGGCAACACCTTTCATTCAATGTTACACTTTTGGACTTTGATGAACTTTGAACTTTGACCTATTTTTGAAATGTTTAACAAATAAAACCTAATGTTGGCCAGACAGATAGACACTAGACAGATAAAACTGTTAGAACATTTTTTAAATGTCTTCAAATTTTACGGTTTTGTGTTGATTATCGAAAACTCAGTGGATTAGCCATTGTAAATTTTGTCTACAAATGGTATGGTACTTTAGACTTGCATGTAAATGCGTAGTTTAAGTTGTGATTTCAAGGTCAATTTTTTTTAAATGTTTAACGAAATTATTAAAGTTGGAAAAAAAAAACAGACGAACGTTGACACCCGCATGCGGTGCTCTTGTTTCAGATCAGAATTCTGTTTGTTGCATATGATTTGCTGCAAGACATCATTATACGCACAGAATATATTGGGTGTAGATGTTAGGAAATGCATGATTGTCTTCTTGAAGCGGTCAAACTTCACTAAAATATTTGAAAAATCAAAATTTCATTAACACGATTTTTTCGATTTATTGTCTCTTCTGACTTTTTAAAAAACATTTTTTTTTGGTTCAATCTTCATAATTTAAAACTTAAAAAATGCAAAGATCAAGGTCATAAAACAATTTTTTTCGGCCCCAATTAGCTCCCAAGCTAAAATATTTTATCGAGAGAATCTGCCAAAAGTAATTGCTTGAAGAGCAGTTCAAAGTTTGGTCCTTTGTTGATCAATTGTAAATCAGTTTTTATACGTCAAACTAAATAATTATTTAAACTTGTTTAAACTTATTGATTTTACGTCGATTAAGAAACAGTTTCTTGCAACTTATACTAATCCCTCTCAATGGTTCTTGGGTTGGACCAGTATTTTGTGACCGGAAAGGTCACAAAGTCCTCGCCCCCGACGGGGTTCGAACCCAC
Organism: Solen grandis; assembly: GCA_021229015.1. Lineage (NCBI taxonomy): Eukaryota > Metazoa > Mollusca > Bivalvia > Adapedonta > Solenidae > Solen > Solen grandis. Next base: position 8,762,137 of record CM037794.1, read on the forward strand.
AACCTTCGGATCCGTAATCGGGTACGTTACAACTGGACCACGGCGCCTTCAACTGGATATTTAATTCTCGAACCATGCCTATATACTAAATGAAACTGTTTGTTGCATTAATAGGTACCAAAGACTGTTGTTTCCACGAAAACCGGTGTTGTTAGCGACTCAAGTGTTTTCACTTTTGATTTTCGATTTCAGTAGTTCATATCAAAATAAATGATGTAAGGAAAGCCACTCGCCGCACTAGGTCAGTTGCTGTTGTTGTTCTAGATTTTTTCCCGTCTTACAGCCATACAGAGGCTTCCAGCTAATTACAGATGGAGAAATCAAGAGTGCACAGAGACACACTGGTAGAACCATCCACCTACCTTTCGCCAGTCAGCTGGAAGGCTTCCTCAAATTTAAAATAAATCCGATCAACCCTTACGTGACTCGAACCCAAAGCGGTCAGGTACTTGATGGTTACGTTAAAGTTAGTATTAATTTTTATCTTTGGAAAGTTTGTATAGATCATGCAGATAGCTTACCAATATGACCAAAAAAGTTTATTAAAGAAATAAAATTTTACACTTGTCTACGGCGTGGTACGCCAGTGAGGCAGCACATTATACTTATCAATCAATACTTCTGTATCACGTTGGCAAAGATCCCAATGTCTGAAATACTGTCGGTAGGACGTTAAATATAAGCTAACAAATGAACTTCTGCTCTTATTTCCACCACCACTACTACTACCACTAGCATTATTCTACGGTTGGTTCTTTAAATTTCTATTTACGCTGAGAAAATTCAAGACACTGACCTCCTTTTTATATATTATGATTCGACTTACATAACGACAAGAAACCTTTCAAGAATCGTGACAACCTCATGGTATTTATCAATGCGTCACAGAGAGATTATTCTTTCTCATTAATAAGCTTAAAGAAATTGTATCATGTTCAGGTCATTGCACGATACTTCTTTTTTCTTTTTTTTTTCTTTTTTTTGCAGCCAAACGATTAATTCCATTCCATTAATCTTATCAGTCTTCATAAACAAGGGCATAACTAACCTGAACAATACCCCGTGTTTATGTACAGTTCATATGTTGGCTAATATAACGTTCATATTTATTTCTTTGTGCCTGAATGCCTGTTTTCATATATTTATATTTGAGGTTAATTGCACGTGCGGTGATTGATTAGCAGTGATGGTCAATCACACAACGGCATTACCACAATGTCCATTGAGACGGCCACTTCATTCTCCTCTAACATATCGGTTACATCTGAAAATGAAAAAACAAAAACAAAAAAAAACAGATACAATTAGGGATGGAATAATTAGTATTAACACTGGAGTTCAGGGCTAACCGCGTTTAAAGACTTGTCAGGCATTATATTTTGCATTTTAAGTTGTTCATCGTAATCATCATCATCGCTGTAGCTGTGTTAGTCCACCCGCGTTTAAAGACTTGTCAGGCATTATATTTTGCATTTTAAGTTGTTCATCGTAATCATCATCATCGCTGTAGCTGTGTTAGTCCACGTTTTCACCAAATTGCTATTCTTCTTTTATCTTTGATATTTTCAGAGTTTTGTTTTGCAGGAAAACTATATTTTTAAGTTGTTGTTTGTCTCGATTTTAGGATTGTCCCCCTTCCATTATAAAATGACAGACGGATCTATAAAAGACTGTAAAAACAGTATGGCTGTCGACGTCTACGTAAATATAATGTAGAAATATTGACATTGATTTAGACCATTATAAGCAAATTTCTAAATTAGATAAAATAATTTTATCATAATAATATAATCAGAATGTATATACAATGGAAAGTGCTCATTTACTTTATTATCTAACAAGAACAATTGTATGCATAATATAATGATATGTTAGGCTCTATCATAAAAAGGGTAACACCATCTTACTTCAATAAACGTATAAATGTATATAGATCTACTTGCTATTTTCCATTAATCAAATATGAAAAATAATCAGGTTGTTCTATTCATAGGCAATCGTCCTATAATTATATTATTAAATTATGCCAGAAAATAAAAACATCTCTAGACTTCATGAAAGTACATGTTATTGTATATTTGCAGACTCCACGTGCATTAAACGTTTCTGGTATTCTAACACTGAAATGGGTGTAATCCTATCTGTGAATAATGATGTTAATAACTTTCCATCAGACGCGAAGTTTGTGGATCGATACCGCACAGAGCAATATTATGTCGTAACCCTGTAATTAGTTTTTGGATTATCAATTATTTCCATACCATACACACAGCAATGTGTGAATAACTAACATATGACAATAAATATGAATAAACGCATGTCAAAAACGGTCAAGAAATTACATGTATCCATTGACAGCCAGACAATTGGCCTACCTTCATAAGAGACACGCCCATCCCCTCGTGGTGCCACCTCCTCAATCATATCCGTGATCTCTTCCTCTGTGAATTCGAGGCCAATCTCAGCAACAACATTTCTCAGCATGTCCCTGGTAATGTAACCCGTTCCTTCCTTGTCTAGAATCTTAAACGCGTCCCGAATCAGATCGGGCTCAAACATTTCGTCCTCTCCCTCTGAATCCATCCTTCTCTTTCTTGTTCTCTCCTGTTTAAAATTCTTCTACTTCCACATTTATTTTTATCTCAACTAGATCAAAAAGAAGTTCGGCAGGCACGTTTTTAACGTCGTTGACATTATAAATTTCAAAGTAGTTTGTTCATCTAAATATTCAAAGGTTTTTTTTTTCATTTTCTTTTTTGTCTTTCTACCATTAATTCAACGTAGTCACTCACTATTCAGAAAGTGTAATTTTATACAGTACTTAAAGTCAGTTTTAAGTTGCTTAGGGACAACGAAGTCCAAGAAAGAGAGTATATAATTAACCGCACCTTATTGACAGATCCAATTAACCGTCTTGCCAGTGCCTGAAAACATAAACATATATTGAAAGAGGTCATCATACAACATCATAATTCTTCTATTCGTTATGATTACTAGCAGTTACAATTCACCTTAAAATAATAAATGAATCATATTTCACCTTAATAAATCCTGAAGCTATAAAGGTTACTTTACTTTGAGCTTAATTTTTCTCATAGGTATTTTGCTTTTGCTTTTTACAAAGTTATAATGTTACGAAAAATTGTTTCCGGCAAAATTTACTGTAAAAATGACATACGATTTGACTAATTAATCTCAGCTGGATTCATGTTTACTGAGAATTATTTTTTCATCTATATAAGGGTTGTTTTTTTTCTTCTAAAAACGGACGAGACAGCTAAATATCTACCAGAACGTTGATCCTAGTTAACGATACAAACATCTTAAACGTACGTTTATGATTTCATTTAAATGTTTATGAACAGTTACTTTTATATTTCGCGTGAGTGTGCATCCGTGCGTGCACGCTCAAATGCGTTGTTAGGTGGGTTCACAGTGGCTTGTCGTGACTATTCCACCAGTAAGCTCTACATTACATATGATGACAATACTGAAACAAACACAAGTATAAAAGTAGTCCGACAATACAGTGTTAGTTGTTCTACTCCCTAGTTAGAGCTAAAAATCTCGCCCTGTAATGGATTTATCTTTTTCTTCCTGGGTATCTCATGGTTTGATCTTTTTGATATTTTGTGTTACAGTTTAGTTGAATGAAGGATACATTTGTGGAAAAGGTAAACATGCAAGTTCATAGTAAATCTTTATGGATTCTGACCGCAACATAAAGCGTCTGTGGATGACGAATATCACTTGAACTAGGAACTAGCAGCTACAGTTTGTCTATACTATGATACATGCTACTTGTATGTTTCGTATTGACATGAAACATCGGTTTCAACATTTCATTTATATTTACATATAGTCATATTTAGTTCTTTTGATATTTTTTCCGGATTATGATATTTAAAAAAAATAATAAAAAACGACGGTCGGCGACATATCATTTTCTGCTGATTATTTGAAAGGCACTGACCTGTTCTTTCCTTCTTTTATGCAACATATAGGAAATAATGTTTAAAACCTATGTTCTCAAAACACTTTCAGAGAAAAGCTTGATGGTCATTGATAAACCAGCTTTTGAGCAGTGTCCACCCAAGCTTGAAAATAAACGGAAATGATCTTTGCTAAAAATTTATATTCATTTATATGCTGATAATTTAATTGTTAATTTGATTATATATATATCTTGGCGGTTTCGTTTTTAACTTTAATCAATATTCTACGGATTCAAATTTCGAGTAGTTGTTGATGGTGATTCTTTCATTATGATAATAATGCCATTTAAATTTAATCCCCGCAGGATGTACTTGTTTTTAGATTGAAGTTCTATTATTATCACCATCGACGTTGCTGTTGACGTCATTTGAAATTGAATGTATATTATTAAAACGACAAATCATTAAAAACTTATGTCGTTCTTATAAAGACTGCAAACATCGCCTTGGCAGGGAAATACAAATACATCACCTCTACAATCCATTGGTAGTGTCCATAGACCATCGATTCGATTGTTGCGTGTCCGATCCCACTAATGGTGATTTTTTTCTAGGACCACTCCTCGGACGAAAAGTACTGGTCTTGTCCAGACATTACGGAATACCGTTAGGGCCATCGCCTCTAGCTGAATTGTTAGGGTACCCGATACACGACAGTACGATGATGATAATGCGATATCACGATGTTACGACGCCGATAACGCGAGACCACGATGATGATAGTACGATAGCACGATGATGATACTAAAAGATTAATGCGATATACTATCGTGCCATCATCATCGTGCCATCGCGGTATCGTCGCGTTGTCGTGCTCTCGCGTTATCATCATCGTACTGTCGTAGTATCATCATCGTGCTCTCGCAATATCATCATCGTATCGTCGTAGTATCATCATCGTACTGTCGTAGTATCATCATCGTGCTCTCGCATTATCATCATCGTACTGTCGTAGTATCATCATCGTGCTCTCGCGTTATCATCATCGTACTGTCGTACTATCATCATCGTGCTGTCGTACTATCATCATCGTGATGTCGTACTATCATCATCGTGCTCTCGCGTTAATTTTCTTCTAATTTTTGCATTTAGGACTATATACACGTATAACAATTTGATATAACTTCTGACCTGGATATGATAGAGACCCATACTTGGTCTTCTTTTGTAGCTAATACATCCTGCTACATGCCTATACCTGGTCTTATGGGGTCACATTGATTCGGTTTCCACCTATAGTCATCTACATGTATATGGGTACGAACGGCTAATATTTGCATTTAGGACAATTTACACATATAACAATTTGATATAACTTCTGACCTAGATATGATAGAGACCCATACTTGGTCTTATTTTGTAGCTATTACATCCTGCTTCATGCCTATACCTAGTCTTATGGGGTCACATTGATTGGGTTTCATCTATAGTCATCTATATGGCTAAACGAAAATTTGCCTTTAGGCATAAACATATAAGAATTCGGTATAACTTCTGACCTGGATATGATTGAGACCCATACTTGGTCTTATTTTGTAGCTATTACATCATACTACATGCCTATACTTAGTCTCATGGGGTCACATTGATTGCGTTTCGATCTATAGTCATCTATATGGCTACTAACGGCAAAATTTTGCCTTTAGGACTATATAAACATATAAGAATTCGGTATAACTTCTGACCTGGATATGATTGAGACCCATACTTGGTTTTATTTTGTAGCTATTACATCATGCTACATGCCTACTCCTAGTCTTATGGGATCACATTGATTGTTTTTCAATCTATAGTCAGATGTATGGCTATGAATGGCTATTTTTTTTTCGTAGAGGCGTAGTTAGTTATTTATTTTTTGCATGATTTTAAAGAAATATTCAGAGGGGAAGACCTAAATAATAATGAAGTTGGAAAGCCCTGTATTATATTGTAAATATTATTTTGTATATATCTTAATTGTGAAAAAAAATCTTAAAGTGTATATTTAATACATATATAAATATTATAATTTAGCCCTATATATAAGTCAGATCAGGCCCTTTATATTATATAGAATATCTTCTGATCTGATCTGGTCTGGTAGATTAAATTATAATGTTTTTATCTTTCTGATATATGTTGTTGTTTTACTTTCCTAAAGTTATTTATATGGTGTTTAAATCAACCATATAACTACAATGTAGTTAATTACTCTGAGGTGCCTACTTGTTTATTGATCAACATTAGACAGTACTGTACAGTGTGTACAGTCCACTATCTTCCTTTAAAAAAAATTTCCTATTGATATCAAATATTATCATTTCTTTCACTATTGCTTGATAGATTGTGCTGATAATTTCCTGTTGTCCGGTAAATTCCCGAAAATAGGATAGGGAATTGTCGATTTCGTCAGGCGGGATAACTCTGAAACTTATTGCTTGCTGAGCTTATTGTTCGCTACAATTGCTTGCTAGGTTGTGATCAGTTCTTCGCGCATGCTCACCGGAAGGCGATAACACGATGGTGATAGTACGTCAGTGCGATGATGATAGTACGACAGTGCGATGATGATAACGGGAGAGCACGATGATGATACTACGACAGTCGATGATGATACCGAAGTACGAAACGACAGACGATGTGATACGCGAGGCACGATGAGATAACGAATACGATGGCACGATGACGATAGCACGATACTATATCGCATTATCATCATCGTTATCTCGTGTTCTCGCAGTATCATCATCGTGCTATCGTTGTATCATCATTGTAGTCTCGCGTTATCGTCGTCGTAACATCGTGATATCGCATTATCATCATCGTACTGTCGTGTATCGGGTACCTTAACAATTCAGCCAGTGGCGATGGCCCTGACGGTATTCCGTAAGACATCGACAAGAGCAATTAACATAAGTTACAAAATCTCGTTTCAAATAAAAAACATGTTCATGAAACTAGTTTAAAATAACGAACCTCTTTTCAAAGATGGCCGTCTTCCAATCCTTGCTTAGATCAATACGCTGGTAAATGTCTAGTGTTATACAGTGACGAGGTTTTCGTCAATTATCTCAATAATGCTCTAACAACTACTTGAGTTTCACTTATTTTCTAAAATACTAAAACTACTACCAACGTGTCTGTAAATGGAATCATGAAATACGCATCAACAAGTTGCATTAAATTATTATTTTTAGGCTACATTGCACTAAAAATGATGGTTTTAAATTTCACTCACCTTATGTCTGTTGTGTTTAATTAGAATATTCTTGCAAAAATGGCGTATTAATATATCCAAAAACACAGTTTCACAAAAACGCGAAAAGTATTCAATACAGAATTTGAAATTTGATAAGAAATGAAATACTTATGATGTGATAGTATATAATATGCGATATATGGTTGTAAGCAAACATTTGGTACCGTGTTTCCTCTTTCAGGAGTTAAGTAAATATATAATCAACTCTAATCCGGCACGGATTAAATAATCGCGGTCAGTAAAAGATATACAGATCATAAATAACTGACCAACTTACAGACTGGGTTACTAAATGTAATTGCATTTAAGTTTAGGTCACTGGCTATAAAAACTCATGATATCTTATACCATAAAATTGATATTATACATTATGAACTTATCCACCCATCCATCTAGCTGGCCAACCACTAATTTTTCGTATTTTTTTCGCTTGTCTGTCCGTATATAAACACTCCTTGTAACTTAGATCAAAACTATTTATATTTAAATGTCTTATTAATATGACGTTCTTTCATATAAATTATTAAGTTACCGTTAATATAATCTCTTGATAACGTTTTTATGACAAATCATATAACATTTTTCAGTTTCAATAAAGACTCGTGTGTTTTGTTTCCTTCATTAGTTTACCCTTTACTTCATATATGCTCATTTTAAAAGGCTGCCAATCAGTGCACTGCTGTTTGTTCATATAATACTGAAGTTCAAATTTAACTCAGTCTGCACGTCAAAGAAAAATTCATTGTGTTCCATTTACCAGTTATTGTTAAGTCAATTAATATTCATGAAGTCATTAACTTGAATATGAATATTCTTTTGGCAAAGGGTTAAGAAGTTACCCATGTTAATTTATTTATGAATGTATGTATTTATCTTCTCATTTATTCTTCCTCTTGGAATAATGTTGAAACTGTAGTCAATATTATCATTAATCAGACAAGGTAGGTAAGAGATGTATTTTTATTCCGATATATTTTAGATGTACATGTACACACAAAATGAACATCATAAGCATTCAGCATAAGAAAGAAAATAACTTCAATAAATAAAATCAAAGATGAATTAATACAGAATCAGTGTATAAATTGTCATATAAACATACTGGTAACCAAACGAAATGATTTCATGACGGTTAGAGATTAAAAGAATGAACATAAATGGAACAGTAATACTTCTTTAACAAAATAATCGCCATTCGGAAGTAAAGCGGACCGCTTGACGTCTGATTGACGTTATACAGTCAACATGTCCAATGCGTATTTCTTATTTGATAACATATCTTATATAATCATACAAACAAAACAATATTTTCCTTCGTTTTTAGCTGATTTTATGGGGTACACTTAATTAACAGAAGATTAGATTTTATTTTAATGTTCACATTTCCGTGTTTCATAGTATGAGCAATAAAAATATTGAAATATTCAACATTTTTTTGCGTAAGGTGATATATTTATACAGTTATTTGAGTATCATGTTAAAAGACAGGCAATGATATATGACCTTTGTGCCATGTATGAAGATATCACCTCATCAAATCATGATAGGTCATTTATTTCAAAATCTAATAAAAATTCTTTATAAAAACAGCTAACTACGATAATTATGGCATAGGGCTGAAATCCAGTCGAAAGCCATTTCAAGCACATTCTTGTAAAAAGATAAAAAGACATGATTCCATAACATTCCGGGATTTCTATAAACAGAACCTTACAACATGATCTCCTAGAAATAGAACAGTATAATTGTCAAGATATGGTCGTATCTTTTATACTAAAATACACAGGAGTTTCATAAACAGTGAAAGTGTCAAGTTTCGTTTTGTATCCCCTGCTGAACACTGCAGTCGTCCTGTTTACTTGCTGAGGAAGTTCATGTGACCACATCACGCCATTGTCATGATGTCAACAAATGCTGGAAAATATGCATACTCATTTATATGTTTAATATATATGGGAGTGTATGTATATGTAAAATAACGTTAAGTCACTGCAATATACATGTACTTAGTAAACTTTTTTTTTAATCACACAAAACACTTGCATCTTATATTTAATGAAAATATATGATTTCTGTAATACTATGACATTACCGTTATTTCTAAAAAAATGTGTATGTTCTGTATTTATCATAATTCATGTAGCGATGGATCCCTTACCTCTATAGCTGACACGCCCATCTCCGCTGGGATCCGCCTCTTCGAGCATATCCGAGATCTCCTGATCCGTGAAATTCAATCCAAGCTCGTGCACCACGTGCCGTAGCTGGGCCCAGTTGATGTACCCGTCTCCATTGTGATCAATCACCTCAAACGCTTCTCTTATGAGTTCCTCAGAATCAAACGAGTTTAACTTCTTTTCCATCAATACAAGGAATTCAGAAAATTCTATTTTACCATTTCCTGGAAAATAATGATGAGAATATTTTGTTAAAAATTTGTATGTTGCAGTTACGGAAGCCTATTAGGGCCATTGTCGTAGGCGGTTTGTGGTCTGAGTCAGGTATTATATATTATGAGCTAGGTCTTATGACTTAGTCCTTAGATCTTAGGTCTTACGCGTTAAAAGGCAAAGCACCTGCAACGTGACAGAACGATGGCGGACGAGTCTTAAACTATTCACCAATTTCAAAGGGAATTAATATGAAAACGATTTTTAAGTAGAAGTGAGTAATAAAATACCTTGTTTGTGTAGCCTGATAAAATTTAGTAGATCTATGGTAGTCATATAATCTAAGCGAGTTCGGAAATTACACTCGGGTCAACTCGGGATAACCCAAGTAATAACTTGTCAAAACCCAGGTAAGACAGGTGATGTTTCCCGGATTAACTTTTCTTACCCTGCCCCGTGAGCAAGGTAAAGCAGGCGATACTATCCGAAACATGTTACACTTGTAGTTTAGAACCAACATGAATTAGTATATTAATTGTCCAGCAATTAGGCAAATATGTTCATTTTTTAAATGACTTTTAAAGTCAGAAAAACTATACATGGGCCCACGGACTCTATATAATTCGTGATATGAGAGACATGACCTCGTTATGCGGCTGATAAACAGGACATCATTCAAAGCCAGCATTAAGATGAAATCCAATTTGGAACTCAAAACAAATTTTATCACAAATCCAACAATATAAACTGTTTTTGCGGCAACCATTTTTCCGTCCCCGGTGGCCGAGTGGTTAGAGCATCTGCCTCGGGAGCGGGAGGTTTGGGATCAATCTCCAGCCGCAACATACCAAAGTCGTAAAAAAGAATACTGGTATAGCCCCCTTGCTTGGCGCTCAGCATTTTAGGATAGTTCCAGGACTTGTTGACCCGGTGTCAGAATAATGTGACTGGGTGTGGTATCATGCCACATGTATAGGGCGTGATACTGCTTTGTGGCAGCACTATATCTGTCTCAAGTAGACATCGTCTCCAAATGACTGAAATACTGTCAGTGGGACGTTAAACCCAACAAAAAAAACCCCCCCCCCCCCCCCCCCCATTCGGATTAATCGGCCTCACCTAAGTAACCCGAGTTACCTGGACTACCTTTATATTCCTGCCACAAGACATAAGTCATAACACATAATTACTAATACATAAGTCACACTACATAATTCATTATCATAGGACAACATTGCAGCCTGACCCTTGTTTTAGTAATTATGTGTTATGAAGTATGCCTTATGTCATATAACTTGTGTATATGAAAAGTGCGACAAAACCCCCACATTTGCTTAACATGGCGAAGAATGGGAGTGGGAGTGAACATGAAGATTGTTTTGTAAGTAATGAAATGTTATCTCGTGCAAGGCTTAAGTCATAAGACCTAGCTCATAACGTATAATACCTGACTCAGAACACAAAATGTCTAAGACAATGGCCCTAATAGACTTCCGTATGCAGTTGATTGGTTAGAGATATTTTTTGTCCCTTATTATTTATGTGAAGTCAACATTCTTGTATATTTCGGGGATATACAGGTGCCTCACGAAGGATGAGAAAGTACGAGAAAATATACATTATATAAAGAACACGTGTCCTGACTAAAGCTGACAGGTAGTTATAATTGCGAGTTCATCGAAATAAGTTATGTTTTTTGTTTCTTTGTGATTGCATTGTGATATATGCAGATTATAATTTATATGTCTACAAGTCTCCAACTCGACATGGCAGTATGATTTCGTATCGGTTGATTTTGATATAACGAGTCTCGACTATACATCAGACTTAGACACACGCTACTTTAACAAGCATTATCGTGGAATCGTATAAATCATGAACCGGTGAACATGTACCAAAATAATTGCCCCTACAGACTATTTCACCAGGGGTTTGACAATACTCGATATAATTCGCTAAATTAAACTGACCAATCATTGACTGGCGAAAAATCTCGTATGTATATTTGTTTCACATTTAACAATGCGTGGAATTATTCACCAGCGCTGGCTTGCGGTAAGTCGGTGGTTCTACCCGGATGCCTCCGTGCATAAGACTGAAATACTGTCGAAGCGACGGTCAACTCAAATAGTCAAGTCAAGTCATTCACCAGCGTGTAGGTTAAGTGTTCGGGGAATGCTCGTTGATTTACGTAGGTTTACATCTCATTTACGGGCTCGACGAAATTTTTGATGAATTGTCGGTGTTGTTTATATAATGGAATATGAGTGTGGTATTTTACCTAGAGATTAAGAATTCGATGCAATTTCACTTAAAAAGGGTGATTGCAGGACACTGGAACAGAGGAAAGCAATTTGCTTTAGATCAAGAGTGAATTCTGTTCAAACACCCAGGGGTTTCTCTCTTTAAATAATGGGTTTTTTGTTTTTTGTTTGGATACATCATCTCAAGAACACTGTTTCATATGTTTATGACTGTCTACAGACGGCAAATTATACGTGCTAGGCCTCTTCGGTATGACAACGGAGGCATTGAAACATGTCTAAAAACTACCTCTGTATGCTTAAGCTAAACACAAATGTAATGCAAGTTCCATTTTAAATGACTTTTACAGACAGGGACAGAGCCAACGGCTTTAAAGTCCCCATTGTGTCACTCGTTTCGGTTTTTAGGGTTTCCTACCCTAACAACCATCATTCCCACCAAAAACATACACGTATAACATAACAATTTAAGCTTAAAGCTGCCAAACTATGTAGAACCAACAGTCATATTGATATATAGTGACTGAAGTTTTCTTTCACAACCCCCACTCCCACTTCCCCTGATATTTTATTAGTTATCTCCCCTAATAACCATAGAGGGCCGCCGTGGCCGACTACAAATCTCTCAGCCTCTCAACCCGGTAAGGACTTCGGATATTTCACGTGAGAAAGCCTACCAGCTGGCTTGCGGTAGGTCGGTGGTTCTACCCGGGAACCTCTGTGGACTCGGGGTCTTCTTCCACCTGTAATTAGCTGGACGTTGCTTTATGATTGAAATACTATCGCAGCGACGGTAAACCCCAATACAACAATACAACCTAATAACCAAGACCGTAATCATTTCCATTTCCTACGGGAAGCTTTGATTTTCCATATGAAATATAAATCAGAATCATATAATGTGACTTACTACAATGAAATTGTATATTTCCCATCGGTTATCTTAAATCACCCCAAAAATCTAACAAAACTATCATAACGTTTCCAATATAAGTCGTCTTTTAGGGAAAAAAAAAATACCAACCATTGACTACATATGAAATTTGTCAAAAAGGCTGCGTGTACCCTATCTTATAGATATATTCTGATATGCTATCATAGTACCGTTACTGTCGACTTCTTCTATCATTCCAAGGACGTCATTTTGGCTCGGATTGTGGCCTAGAGATCTCATGACGGTCAATAACTCGGCCGTACTGATCGTGTTGTCCCCATCCTTGTCAAAGAGATTAAATGCTTCTCGGTATTCTACCAATAATATAAATTTACAAACAATATTAGTCCATAGTTTTATGAGAGATCAATCAGTCGTTGTATGTATTTGATTTAGCAATTATCTCATTGTCAAGATGTTCAATAATGGATTAATGTTCACGTAGTTAAATAATTAACCATCGAGTTAATTTCAATACATACAATCCGGTTATTATATTCTATGTTCGATTTTACAGTTTGAAAAAGGTGCATTTGTTTGTTAATTGGTGCAAATAGAAATGTCTTTCTAAAAAAGATATAAAAAGAAACCAAGAAAATATGAAATCTAATGTAATGGTGTATTCCTGCATAATTTCAATGGTGTAACTATGGTTATGGTTATGGTTACATCAGAAAGATATGCTAATCTTTGAACACGATAAACAGGCAGTGACGGAAAATATATACATATATATATATTAAAACTAATGATCAAGTGATTTGTAAACCTATTTTCATAGTGTCAATGTAACAATAGCATTACCCACTGTAGAAAGTATACAAACATTTTTTATGACACAAAACTTCAGAATTACAGCTTAAATGTCACCATAACTGTTTACGTTTTAACTAATAATCACAGTCTTAAAAATATCTTTTTGTATTTTAATAGACTTAAATATCACATGAAAATACATGGTAGTCTCAACAAACGCCTACATATTGTCAAACATAATTTTTATGCAGGCACAAAATAATGATTTGATTTTATCATTACTTCTGGACCGATAACATTTGATGTTGGACATTTGATTGGTCTGTTAAATATATCACGGAAATCATTCAGTCTGGTAGTATATTTATTATGTTTCAAATAGTGTATTTAAATAAAAACTTAATTCCGCAATAGGGAATTAAGTATCAGTTCATTTCCACTTCATTTTGGAAAAGATTATACAATAAACGTATACTTATCTTAAAATCAAGTTCAAATGTAGCTGTGCATCCAGAGAAAACATGAAGTCTCATTTTCAAAAGAAAGAACACACGGGTAGATACATCTTTTTGCGATGTTGTTTGCTTGTGTACGGCAAAATTGAGAAAAAGTGTACCTTTTATTTGCTCTTCTGTAAGTCTTTTTTCTGCCTGGAATTAAAAAAAATGCACAATCAATGCATTTATGTGTAACACGTTTTGTAACTTGTTGATATTTCTTCTTACTATTGTATAAGACACACTGTAAGGAAAAAACGAATAAGATGTGAGCAAAAATGACTCAACAGCAATGTCTAAACCTTACAAAATGTCCAGAATTCAGGTTGCTTCAAGAAAACATCATGTTTTTACTATTGGCGTAAATATCAGATGTTTATGAGTAATTCTTTTTATGATGAAAATAGCTATACATTAAAGGTTATTGAAGAAAACACGAACATGATATTAGAGGATGGTCTGCCATTTGTTTTTAGAACAGCAAGGAAATCAAGCATTTTATGTTATCCTATCTTTGTCTTAAAATGAGAAACCTTTGTGCATTAACAAAGATCACATGAGGTTTATTTTGTTTATCGATCTTTTTTCTTTTTGTAATGTCTAATGTAGAAATTAAAAACATCTATTTGCAGAGGCATGCCTGCCATCCATCCGGCATTATTTAGAATGGCTGGCAAACCCAGTAATGTCTATTGACCGCCCCGAGGATCGCCTAGCTAGTATACCTGCAGTATCATTATGTTCATGGTGCGTTTAATCATGTTAACATTCATCCATTCCAAAGCCATTATTTCATTGATTTTCACATTAAGTTGGAACGTTAAATATGCGGGCTCATGTCTATTTGTTCTTATCATATTTGATATAGGCCTGGTTATCCCAAGATGACTGTATTTGTACTGATAACGTCGTATTTATGACAACCGCAATTAAATCTACATACAGTTAGTTGACCGCGTGCTCAGCTTGCAATGGGATTGAAGACATTTGGCTTCCTTTAGACTTATGCTGAATGTCCGCGACGTTCAATATTGCAGTCTTATTTTACGACGGTGTAATGACTGCTAGTGATACAAATATACGCAACCATTAAGAAAAAAAGTTATTTTTCAAGATTGTTTAGGGAGTTATTTTTTTTCATTCAATGACCTGGCAGTGGTTCAGCGGTTGAGTACATATACTCCGGATTCAAAGGTTGTGAGTTTGATCTTTGTTTGGGGCAATATTCGTTCATGACTTTGTACTGATCTAACACACAAAACATCCATGTGTATTTTGTTAAGGGTCTGAATCTTGTCTACTAATTAATGTACACATATTTTTACATGCCTTATATAGTACCAATCACGGCAAGGATCGAGAAAGGCAATGTCTTTCTTGAATGATATAAATTAGAGCGAAAAAGATATATTGTTGGGCCGAGAAAGTATCTTGTGGGATCGAGCATATATCTTTTCTGAATGAGAAAATATAGGATTAAGGAAAAATGTTATGGAAACGACAAACATATTTATTATATAAAGAGAGAGTATTTCGTTGGAGCGTGAAAGTATACCGAAACAATCTAACTAGAAGGTGTACTGGTAAATCGTGCACTTTATTTTATGCTAAATCATGAAATACTGTGTTCTAATATACACATCTCACAGTGTAGTTGATATAGATTTACCGGGACTACAATTTACATATAAAGGGTATGTATATGTGTATGTAGCAGCAGTTAGCATAAAATAAAAAGAAAATGTGTTTTGAGTGAATATGGAATATATCTCATCTAGAAGTAATACAATTTTCACATATCCACTCGCGCATTCACTTAAAACAAACAAATATCCTCTATAAACTTACAGCGTAGTTAGTTTCATCGCCTCTTTGAACACATACGTCTCTGTGGAATAGCAGTCAAGATCTAATGTGGTTACTTACATATACATTTTGATCTATTTTTAAAATATTCATAAAATTCTCGTGACTTGCCTGCAATAAGAAATGCCCTCGTTGTATCCTTATTTCAGTAAAAATTATGTTCACATAGATTTCATTATTTAGTATATGTTTATAAAACAAATGACGTATGTCACTCAACATCAGTTTTATGATATCTGTTATACTCCCTGGAGAGAAATTCAACCAGCAATAAGTTTTTTCTAATTATTTTTGCCACTAGATATTCTATTTTTTCCCCCACAAGATCACATTCAAGCTGCGTTCATAAATCATGTCTACTAGATATTTTCTTGATTAACAAGACACCTTGAGGTGAAAAGAGAATAAACATGTCTACATTATCATGTCTTTACCACTTCACGTTTTAAGCATTTGAAACTAAATATCCTCTTTATTAAATTCAATTATAATTGATGATGGTTTCATCCGATTTCGATTTGTAAGAAATAAGGTTATGTATATATTTATGTATTTGAAGGTGGATACTTTTTTTTCTTGTTTTGTTTTTTTATTAAATATGATAAATATAATATTTTATTAAAGATTATAAATGAGTTCTAGTATGTAGTATTTAGTGTTTGTATGAATATGTAACCAAACTGATCGTAAGATATTACAATTGTAATCGGACTCAATGTTTTATCAAACTCATACATTCGCTATAATAGCTTTATTTATAAGAATATCAATGTATCTATTTCCACTTTGTTTCTTTGCAATTCATGCAATTCAGGAGAATTTCTTAAAGAACAAAAAAAAAGACAACAAACAAACAAACGCATAGATTCTAAATGAAAAAAGTAGATGCTGTGATTACATTCTGTATCAATTGATGGATATATATGTGACAGAGAAAGAGAGAGAGAGAGAGAGAGAGAAGGAGAGCTCTTTCATCTCTTTAATCCCTTTTAAACTAAATGAATATATACTAATACATATACATATGTTAGTAGTTTAAACATTTCGGTAGTTTTCTACACTATATTTGCGTATCCAGCAATATTCAAAGGGTTGAATATTAGGAAAAATTGATTGGATTTTTTTTTTTGCTTTAGATTCAATTTGCAGATATTTATAATATAAATTATTCAAATATGTTATGTAGGTTCTACCGCCGAAATCAAGACATATTTTCCAAAACACACACCGATCGAGACAACTTTTCTATTAACATACTTGTCCTTATTGAAATTAATGTAGTTTCTAATTCACGCGAAATTACTTCGTGCTTTATGTTCTTTTGGAGCAACAGAGGGAAAACCCATAAAATATATCCACACAAACACTAAACATTCGCTGCACATATACTGGAGACGGAAATCTTTTTAAGTTATGATTAATAATTCCCTTCGTTTGATAAATTATATGTTTGTTTATTGGGTTTAACGTCATACTATTAGTATTTCAGTCATTTGGAGACTGTCTTCCTGACAGATATAGTGCTGTGTTAGACCACTTTTGTAATATATCACCTTTGTATGTAACACATGCTACAAATGTGATCACAGGCGTAGCAGGTGTTACAAATGTCTAACGGAAATAGTGTGGAAAAAATCAACGACAACACGTAGGAAAAAATATTATTGTTATTACTTCAACGTTTCGGCTAACACCTTCATCAGGGTAATAATAACTTTCAAACATAAACAACGGAAACAACGTCACCATGAATCACGTAACGTCAAAAAAGCGGGAAAGTGCAGACGTTATGCGTACTATTTATAACGTCAAAATAAGATAGGTACTGTTTCGGATATAAAATACAAACATTTCCTATAGCTTATGTAGCCGGGTACAGGTATTTGGTGATAAATCAATAGGCAATAAGACATGAGTGTCTCGATACCGCAGAAACGGTAGTCCTGAGGCCCTGGGTTCGAGTACCGGTCGAGCCATGAGTTTTTCACCACCTGTTACATTTGGCGCCCAACGTAAATAACCTACTGATTGATATGGCTACTGCTTCGGCACCTCAAGAACTTTTCACAATGTTCTTTGTCTCTAAGAATTCGGGACGAATTCTAAATTTGGAGGGGGAATATGTAGCCGGGTACAGGTATTTGGTGATAAATCAATAGGCAATAAGGCATGAGTGTCTCGATAGCTCAGTGGTAAAGCGCAGGAACGGTAGTCCTGAGGCCCTGGGTTCGAGTCCCGGTCGAGCCATGATTTTTTCACCACCTGTTACACATAACAATAAAAAACATGAATAGAAAAAAACGAAAAACAGTACCTACCATACAAGTAGACATAGGTGACACATATTAATCTACTGTATAAAGTAGTTTAAAATTTAAACCTTCAGGAACATGAATTTTAAGGTTTTTTTTTTTTGGTTTTTTTTTTAATGTCAAACGGAAATCAAACACATATGTAATATATTTTATTACAAATATGTTCGAAGCCGATTTTCGTTGTGACATACAATCACATTTGTCTCAGGTCAATTTTCATAAGAAAAGGGAACACAAAAAGAACATGTTTACAACTGAAACATTTTAGTTATTTGCGTTATAACAAATCGGGTCAATACCTTGATTTATTATATGGGAATGAAATTTTATGAAAGCAAGATGATCGTATGTTACTCATTATTTCCCTTTTTCGGCTTAAGCTGTATAAAATGGATTTGACCAAATTCTTGAACCAATGAAATCTTGGTTAACAACTGTTAACAACCGAAAATCACCTGTTTCATTGGTTGGCACACATTATTTTATGATATTTCATCTCGAAAAGGACGTTTCTGTGTACACATCTTTCTTCATGGTTGTCAGTTGGCAGATAACAATTTATTCTTCCTATTTAAACATGACGTCGCTCCCATGTAAAAAAAATGTTAAACATTTATGAGACGCCATAGACATTTAAACAATTTTGCAAGGTAGCTGGCGTGTGTTATTATAGAAACTTTAGTCGCAATGTGTAAGTAAGCTTTATAATGCATAAATTAACAATTTCCTGTGTGGCGCAGTTGGTTAAGCATTGGTCTACTACACAAGCGGCCCTGGTTTCGAATCGCGCATATTGGACGTTTTTGTTTTATTTCACTATTTCCTTCTATTACATTTTTGTCCTTGTTTATTTTTTCACTGGCTAGTATATTTACATCTCCTGAATGCATCGGCAAAATACGTTTTAATTTAGAACTGTTTTGGAGAACGAAAACAATGTCACATTATCTTTGTCAACATTATTGTGGCTTTAAAACTTGACTTGACTATTTGAGTTAACCGTCGCTTCGACAGTATTGCAGTCATATAGCGACGTCCAGCTAAAACCAGGTGAAGGAAGACCCCGGATGCCTCCGTGCATCCGGGTAGAACCATCGACATACCGCAAGCCAGCTGGAAGGCTTCCTCACATGAAAATCCGAATGACCCTGCTGGGAGGCTTTAAAACTTCTATTTTAGTTGTAGCAATAATTATTATACTTTCTAAAGTTGGTCCATGTCACCTACTTGAAAAACGACAACAAAACAGCAACAAAAAAAAACAAAACTTTATTTGTTGTTTTCTATAATGTATTGTTTTAGCTGACATTGTTATTCTGTCTTCTTAATTATGTTATGTTATTTTTGTGATTGCATATTATAGTACGTCACATGTATCTATAAATTACACTTAGCCATAATGATATATATTATGGTAGCAAGATGAACTGGCTGTGATTATTAAATATATACATGCAGAACAATAAAAACTCGCTTAACAGAACACCATAAATTTCTAAAGTTAATTCTAAAAGCTCCTACCTTTTTTTTTAATTCACGGAAACTGCTAAATGCTAATTCTAAAAGCTCCTACAGCAGTCATCTGCCTTTTAACCTCTCTAGTCATCCTAATTAAATGATTCTTTTACAAGGATTGTATTGATGATTGCATTTACAAATAGTAGTCAGCTAACTTAGTATACGCGAGGTATAGTTTGTTTTATAATATCAAACTTTTATATTTTCACACCATATCTGTTATTGTTTTTGTACATATCAGGACCGTTATATCAATATGTATAGAATATTACTGCTGATACAGCTTACGCGTGAAAAAATTCATTTGGAAATGTTTAAAGCTTACTGTAATTTATATCCAAAATACAGGTGACTCCAGCTGTGTACATTAATATACAATCAAACTTTCAACAAAGGCATTGTAGCTCTCGCACAGAGTAGTTTGTATAAAATAAAATGCAAATACACACAATAATCATCATCACAAACGTATTATAAGTTTGAGAAGAGAAAAGTAGTTTTAAAAATGGTAGAAGCATCGACAGCAGAAGCAACAACAGCAGCCGCAGTAGTTGTAGCAGACGTAGTGGTGGTATATGTAGTGGTGTTGTCATTGTCTCTTTTAAGGTGATGTTACCAACAACATCATCATCATCATCAACAAAATATTCGTCACAAAATATGTCACACTTGTGCTTGATTTCCGTTACACGTTTGTAACATCTGTTACGTATGTGATCACATTTGTAACAGGTATTACATATATAATTTGTTACCTGTTACACATGTACTTCCAATGTCAACCCCAATTTCGGACAAACACATTTGTAACATATTTTACCAGTAACGAAAGTGATCACACATTGTTACAAATATGGTCTAACAGTGCTGCTACACTGCAGTATCACGCCGTAGACATGTGGCATGATACCGCACTCGGTCACATTATCCTTGAACTACCCTAATATGCTGAGCGCCAAACAAGTGAGCTATACCAATACCATTTTTTACGACTTTTGTATGTCACGACCTCAGGATTGATAAAATATATTTTCAACTGTTCAGTTGATTGTATTTGTAATACTGTAATATTTTGCAAAAAAAAAATCGACTTATTAACGAATGAGAAATTGTTAATGGCCCAATATTTAGTGAAATTATCGTCCATAATGAGACAAATAAACGAGACTAAATTCTGCATTGCATTAGGACCAAGCCAATACCAAAAACGCACCCAACCACGCTATCCTATCCCATGTAGATATATCCGCAAGTCTTACAATGATATGGTAAACATATTTAAGGCACGCTTGTTTACTGACGTATTATAGTAAAGTGATTTCTATTCAGGTATTGACATATCCAATGATAAGGCACAGTTTATTTATCGATAGAATTATACTCCTTTGCATTCAAGCAGTGTCTGCCCTCTTAAACAGGATATAAACACTGTTTTACACAAAGATATGAAAAGAATTTTGTTTCCGGCCTATCAATCTATCAGTAAATATTGAGCTTTTTATATGAATTCAGACAAACAAGAAAATACATATATACATAGGAATGCGTACATGCGTTATTCACGCGAACGTATGAACAGATTTATGTATACACATGAACGAATGTTCATGCGTACGTGCACACACACACACACACACACACACACACATATGACCGGTTCCGGTGACTGATTAATGACAGCTTCCGCTCCAAAACCGGGATATGGTGGGTTCGATCCACGGTCGCGTTAAAAATGTTGTTAGTTAATATCTACATGTGTATATACATAACAGGATAATGTGACTTGGTGTGGTGTCGTGTCACCTACATACGGAGTGCAGCAATGACTGAAATACTGTCTACATACATACATACATACATACATACATACATATTATAAATGTAACATTAGATTAAATAAAAACTATTAAAAAACTAAAGGTCGCAACTGCTTACTCATTACACATGTTAATGATAATCGATGTTTGATATTGTTTTGGTGTTTGTGAGATCCTAATATATTAGTTTTTCACATTTATCATAATTTAAATTAAATATTGATACGTATACCTAGAAGGAAAATAATCACACTGAGTGTCTATGTTACTTTGAATTTCAAGTTGTCTCGAAATGAAAGACATATTTATTCTAGATGTATTCTGAAACTATACGGATAATATACACGGAGAATAAATTTACTAAATGTCAATGTATAATGTCTATATCAGTTAAACAGTATTACATTTAATTCCTAATTGGTACATACCATTTTAAATGATGTTTATAACATTGTATATTCCTTATGGCTGTGTCATCCCTAACGAATCTAGGAAATCCCGCTCCAGTACGGATTTGTTCACCCTTCCTCACGTCTATCCAGGAACACGCAACGAGTCAATACGGAACTTCACGGAGCAAGTATCTGGGGTGTGTAACTGTTAAACCGACCACAACGTACCGCTGGGCGGAATGGTACTCTCATTTCACAAAGGTAAATATTTTTCAAATAACAATTGATAAATGTCAACAATAGACAATATAATATTGTATCGATTAATTAACATTTGACTTTGCACAATATCAGCTGAAATCAACACTGTTTACAAGACAAGGTAATGGTTTTTCGTTTGTTACATTGTGTATTAAATTCAAACGACAGCTAGTTATTCAAGATTTAGCTGTCTGAAAAGAGCAGTATACGGCATCGTAAATTGGACTACGTTTATGTAACGGCGTATACCCTGGGTTTTGAATATAAATGCGTAATTGAACCGACAATTATCTATTCAATAAAATACTGTATATGCCACGCTTCAGTCGGTGTACAGGGTTTACACACAAAAGTTGTCTATAGTCGTGATCGGTTTTTGTACAGTCAAATCGTTCGTATTATCACTGAACAAATAGCGGGTACTTTGTATCTGTTGACACATCCTTGGTGACGGAAGATTCTCCCTTTCTCTTACAACCAGGGGCCATTTTATGAAAGGCCAACTTTGCTAAATTTTGTATTTCCGTACAAAATCCGTTTATATTTTGCTTTACTATTCTCAGATTTTGATTTAACGATCAATAATAGTGATAGTAAACATGTGTCCCTTTTTCTGATATATCAAAGTTTTCAAAACTGGTCCCGATGGTTGTTAACAGTAATGTGCTTCGTACTTCGACCCTTTATTTATTTCTATTTGTTCTAAACATACACGAACACACACGCAGTATGCAACTGTTCGATCTAATGCTTGTTGCTTTGGTTTAACGTCCCATCGACGGTATTTCAGTCATTTGGAGATTATGTCTACTTGAAACAGATATAGTGCTACCACACTACAGTATCACGCTGTACATAGATATATGGCATGATATCACAGCCATCTACATTATACTGACACCAGGCGAACTAGTCCTTTAAGTATCCTAATATGCTGAGCGCAAAGCAAGGGGGCTATACAATATAACTTTTTTCGTATTTGGTATGTCGCGGCCAGGTTTCGGATCCATGATATCCCGCTCCCGATACGGACACTCTATCCACTCGGCCACTGGGGACGGTAGATCGTTCTAATGTACAGTAATAAATAATTAACAAATGTAAGAAACGTCTTACATTACGAGGAGCGTTCACTCATGAATTCGGTGAAGTTAGGTAAAAACTAAAAAAAATCACGCAAAAATGGTTATTTTATTTCCTCACTGCATTCACCACTATGGTATATACATGTACATGATTTCAATCTCCAAATTCAAGTTTTTAACCATATCAGTTGTTCTATCTTGTTGTACTTGGTTTCGGCTACCATTTCAATATGTATTGTATACAAGAAGGCCATGATGGCCCTATATCGTTCACCTGAGTACCACGCTCTAAAGGCAACCTTAAGTATTATGGACCATAACTTCCATACAAGACATAACAATCCTTGGTTTATTATCATTATGTATACATCTGATCAAGATTGCTTTATAATGTGGATGCTAGAATATAAACAAATTTAAATATTTAAATATGACTTTTTTATACTTAAAGGGCCAAAATTGGAGATAGTGGTCCAATACCAAGTCAGCCTTGGCAAGATAATAGACTTTAATATTGCCATCAGGTTTGTGTAAGTTTAATGTCTAAATGTGGAAGACTGGGTGCAAAGTGAAAAATGACTTTTTTTGATAATTTAGAGACTAGAACTGCAGATGTCATATGTTGATATCAGCCATAACCTAACTTAATGAAAACTTTAAAAATCACCTCCTTCAAAACTACTGGTTAGATTTCGAAATGTTTTAGTACAGATGTTCCTTAAGGATCGTAGTAATCTGAGCAACTTTTGTAAAGGATTACCCAAGGAGCGTCTGTACTAAAACATTTTGAAATCTGGTCAGTAGTTTTGAAGATGATTTTTAAATTTTTCATATTTTTTCTGTTGCCAATGCAACCAGAGTTCTGCATGGATCAAGTTTATTGTTGTGACGGTTCACCTAAGGATCATTCCTGACAAGTTTAATCAAATTCTGTCCGGCGGTTAAATAGGAGATGTCGTTAAAAGTTTTCACTTTATATATTAAAGGCAAATTAGCTTCGCCCATGGCAGCAGCTTTTCGGCCAAAGCAACATGCTAAATCACGCCGTAGGCAAGTGACACGTTCATTTTGACATTGTGAAATTGGGCAAACCATTTCTTCTAAAACCAACCGGAACGACTTTGGTATCTCAAGGTGTGGGATCGAGCCTCCTGATTGATATTTTTCTTTCCTTTTTTTAATGCGGCCAAATTAATTTCGGTCAAAGCAATGCACAGGGTTCCTTTGTATGACATCATTATGTCTCATGTAAACTAAGTCTCAAAATGAATGAAGTACTGCCGATGGGACGCTACATAAAATAAAGCAAAACCAAAAGTATCGTTGATAAATGTTCGTATAACCGCTAAGTTAATGTGAACAGTCTAAAGTTTAATTTCCGTATGACTTAACTCCAATACTTCAAAATCGGGATCTTTTGTCCGTAACGATTTCAACAGTAAACCCATTAACTTTTAAATCATCGGTCGAAATGGAAACAATGGGAGATTTGTTGTAAGCACATCAATGCTTATCTAAACATGTCTATCGATCCTTAAGTGTTGTTTGACATGAACCTTTACTAAACAAAGGATGTAAACATTCTGCAGTATTTTAAATAAATGATATGTCATACTGTTCAAGTAGATACTCCCTATGAAATTGATCCTATAAGTTGAACTTATTAATAAGCAAACGTCTAAAAAGTGACAAATAAAGTTAGAATTGTATGAATACGCCCGCTTCTTGGATGCTATTGGACTTTTCATATACTGATTTTCTCACTGCATAACATAAGAACTAGAACTGTCACTGAGGTTACGGACATATGGGGCTAAAACAAAGGGACTTACTTTGTGAAGACACATCTCACCAACATGTCAACAATATGCACAGCAAACTTGGTACCGATCATGCAGTGATGTTTCGTCCAATTCAAGAATATGCTGACAAGATTAGGTCAGATATACAAAGGGCCATAAGTCTGTGATAATTCATCCGACCCAAACATGCTTACGATATGCATAACTATACATAATGATGATCAATCCTGTGACGTTTTGGAGATGAAGAGCTGACAAAAGTGTGTCAAAGATAGACGGACGAGCTGATTCCAGTATACCCCCCGCGTCACCAGTACATTATAATTTGTTCTCTGTCCCATGAATTCAGGGACCATAGTCTATTTATATAAGTCACTCTATTTATATAAGTCACTCTTATCATTAACAGACCGGTATTTCACTTACCCAGTAAGCAAGGGGTTTCAGGATCAAATCCTGGTCTGGATGCACATTTTTCACACCTGATCATTTGAATCTTATTGTATATGTCAACATTGGATTTGTCAAGAATGATGATAGTGTCGACGGGCTCAGTGGTAGAAGGGAAAGCCAAACGACAAGAGATTGAGTTTCATATATTTATATTTGGCACATCCGCAAAGGGACGAAACTCCTCAGTAGTCTCCGACTATCTAAAAATAGATACATTTTCTGGCATAAATAAGAGATCGCATATAATCATATTAATTATTAGCATGTCAGTATATGAAATATTTAATATATTTACTTTAGTTTGGGCAAGAATCACGATGGTGATTACATAATACAATCAAACATTGTAGTTGTACATCGGATTGAGTTTCAAATATTAACAATTTAGTTAATTACACCATTTAAGTTACAAAAGGTAATAATAAAAACATATAAGGAATAATAAAGATGATAAATAAATAATAATTACCTTAATAAAAACAAAGTATTTCCCTTAGTATATTTATATTTCCATTCACGTAACAAAATGGCGTTGTATGTTTAGTATTTGTATAAGTTTGAATTAGTCCGTCGGTCAATGATTGGTCAGTCAAATCGCGTCTGAAATCAAAGTACTGAGAGAGCTGAAAATTAAACTACAACTACTAGATACATCTACACTAATTTTTAACCCTATGACAATAGCAATCTGTTCTCTGCCCTGTAAGTTCAGGGGAGAATACCAAATTGGAGGTTGATAGCCTTTAAATAACTATACAGCATTAGTAAGACAATTGTATAAGCAGTCTGGCTGGTCCCTATGACTAGACTAGACTAGACAAATATAGGGCTGTCACGATATGCTTGAGGCGAACAATGTTATATTGCTATATGTAATGAGCGTACCTCAAGACGAATCACAATATATCGCCATATTTGATTTTGCTATAATCAGAGGCTATTTCAATCTTGGTATTGTTTTGCTGAAATAGGCCGAATAAACAATTCAAATATCCCTGTGAATCAAATGATCTAGAATCGAGTAAACTATGTTTATCGAATTGTTTCGAAGTGTCTCCTTTATCATGGATTTGACTCCAGACTCCATTTTTAGTCATTTGTAGTTGTTTGTAGGAGATCGCTTTTGATCTGACTTAAGACCGCAGCAATGAAACTGCGGCATAGCATATCGGCAAAAAAACAACAACAACAAAAAAACAAAAAACAGAACGATATAATAATTTTTAATCGTAGAACAAGATATATACCGGTATACATGTACAGCGACGACCCTAGTAAGTATGGTAATCCAAATGACTTAAGTACTGTCGGCGGGACATTAAACCCAATATACAAACATAAGCAGTCCGATATATCAATCAGTGGAGCACGCACACTGGAACCGCGGGGTTTGAGGTTCAAACGCCGGTTTGGCTGTACATTTTTGTTTGTTTGTTGGGTTTAACGTCCCATCGACAGTATTTCTGTCATTTGGAGAACTTTGAGGTACACTAGCACCAATATTCAGTCACTTTGAAGCAGTTCAAGAAAGAATGACACGTTGACGCCTGCCACTGAGATAATTTTTAACTAATCATACATGTTTCCTGTGATCCCAGAGTTAATGAGTTTGATCATAAGACCTTTGTACCAAACCCTTATTAAAAGCTTTACTGTTATAATCTAAAGATCATCGTCTAGTGCTTTACAGAATATATCATATAAATAGTAAAGTTGCTGGATAGTGGAGTGACCGGGTAGGAAGCCGGTAACTGAATTGACGCGGCTTATTTATTTCTTTTTATTTATTTATTTATTTATTTATTTATTTATTTATTTATTTATTTACCATAGAACTTCAAACTCCTGTGGTTTAAAATATATTCTTGATGTCTCAAAATCCTCATCGGGTATTGATTCACTAAACCAAGTTTTCGTAAATGCAAGGATATCGAATTCAGACAATTAACTGGACAGAAAATCATGTTTCATTACCAAGCGTTACTTGTCATTACATAATTCAGTCTGGTCACATGTTTCTCACCCAGTACCCGCAGATTCAAAGACTCTACCCACAACGTCGACTTGAAAATGTTGAATTATGTGTCATTCCTTCTTGTTCGTCATTGATTATTTCCTTGCAGACTTCTCTATATCTCACGTGCCACTTGAACACATGAGACAGAGTTCTTCTAACGTTTCTCCCGCGACCAGTCTCTTTCACCAGTTTGAACGTCTTCGCTGGTGTTTTCCCAGGGTCTACCAAATGCTTAACCATATGTTTTCAATATGTTTGCCGTCAATTTTGGCGTGTTCACTATGTTGACGATTACTTAGCTAAAGCAACATTTTTCACGTTATGGCATTAAGTCTGCATGCTGGAGTCATAAGATCATAATCAACGTTATTCCCGCGAAAAAAAGTGAATGAATAGGAGCTTCGGTTATGAAAATAAACGTTTTAATGTCATTTAACCTATGGGTTGGTCCGCAAACCGATATATGGGTAACTATAGCAATGATAATATAACGCGTTTGTAATTGATTATTTTTCGGCGTAGCTGTATAATTTCGATTTCAATTCGCATCTTAAACCAATCAAATGTACGCTAACAGCGGTAAATAATTCTAAGCTGAATAAAAGGACTCCTGTTATTGGTTAACGCATCGTTATGGACTATAGAATTACTGTAAATAAGGGGTGCAGCTTGTATATATCTTTCAGCTTGGTGTTATTACTTTACTTTTTGATGTAAACATGAAAGTGATTTCAGTAAGTTAAATACAATCCTTTTCCATCAATTGAGGAATGCTACTTTGTGAAAATGATTTAAAACAACAAAAAAGAATCCATCGTGTTATGACATGAAACCCCTTAATTACTATGTATATTGAATTCTTCCAGCCTGCCGAGATGCTCTCATTGAAAATTAATTCGCCAAAACCAAAACAACTAATAACGCTTTTATATCATAATTGTCATATGCAATAATGATATGAACAAATATCAAACAAGCCTATTTACAGATATATTTTTTTGTATTACCGTCTATAAATAAGTATATTTCATAGAAAAAATACTGAACTATTTCTAGAGCGTACTAAATTTGTTGTGCGTCGGTCTTTCGCGCGCTTTTCCTCGGAATGTTCCCCAACTTCCTTTATCAATGAATCTATGCTTTAAGGTGCTGATCATTAATGTATATGCCTGTATAAACTATTTTGATACAGTTTACAACTGGTAAAATCAGACCTGAACAAGCTTTTGTCAGTAAGAAATAAAATAAAGGTGAAGAAAAAAGTGTATGTCCTAACTACAACGAGCAGATAACTGCTCATTGCATGATCAGCCTGGAACTAAATTAGGTTTTATGCAGTGTATTATCATAGATTGTTTTATAGTTCATAGGATAATTTATAACATTACACTGCTTTTAAATAAGAACATTTGGAGGTACTCTGAAATATTTGTTATATCAAATCATTTCATATTCTGATTTTAATCATTTTGCATTTTTTTATGGTGCAGGTAAGCCTGTTTACGATAATGGTCAGTCGTGTCTTTTGTATAATAGTCTAGTCATTCTTTACTGTACATTTTGTTTTGAATATATATAAACATTATTTTAAAATTGTACCTTTTTTTGCTACATTCCTGTTGTTGTACACATCTCGTGGACTATTTTCTTATTTGCAAAATAAACCTTGTTAAAAACATTGCCATTCATCATTGTTCACTACCAAAATTAGACATGTTTTTTCCAATTATTTACAACAATGCTTTTATAACCTATCATAACATTAGAGTCTTTGAAATGTGTTTTGCATATATTTCCATTTATAAGTTACTTAATTAAAGTATATTTATGCATGAATGAAAATCTCGTTTTTCTTTCATCCTACGCCGAATATCTTTTTTAAAGATATTTCTTGTTACTTTGTGTTACTGAAATCAGCAAAGTTGTGTTTGCATTTAGAGTAAGTTTGAAAGACATACGTCTATAGCATTCTGGTATATCAAATTAGTCTGCGATTTTTTGAATCACCACTTATATGTATTTTATGTTTTAAATTCTGAATTAAATCACAGATGTGTATCGAACCATGATTGCATTGACTTTAATCAAATTCTACTTCATGAACATACTGTAGGCTAACTGACATTACAAACATGAATAAGATATGAATGAAGTGGACACTTGCATCATGGTTTACAGGCAGGTCCAGAAAAATAAGTAACATACTAAGCATATTCATTGTCAAAAGGAAGCAGTAGAACCCGAACGTTCGAATACCCCACAAAACATCATCGGCCTGCGTATGAACTGGTTTATAATCTACCGAGACAAAAGCTGTGATTTTAGAACAGCTGATGACTAAATAGGAAGAAAATCATCATCATCATCATCGCTGCCATCATTAGCTTCATACCTGTCATCAATTTCATATTCATCGGCACATTGAGATATGGTCTGGTCGTCAACATCATCATCATCAAAAAAAAAAAAAAAAACATCATTAAAAAAATGATGCGGTTATTCATAGCAATGTGATAAAACATCACAATCAGCATACTTACATAGGTCCATACCTATATATGTAAGACAACCTGAGATCGCCAGGGTAGACTGTCACGATTATTCAGTCTGAGAGATTATGATGATTGAAAACTCATTTCTAAAGGGGATAGAACCTCATCAGACAAAACTGAATACGCTGAGATTTGTCAACTAAAATGATACCGTTGTCAAGAACTGTCAATATTCTCTGATTTAACAAGCTAGCGAGTCGTGAAGAATATCTGGTTACAACGCTGATTAACTCGCCACTACCGCAGGAGGGCTAATCTCAGTAGATCGCAAGTGTGATCACATATCCGGTTCCCCAACACGAACACTTCATTATTATTATTTATTGTTTTACAAGATTTGCCATTTCTTCCCGGAAAGATGATTTAAGAACATCGGATATTCGCTCTAAGTTCCCGTCACTGAAATTATTCTGATTCTAAAAAAGAATAATGTTGCAGTTATACAAAATGTAAGGTTAATGGGTTCTATTCTTCTAATCCTTCCATAGTGATGGTTCTGAATCACTAAAATATACTCGTTTGTCAGTTTTCCGATTCTCTACATCATATTAAATATATGTCTTACAGCAACATATAAAAAAATGGAAGTTTGAGTCTCGTTTTCATTTATACAACTCCAATGGCACTTTTACGACCTTCGCAAGCGCAGAGTACTGGTAATTTTTTGTTGATAGAACCTAGGCAAACCATCTCGTTCTTTTCTTTCCCCATTTTTTTATAACCCATATATTTATCAAAAAGTATTATAACCCTTAAAAATAAATAACGTCTTTGAAAGCTATTGCTTTGATTTGGTTAGTGTGGTCTAAACGGATCCAAGCAAACGTTAATTTGTTGAGAATATTTCCCCAAAAGTAAGAATGTTTGAGCTCTGAGCCATTTCTTAGTGAGATGAATTTATTTTCTTAGCAGAGATGATAATTAGAAATTAATATTAAAGGCAATGATAAATATTCATCATATATATATATATATATTCAATTTAATACAAGCTACGAAATGATACTGTCTTTCTTTTTCTCATTTTGAACATTTTATATCTCGAAGACCAATACTTTAGCCTATTATGGTGGATTCCAACCGACACTGGACATTTCGACTCCTTCTTCACCAGGTCATTTGCTGAAAAATCACTACTCCCTAGAAGACTTAACGAGCAGTTTGCTGATTATAGTGCAGGACCGGAAAGTCAACCTGCTGATCTTCCAGAACATTCTCCATATTGACTGGACAGGTTAACATCCGGTTCCGGTCTCAAATGAAAACACCCAGTCAACCAATCTCCTCATTTATGAACTTTATCGTATGAGCTCTTGAAAGGGTACAGTCAAATCAACGAAGATGACCTCCCTACTAATTGTTGACAAAAATATGACATCTGGATTTGTGTTGGTATGGTGTATAACAAGGGGAAGCTGAAACAAATTAACCAACTGCTACCTTCGCATTCGAGAGCTTAATATTTTCTTATCTATTTTGCGATTTTACTACAAATGCACTTTTTTTACTCTGGTATAAGCGGCTAGCTGCTTAAAAGAACGTATATAATCATGGTTGTTTATGAG
Organism: Solen grandis; assembly: GCA_021229015.1. Lineage (NCBI taxonomy): Eukaryota > Metazoa > Mollusca > Bivalvia > Adapedonta > Solenidae > Solen > Solen grandis. Next base: position 8,793,854 of record CM037794.1, read on the forward strand.
TAAAGGGAGGTAATTAATTTCCCACAGACACGTGTAGAAGACAGAGAGAAAGTTTGTCATCGACGTCCTTTTATCTTAATAATAATGATACTAAAACACCAAATGAATGCTTTATTGTATATATTGAAACAATAAAATGTACAAAAAAATATTAATCGTCCCATCCACTCGCCGAAAAATTATGAAAGACTGGTGAAAACACATGTCTTAATAAAGCCTTATTTTAAAAAAAAAAATCATGTTAGAGTTAATACATGTATTATATGTAACGATTTCGGGTGAAATTTTGTTCCAATCAAACGAAGTAAATAATAACCCATCAGGAATATCAATGTGGTAGACGTCTGTGTGTTTTTAATTTGTAGTACATAACGAGGATTTATAGAGTGTAATTTCGATTTACATCTAGACGTAGAAATTGTTATTTTTTTGCGACCAAGGGAGTTCTAATAAGGGTTAATATATGATGTGTACATAAATTTATGCTGGGTGTGAGAGGAAACGCAGGATGGTTGGAATACTGTATTGGACAGTATTTAAATTTTTCTTGATATATAGATACAAGATTAAAATGAGGTGGGACTGGTCATATATGATTAAGGGGATATACATTTGATGAAATTGGCCCTAAGTAGGTTTACAATTCCGACAAGAGCGCCGCTGAGGTAATACAATATACACACCCGAAGGCAAATTCATATGATGGTATCAAAGAACAAAGGTATCATAGAACCAAGCACTGTTTTAATATGAGGAAGCAGTTTATCATGGATGATGAACTTTTGTAAATGTGGAGATGAAAATATACAATTAGTATTAATCTCAATAATAACTTGTTCCATTATAACTAACAAAAGACAAATTACCTCTATCAAAAACCAGTGGATTGCAACCTAATTCGACATTAATCTGTATTTTGAAATGTTATACTTGCATACCAAATTTAAATTCAAGACATGAAGTTTTTGCACGGAAACGGTCATTTCACATATAATTTGCCATTAAAGGGCACATATCTCTATAACAAATCGGTGGATTGTAACCAAACTCAAACTTGCACACAATGAGAAAAAGATTAGTTTTGCATTGGTAGATAACAATTAAAGAAAAGATTCCGCGCATGTCCCAACTTTCTACGATGCTCAGGTGACGTTTAATTCAGATTTCCATAACGCACATTTACCTTTGTGACGGAAACGGCCGAACTAATTTACGGAAATACCCGAGCGTGTGACGTCATCGGGGGTCTCGTGGGATTTGTTTACAATGGACGACGTATATAGTAGTAGTGAAAGTGATCTTGAGTGTTCGTCGTCTTCATGTTTCGACGATTCAGGAGAGGAAGAAACTTTCAGAAGTGAATTACGCAATAATGCCGTATCAGTTTGAACCGTTAGGTTCAAATGCTGAAAGTGATTCAGCTGGAGAAGACGGCGATGATGAACCGAAACTTCGACGAGACAGTACAGAATGGTACGAGTATACTTTCATTTCAACTTCAATTTAGTTATTAGTTTTTAATGTAAAATATATTCTCTCGACTGTCTGACCTTTTTATGTAACCGTGTTTTCCTTTATGTGGTCTCGAGCTTATATCTATAAAGAAAAAAAGGCAACCTTCCCCACCCACTTTCTTTTTGAAGAAGCTAAATATAAAGTTTTTCATACTTTCGTTTAGCAGAAGTTCTGATCATACGCAGATTATAAGAAAATGATTATAGTTTGCAATATAATGATTGTAAGAGTTTGACATGTAATATGTAAAGTGTAACTTCCCAATTTCTATTTGAGTTTTGTGAAACTGAGGTAAAGAACAAAAAAGAAAACAAGTTTTCAGTATCAAACCTATGCTTTTATTTCATATGATGATTGCTAATGATGTTTACCAAATTACATCATTTCTATTTCAGGCAATACAGATACACAGCATACAGACAGTTATCCATGTGGTGCTGGGGTTTCTTGGGAGAGAAGTTCGGGTGGTTTTGCCTGTTTGCGCAGTGGTGTAGATTAGGGAGACTATCCCTTCAGACAATTACACAAACTTTCATTTTGCTGGTTAAATATACTGGTCAGAGAAATACTGCATAATGTATGTACATGTGACTTGAAAATAAAGAAAAAATAAAATGAACAGATGTTCTATTCTCTAAACGTCATGAAAAGCTTGTAATAAGATCAACAAAAGACAAAGTCCAGTTTTTCCTGAAATTAAATTCCACAAAAAGGGAAGGTTCAGGTTATTTATTAACTGGAGAATGAAGAATATTCTTATTGAAATTTTATTTCGATTCCTTCCGACGTTACATGCCTATGTATGTGATACATGTACTCAAAAATGCTTCTACATAATTATGTGTAAAAAAAATACCTTCATATCATAAATTTAACACTGTTTATTTTTTGTAAGACTTGGCATGTGTTTCATAAAAAATATCAACTTAAAATTTCTAAAGATTATTCCCTAATTAAGAAAGAGGAAATAGAACTTAAATCAGCTGAACACTGGTGAAACGGTCTATAATGACGCGTAAACAACCTATGCTGAGCGTCAAGAAAGGGAGCTATACCAGTACAACTTTTTACAATGTTCGTATGTCGCAGCTGGGGATTGAACCTCCTAATTCCAGGGCGTACGCTCTAACCACTCGGCCACATTTCCTTTTGTTTATCAAAGCAATCTTGCATTCAACATTAATACTGTCATCTTATGTCTTGTAATAAACCTTTACCAATAGATGAGTTCAAAAAATTCATACAAAGTAAGGTAAGTATTCACCATTGCTCTCAGCTCAAACTTTCAATCAGTCATAATGAAAATGGTCAACAGATTTGTGTAACAAAAATTCATGCATTAAATAAATAAAGAAAGAAATAAAATAATGATAAACTCAATAAATGGATGTTGCTTATCTGTCCTGTTGTCAAAGTTTATTTATGTTTTATTCTTATTTTCACCAGTACCATCATTATATAAATTAATATGAATTTTAATTTATTTACTGTTATTTAAATTGTCTCAAATACAACCAATAATAATAATGTCCTACAGTTATACCTTGAAAATTTAGAATTATATAAACAACATAAATAAATATCAAACAAGACTTCTTCCATTTTCAAAAAATTTTTATTACTGTTACTGTTATGCTGATTTAACTCGAAATGAAATATAATTATTCAATTCACAATAAGGTAAGGAAGGAGTTTTCAGTATTTCAAGCATAATGGACGTTGTCATGGTGACATATTGTCTCTTAATGCATGTTTTATGACTCTTATGAGTGGCCATCTGGTAGTGGTAGTGTAAGCAAGGTGCAGCTGTCAGTTGGTGGTTTATGACCCTGTCAAGTAATGTTATGTAACCAGTCTTTCTAAATGACCCACAGAGCATGTTTCCCTTGGCTTTGAACTGTGGATAACAGCTTAGTAATTGATCAGTACTGACACATATCTTGCATTATCTTATTGACCTTTATTTTCAAATTAAAATAATAATAATTAAAAATGTCAAAAGTATAATAAATCAGTTGTTTTACTAAATTTCAGAATTCCCACCAGACATTTAAATGTACTGATATCCTTTTCATCTACTGTTAAAATATGAGGTTGAAAGAAATAACAGTGATTTTTCCTTGAATTGTAAGTGGGCCCGGTGCTGCTTCATTTGTGAAAAATAAGCAGTTTATCAAAATTGTGAAAATAGAAATAGCAGTGTTTCTGCTGATATTGTGAGAAGAAAATGTGAGATTTATACCTTGCAATTTTATCTGCAAAATGGTGGGGAATGGTTTTATATATTCAAGAAACATTTTTGAAGGGGATTGAGGGAAGGGTTTTTTTTGAATGGGTCCTTTTAAAAGGTACAGACGAAAAATCACTGAATACTTTTAATTGGGGAAAAAGGGGAAAAACTTTTAACAAGGGGTAAAATTACGCACAAAAACACAGATTTATAAACATATTACGACATTAATTCAGCACGTAGGGGATTAACATGCAAACATTCATTTAAATTAACATGCGGATATTTTATATATATATATATATATATATATATATAATTCAAAAAAGATGAGACTATTATTATTATTCATTACTTATTATATTATGTTGTTAAGTCTGATTAATGAATTATTTATATATCAAGGAGCAATTATAATGATTTTATGATTTTCCATTCAACACCGATTCTCCATCTTGCATGTACTCCAATTCTTTTCGCTTTCAACGTTGGAATTGCGTCGGGTTTCAGCATGGCAGTTAAGTCCAAATTCATAGAAATACTGTTTGTATATCGCGCAACATAACAATCATGACGAAAATGAGCAGAACACACACAAGCATTCTTTACAGCGCCGACTACACATTTTGTGTCTTTTCGTGTAGTCTACGAACCCGAACCACAAACTTTGCCTCGACGTATCAGAGTCACTCGGGAACCTGTGCAGGCTAAATCCATCTTCTATATAGTTACTACACCCTCCTACAACACACTTTTTCACCATTGTAATCGATCATATTCAAATACGCACAGAAACAGTAAAAACTTTGTTCAACAGCTTCTCCTTACAACAATGGCGCATGTAAATAACAAAACGTGTTGACCCCCGATGACGTCACTTCCGGGTTAACCCATAAAGGGTAAAGTTCACACTTTCGGTTTGTGAACAGTTGAAGTTTACCTGTGCTGTACAACTCTATCGAGCAAAATTTAACGGAATGAAGTACACGATTATGTTTAACTAGTTATATAGTTTCATATAAATACAACTTTAAAAAGCATTTTGTGGTCCCTTTAATATTAATTACATACGAAATATGAATACTTAAAAGCGTTCAAGTTAATGCGCAGAAATTGTTTTTTTGTTTTTTTTTTTAAATAAATTTGCCTTCAAAGGGGTGCATAACGCTAAAACTAATCAGTGGATTGTAATCAAAATCGAATTCACTAATTTAAGTCTTTCAAAAGATATTGCACGGAAACGAAATTTCTATGGATAGACGGACAGCATCGTACCATAAAACATCCCGACATTCGACGGCCGTATAATAATCGATTTTAACCGAAGGACAGAAAATGCCACATGAAGCCCTTCAATCATGATTTTGGACAAAACTATTTTTAAACTAATGGGATCACACACGAAGAAATTAGTACTTCAGAACTAAAGGAAGTGTCAAATAGATAGTCCCATACTCAGAAAAAAAATGTTTAAAACAGAAATACAAAATGTAATGCGATTATTTTTTCAAGTTTGCCCAAAAACAAAATGAAGGTGTTATATATCTAGAACTAAGTATTTATTCTTACCAATTATATCAATTGAATTTGAAATTCGGATGCAATTAATGCATATTTCGTAACTTATTTTGAGTGTGAAAAGTTTACCTTCACCAGGTGATTTACCAGAAATCAATCCACGAAAATGCTCGTCAATGGAACTCTGGTTATTTAATCATACCTGTTATTTGAATTTAATGACTTCCGGTGTGTTATTAGAGAGGTTCAACTGAACTACAAACTATCGCATAAGAAAATAACAAGGATCATTCTGATACAAATGATTGCATCCCAATATGTTTTAAATGATTTGTGCCGTCTAGGTTTATATCTAGGTATGTATCTTTACTACCGCTACCGGAAGGAACACGAATACGTCACTGAACTGTGCACGTGAAGCTAGTCTTTTCTGTTTAGTTCTGATAAACATAATAAACATTGGGCTTCCACTGTTGTTTGTGTTTGGAAGATTTGTGAATATATGTAACATTCAGTTGTCATCTAGTAAGGGAGTTTTGCGATTTGTTTCACTTTAAATTGTAATATATGACCGTGTACTTTACATAGTAGACTAACAAAGTAGAATTGTCGTCCTTTCCAGGAAACAGAGAAAGACTATATATGGGACACTTGACATATAAAGTGTTACAGAAAGCAAATTCTCCAGGTATCGCCTAATTAACTTAGAATGTTGCAGGATCAGTTGTTTTAAATTACATCTCATGCATGTCAAAGTCCAAGAGCAACAAATCTTTCAGAAACTGGAAAGCCAGATGTGAATGTATCAAGTGAAAATGCAGACAAGGACTGTTTAAAATTGTTGTGAGTTGTAACGGATGTGGAGTGGAGTTTGGTTTAAATAAAAGACAAATGGTTTGTATGACATTAATAACAGAGCCGTTTGGGGCACACTATATA
>CM037794.1:8800155-8811544 GCA_021229015.1 Solen grandis
ACAAATGCTATTACAATATTTTTGAAAAAAAAAAGAATATTAATATTCACAAAATATCATAAAAATATTATTATTAGTTTAATGAAAATTAATGACCCCAAAAAATAGCGCTTGCTTTTATATTTTTTAAAAAGTGAAGGAAGCAGGGGTTTTTTAAAACAAAAATCAATTAAATATTTGTTGGTGGGAGAGTTCCCTTCATAGCATTTTCTGTATGTTTTTTTTTTTGACACTATGAAAATTTTTTTTTAAAAAAATGCACCTCTCCTTTTTTTTTGCAGTGAAAATGTTGGCAAATTTTTTTCCAATCATGATAGATAATTCACAAACAAAAATGTGTTGTTTTGCTAAAAGGAAAACCATTGTTTTCATTACCCCAAATTATTTTGGATAGATGAAAGGCAATTTGAAAAATTTGAAAACAACAATAAAAGGCCAATTAGGTTTGACTTTTTTTTATCATTTTTTCTAGCTTAAAGAGTTTAAATGACAAAGATTGCCCTGTGAAGGTCCGGTTTTAAAACAAAGTAAAAATCATCTCCAGGAATTGCAAACTTAAATCATAAATTTTTTGGTGAGGGAATCTTGAAAAAAATGATAATGTTGGAAGGGGGGTAAAAATAAATAACTGATAATGGTGCCCTTTTTTTACTGTTGTGCCAAAATATGTCCAACTTAAAAAATTTAAATACGAAATCTTTACACTTTAATCTTGTTGATTTTAAAAAAATATACGCCTTGAAAAAAAAAGCTTACGGGGAATCCAAGATTTTCATTTAAATTCCAATTCACTCACCCCTCTTGGTTATTTTTTTTTGGTTTTGTAAAAATCACTACTTCAATCCCTTGATAAAGGGAGAACAGAGACTGTGGTAGCTCCTCTGCTGAGGGTAGTGGTTGAGCCCCCTGGCCTTGGACATAAAGAGAAAATCTCCACGGCCTCTTGGTGGCCCAGAAGCCCGGGTCTGGCTTGGTGGAAAGGAAGTAGGCCGGGGAGCCAAAAATTTTAAAAAATCACCAGCACCCTGCATGAAAGGTTTAAAAAACATTTCTTGAATTTTTATGGCCAAATAAAAAAAAAACTGATTATCCACAAAACATGTATTTTTATATATGTGTAAAATTTTTTGAAAAAAAAAAATCCAAAAAAAAAACATTATTGAGTGGAAAAAAAAGCAAAAAATTTTTTTAAATTTTTGCTAATAGAAAAAAAAAACTAGTATTGATCAAATTGATTTATCGGGTTTTTAACTCCATTTTTGTCCTGATTCTCGTTTCGGGATGGGTTTTGTTGAAAAATTTGAAGGTTTTGATTTTTTTTTTACTTTAAAGAACTGCATGTAATTATTTCGTAACAAGAAGCTTTTTTTTTCTAAAATTTAAAAAAAAAATCACAGTTTCAGAGATATTTTAGCCCTTTCCCTTTTTAAACATTGATCAACAAAATGTGTCTTATCTTTTCTGAGGTAAGCTATTTTTCCCCTTTCCCTCATAGGGGAACCATGAAAAGCCCTTTTTGAAACAGCAAAAAACCAGATCGTGCGGAAACTGCAGGTGATAGGTTTTTTGTTTTTGTGTCCAGTGGTTGGAAAATGGGGGGTTTTTGAAATTTAAAATTTTTTTGGTTTTAAGGGTTTAACTGTGGTTTTTGCGGATCAGGTTTATGTGGTACCTATTGAGGCGCCCCAAAATGAGTCTTTTGTGAGGGAAAGGGTTATATATCAACAATTTGCAATTTGTGAAATAAGGTCCTAACCATCAACTGCTATTATTGTCAAGTCCAAAAACATTTATCACGTTGTTCCTGGACCCCCTGATGGGGGCGGGGGGGGCTGTGTTTTTACCATCACCCATGGCAAAACACATCCCCGCTCCCCCAGGTAACTATCAGTTTTGCATCCCTTTTGAAGCAGTGCTTTGGGCAAAATGACTGGGCATCTAAAAAAACTTCAAGGGGCTCCTGTCAGTATCTCAGCCTAGAAATGTGTATAGGACTTGTTTAAAAAGTGCTTTATTTTATAAGAAAATCAAAGTCTAATATACACAGTGAAGAGATTCTGCATCATGGTAACATGATCATGTCCATAAGACAGCACGCTCAAATTCTAGTACTCGTCAATAAAAATCAATATTGCAATTAAATGCAAAATAAGAACTTCTGTATTACCAAAATGTACAAAAGAACAATAAACATGCATTCAAAGTTTTAAAGCAATATATCAAAGGGCTCAGTGGAAAAGTGAGTTCGTACAAAAGATTAATCAAGTCAGAAAAAGGGCATAATTGTGTCAAAATCCAAGACAGAGTTATGTACTCTTGCCATATACAAGTAGAGTTGATGATCAGAAGCCGGTATTCAAAGTTTCAAAGCAATACCTCAAAGGGTTAAGAGGAAAAAAGGAGGTGACTTGAAAACCTTTACCAAGATTCTAAATAAAAAAGGGCCATAACTATGTTAAAATTCATGACAAGAGTTATGTTCTCTTACCTTACCCCCAACACAGATATGGAATTCATGTGTGAAATATGAGGGACATCCATGGAAAGAATTTGGAGATAAATGTTAAAAAATAGATTAAAAGTCCAAAAAAGGCCATAAATTTGTAAAAAAAATTGGAAGAGTTACTGTCCCTGTTTATGTTGGTTGATCTGATGATGTTAAACCCATATGTGAAGTTTGAGGGACATCAACTGAATAATAGTGGAGACAATGGCAATGTAAACAAAACCTTTACACTTTTTGGGACACAGACGCCATTGCCAAGGTGACTAAAATAGCTCTTCCTATTCCTCAAATTGTCAAGCTAAAAACTGTTGAAGAAATTGATGAATATCACCTAAAACTGACAAGAGTTTTTTTGATATCAGAGAAAGTAAACAATTTTATGCTTTATTGCTATGTGTTTCAAAGAAATGAGTTCCTTTTCACTTTAAATGTATATTTTTTTTACATTTTTTTCTTAATTAAATGGCAGTTATTATAGTCCTATTTCTCTGCATTTCTTCTTTTGTGAAGGTTCACCCAAGGATCATCCCTGCCAAGTTTATTGAATTTCTGTCCAGTGGTTTCAGATGAGATATCGTTTTACTATATACATATAAGGCAAATTAGCCCTTCCCATGGTGGCCATGTTTTTTAAATGGATCGGAATAATTTTAGCAATCTTGGTAGACTGTCACCCAAGGAACATCTGTACTAAAACATTTTGAAATCTTGCATGTAGTTTTGAAAGAGATGATATTTAAAATTTGCATACTTTTTTTTTTTATTGCCATGGCAACCAGAGTTCTACATGGATCATGTTTATTTCAGCAACTTCTGTGAAGGTTCACCCAAGGATCATCCCTGCCAAGTTTAATCAAATTCTGTCCAGCAGTTTCAGAGGAGATGTTGTTTAAAGCAAACTGTTGACGACACACGACGACGGATGCAGGGTGATCCTAATAATTAACCTTGAACACGTTGTGCTCAGGTGAGCTAAAAATACATAACAATTTACAATTTATTGTATCATATTCATAAATTTTGATTAAATCCCTTCAAAACTGTGGAATCAGTTGCATAAACATTGAAAGATGGCTGGGAAGGTAGCCAATTCAAATAACTTTACACAACCCTTCAGGAGTTTACAAATTTAGGAATGCAAAAATAGGCAGAGAAGGGAACAACTAAGAAGCAGGGTAGTTTCGCAATGATTTTCCTCAAAGGCTGGACTACCTCTGATTCATTAGGGCACAGGACATCTGTGTAGGTGAAGAACTCTTCAACCAGTGGCACAGCTGGAGCTGGGTTTAGGATTGTCAATACTGGAATCAAACATTGCATGAATCAGTTGAGGGGAACCAGACACAAATGTTATACAGCATTGACACAATTTGTGATGGATAGCTGAATGGCTGAAAGGATGGACTGGCAGAAATCTTGACCCAAAACAAAATGTCTCTCCCACATAAATACAAATACTTTAAGCATCTTTGCAAGGAAAAACTTCAAATATTACCCAACAATAAATAGGTAATTATATAAAAGACTATCAGTATAAGGTTTTCAATACAAAGCATACCAGATCATACCAAGACAACTCTAAACAGATCTGAAGTCAACATTATATATACTTTAAGAACCTGTTCAGGAATGTCAATAAAAATAATCAAGATTCATTCACAATTTTAGTATATCTGCATAATGGCAGCTTCCAATGTTATGCTCATTCAGTTTCAAAGATATGCTAAAGTTTGTCAAAATGGAACCTTGTGGGCTCTTTTTGGTGAAAGGACCCCAATGCTGCTTGATATCAATCAACTTTCTTCCTGTTGGGATATTTTTTTTTTGTTGAGACATCCATATGCTAACATTAAATTCAATATATTGAAACACATGGGAATAATGCACCTCCAAACTTTTTGGCCATCTTAAGGGCTGCAAGTGTGACTGCCGGGTTGATCTCAAGTTGACACACAACAACCTTTGATGTGCTGATCATTTCCTCTGCCTTGTCCAGGTCTGCCTCAGATAACAGTAAGTTTGCCCCCGGGACTATCACAATAGAGTTCTGACCTGGGAAAAAATCCTTATGGTTTCTTTATTTGATATGTAACGATACAACGATACAAGCTATGATGCTGAATTGTAACAAATCATCAGACAATTTGTTAACTTAAATTAGTACCAGTAATTTGAAGCATATCTTTGAGACATATATGTTATTTTGAGTTAAGACATCTTGATGAATGCATATAAATTACATGTACTGTATATGCTTACAGTAAACAGTACATGTATATCATATTACAGTAAAACTTCATTTTAGAGAACACCTCAGTAAAAATGCCACTTCACTATCCTGACTTCTTTTTTCAGAACCCTTATCTTCTATTATATACTGGTAACTTGATAACCAGACATCTTAAGATCAGTTGATCAGGGTCACAGAGTTAATATTATTACAAAGAATAAATGTCACTTTTAACCAATATCTAATGTCCTAGAAAAGGCGCCAAAATAACGTCATCTTTTGATGTTGTTTTTGTATGACATTGACATCATTCATAAAAATAACAATATGGGGACTGTACAAATGTTGACTATATAGTGGCTTTAAAATTTGTGTTTTTTTTCTTGACAAAGGCAATATTTGCAGAAATATTGGTAAAGATTTACTTTACGGTAATTGCTTACTGAATTATTTCCCCTTTGGAAATATTTGTTATAGAGAGTTTACTGTAAATGATTTAAGTCACATACCACTCTCCTCCACACAAATTGGTGCTGTCCCGGTCATTGCTTCACTTGTCCTGGTCACATGCTCTGGAAACAACAGTAATTAGAGAGCTATCAAAGAAGGTGATTAAAGTTTAAACTTTATTTCTTTTACACTGATTACGAAAAAAAGTTCTCACAACTTATATTAATCACTCTCGAAGGATCTGATGGTTGCGTATATGATCATTATTGTGGGAGGAAACCGGAGAACCTAGAGAAAATCCACGTGACTGGGCAGGCAACCACTGTACGTGACCAGAAATCACATTGGTGCGAAGCAAAGCATGTTATCACTATGCTATCCAGGCACCCCCCCCCCCGCAAATGATGATAAATACCCCCGCTACAGAACTCAGCAAAATGTAACTGCATAGATATTGATCTTTGTAAAACACAACAGGATGCAGCATAACTGAACAATGAGCAATTATTCCTATATACTGACAGTCCCCACTTCAATTTGTGAAGCAGGTTATAATGATCACAGAACATAGCTATGTGCTTTAGATTATACTGTCATAGGGTATGTCTGTGACTCTAGTTAACTGTTTTAAGGCATACATAACATTATTGTGTTCATACACTTAATTTATTTTAAAAAATATGTAACACACTGGTCAAAATATATCTTATTTGTTTCAAGTGATATTGTGAAAAAAAAGAAACTGGAAAATAATGGTACACAAAACTTCTTTTATATTGAATTAACATGGAAATAAAGAAATTTACAAGGTTGTGTCATTTTTGTTGTTGTAAAAAATCAGGTAAATATAGCTATCAAATCTTGCTTTAATATTTACACAGGTATTATTAGCACCATTGTAGTTTTTAAATTTTCTTCTCCTTTGACATTATTTCATAACAAAAGAACAATTTATTTACTCCATGGACAAATTTGGAATTTGATTAGATTAATTAGTTGAAAATCTATTTTCTACTCATTCGTAAGTCGTTGGACATTGTATGGAGTTGGCTTAAGGTTGACCTGGTTACTGGTCATATTGTTACTACTGTCTATGATTAGAAATTTAATAATAACCACAAGAAAGCTATCAGGAAGATAAAATTAAAATTTTACAAAATAAGAGCTTGTTGCAAAACTATTTCTGTCTGATCTTGCCCTTCAATGGTCTTATCATTATGGAAAAAGAATTTTATACCAGAGTGGTGAAGAGTAATAGGCATAGACCTTTTTCATTTTTAACCCCCACCTTAATAATTAAAAGACTATTTTTCTAGTCATGGCAAATACTTTTGCTCAGAAACAGTATCACAAAAACACACACAAGTTCATTAGTGTAAACTAAGTCAGCCACTGATCATATGATATCCAAGCATTACTATTAGCTAATATTATAATTCAACCTATATTAATGAAATGGCAAACAGAGCAGACCTAGACAAGACAGATGGAGCTGTCTGACAAAGTCTCCTCTGTTTGCTCTCAGATTCTACACATGCATGGTAATGGAATCTATTAATTCATAAACATTTAAAGGCCAATAATTAATATTCATCAAGGTCATTAATTTCTACATGAATATTTATGAGGTATAAGGGTTAATTGAATATATCTGGGAGCATTGGAAGAGTTCATTGTATCAATATTATCATCATTATGAAGTATCATACTGTCAAAATCTTGTCTTCCTGGAATGCTTTGATGAAACGTCTCCAAATGTATCCTTTCCGACCTGGAGTAATTTCAAATCAAAAAATATATATGTAAACATTATAATTATGGTACAAGTAATAGGAAAACTATTACAAAGTACAATGGCAAGTAAATGGTACCTGTTCGGACTGAATTATCTTAGTGTATAAATCCTTTCTTTTTAAATATTTATTATGTACTAATATCACTATAAAACTGTCATGATGAAGAATATGTATAAATTGTGAGAACATGTCTTACCGCAATATCAAATGATTATGTTAAAGTTAGGCTACTCTTAAATGAACGCATTATCCAATACATTGAAGAAAAACATTTATATATTATATCATGCACCTTAAAAATATCAAAAACTTATTATTAACTGAGACGCATTTTTTGATATCAAAGCAATACATGTACTATAATTAAGAAATAATACTGATACATAAGCTATATATAAGATAATGAAAATGAAGGCTGACCATAAATCTTTTCAAAACGCATATACAAAATAGAAGGAGATAAAAAATTTCAAAATCAGCCCTCCAAATATACAAATTTTTTTAAAATGCTCTTTGCATTTGGAACAGGGCAGATATAATTATGTTTGCAATACAAACATGCAAATGGTGTTGGGAAAAAACCTTTGCCCCCATGGCATTTTTTGGACCTAGTCGGCGGACATGACACACTGTTTGGGCCCCTTTACCTCCTTGTCCCATTGAAAACTTACCCCTTGGAGAGCTCCCCTGCCTTTGGGAGTCGGGAACATAGTTTTAAGCAAAGGTGTATGATATAACCCATAAAGAAAATCCACAATAGTATACATTACGATCTGGCTGCATCAATGAAGGGAAAAAAAAATGTCACCCAAAAACAATGAAGTACTACCAACATGCAATTCAGGCATTGCCACCATGCAAGGCCCCAAAGGGACTTGTATCTTTTACAAATTTTTTTTAAATATATGGAGAAAACGTGTTCATAACTCTATACAAGCCCCTAGAAAGATACATACTAAATATGGTTCATCTGTATGTCACCACACAAACTGAGGAACTCAGGCTAATTGAGAACATGACAATTTGTTAACTGGGCTTTTTTAATTTGGAACACGAGGATATGAGCGATATTTCAAATTTATAAATCCACTCATGGCCGGGATTACTTAACGAAATGAGAAAACCTTTTTATTCTAGCTACAAGGATATTTCTGCACACCACTTGATCAAAATTTTAAAAAAGACATGTAGCAAAAATTTTTAAGCTATAATTTTTTTAACCAGGGACTCATCACTTTTTAATTGATCCTGTTTTAGCCTAAACAAATCGACTTAAAATAGTTAAGGGGGTCGAGTCAGCAACATCGTTTAACCTTTTTAAAATTCCTGTTTCATAAGGCTAATTGGAATAAAAAGAATTCACCCCTTTTATGAGGCACAGAGGCCTTAAATTTACCCAATAAGAGAAAGAACATATCATAAAATTTAAAAAGGGTCTTTATGCAAGGGCAAAGTTAAGCCCTCATCTTACACTAAGTTAAATAAACAACGGCAAATAAACATGTTTAAACGACAGTCGCCGTCAAAAAAAATCTGTCCTTGAATACTCCGTGTCTTTGTGATATCTATTTTAGTTGTGGCAAAAAGACGATTTTTCGATTTCAATTTGAGTGGAAGTAGGTAATTTCTATGTCCAAAAAATTTTTCATTAAAATGGGGGGTCAAAAGATAAAACTTCAAATAAAAAAATCAATTCTGTTTTATATATCAAACCCAATTAAATCTACATTACAAAGACCAACGACCCGTCACGTCCAATTGATAAAGAAATAAGAGAAAAAATGCAAAAATTTTTGGGGAATGAATATGTAAAAGGTATAGAGTGAGTCCCTTTAGCAAAGGGCTTCGGCACGAGGGGGCGGGGCTGCAATGCTGTCGCAATAAGCAGTCATACAATTGTGATATACAGTATAGTTAGTTTTCAAGGAAGCCTAAAACGATTAACATGCTTTGCCGTTTTAAAAATTTTATTTTTAAACCTAATTTTTCTGTGAAAAAACTCTTTATTCCCATGGTGTATTTGTTTGATTTTCTTTATAATCTACAAAAAAAAACACCAAAAAAAAACAAACTACCTGTAAAACACTAAAAGGGTACAACCCGTCGGGCTTTTTTTCTACATCTGTGACATTCGGGGGCTTAATTGTTATAAAAAAAAAGTAAGATTGGTATTTTTCGTTTCAAACTTTTAATTTTTTGGTGTTTTTTGGTATAACTGGGTTTAATAAAAAAAGGAAAACTCGGCCTTATTCAATACTTTAAAATATGTAAAAAAATTTTAAAATAAAAAATGTTATTTTTTGTTTATTTTGTAGTTACGCCCTTTCGAAAAAGCCTTTTATTTTTAAAAGGGAATTTTTTTTTATATTGCAGAACGCCCACCCAAATGGAAGCAACCAGAGACGCCGCTCTCTTTTGCCTGACTATATTTCGTAAAGATTTTGTCTGAGACCCTTTGAACCAGCTTCTTCCTTTCTGTAAATCAAATTGAAAAAAACTGTTGAGATTATCGAAGAAAACTTTTGTTGGGAAAGACTTTGATATAGTGTCGCCCATAATTAAAGCGGAACCCTTAAAAGGATTCTAAAACATTCATTTGGGTTTCAACATTTTTCTTCCCTTTGCGTTTTTGACTGCCAATTTTCGAATTGACTTCATTTTACGACGAATCTGTGCAATGCTAAGTCCTTATACGGTTAGAAAAAGTCATGCCCAATTTCAAGTTGTGTTTTCTAAATACACCCCAGCTTGAAAATTCAAAACCTCAATGCATACATTGGGGGGACAGGATTTTGTGTCTACCCGTGAAAAAACCTTGATCAGCGTATGTGTTTATACAAAGATTCTCCTACAACAGGGTTGAATTTTTTTAAAAATTGAAATTCCCTTTTTAGATTTGTCGGAAATTAAAAATGTCAGTAAATCAAGTGACGCTTCAAAAACCGTTGCGTATCTAAAAGTTACATTTAGAGAAGATGAAAGTGTCAGGAGATCAATCATTTAAAGGTTTTTGGCACAAGATTGTTCGTTTCCAGTTGTGTTTAAAATAAACATCGAAAATTTTTTCACGTGGCAAGCTTTTGGGTGCAATTTTTAGCAAAATAGGTAAAGTGATAAAACGAGACTTGTTCTGTAATGAGCATGTGGAAGATCCAAAGGAACAAAGAAAGGTTTAAAGTAGCGAAAATAAAAATATGATCACAGACAAAGATTGATAATGATAATGATATTAGGACCTGATTGGAAGCCTCCTAAAAAAAAAAAAAAATTAAAAATTTAAAAAACCCTTAACAAAAACATTTTAGAATTAATGAGAGTTTGTCAGATATGATAGCAGCTCAAAAACCCTGATAATTGATACCAAAAATAAATAAACGCCTTTTAAAATTTTTAACATTTGCAGCAAATAAAGCAAATCATCCCCGGATTAACATTTTTTTACGATTTCCCCTCAATAAATCAAATTTTTGGGGGAATCAATAGTGTTTTGTAAAATTTATAAAGGGTTAGAAATTAAAATGTAAATTGTGATGTTGTTTTAGGTTTTGTTTTTTTGGATGGAATGGGGTTTTTGAAATTAGGTATATATTTAGTTAACCATATTTTTTGTTTATGTTTTAGGGTTTGGGTTGTCAGGGGTTTGAATTTAACAATAAATTTTTTTGTTCTTTAATGTTAAACGGGTTTTTAAATATATAGTTTTTTTTATTACACAACTTGTATGAAAATAGAAAAGAAGTGTTTGGTACATAGTTATGTTGCATTTGCCCGGTAGTAAGCTTTTTCATGTACGGTTTTTATTATTTTTTTTTACGACCCTAAATATAGTTTTTTATGTTGATTCGTGTTAACATTATTATTTTTTTTAAATAATTGTTCAAAGTTCAATTTCTGTTTTATTCTTGGGGCGGAAATATTTTAATTAATGGTGAAAATTTGCTTGGTATTCAATGTGTTAGTTTTCTTTGATGCCGATGTATGTTGTATGCATTTTTTTTTTTTTTTTAGTATTAATTTTCAGGATCCAAGTATAATGTAAACATTTAAATAGTATCTTTTCTGTAAGTTATGCGTCAGGCTCATACCATATGTTTTAAAATGTTTTTACTTAAAAATTTGGATTACAATAGATGTGTCTTTTTTTAAAAAGACAGTATTTGTGTTTAAAATAATACCCCAAGAAATTACCTGTATCTCATTTTGCCTCTAGTGTAGCATAAAAAATCGTAACTAACAAAACAGTGCCGGTTGTTACCAGCATTAAGCCCTTTCCCGCAAATATTTGTAAATTTTATTGGTTTTTTTTCTAAACGAGTTTTAAATGAAAAATTTTGACATCATTAATAGTTTTTTTTTCTCCCGAAAATTGCATTTTTTGCATTTACTCTTTTCAACGAGGCCGACGAT
>CM037794.1:8811644-8848316 GCA_021229015.1 Solen grandis
TTTCATATATTGAATCTGTATTAAATCATCCATGTTGTTTTCCCAGGTCTTGGCCATGAACTGCTGCTGGAGTTCCATGCTCACAGGGAGAAGTTACTGCAGGAGAGACTTACCATCACTGCTCAAAATGACGGAGGTCGACATCGGCAGCTCGTGCTTCATTCCCGTGTCCTAGGTATGCTAGCCAAATTTCTATATGTGTCAAAAAATGTCATAAATGCACAATTATGAGTCAATATTAGGATAAATCAGAAACACATGGATTAGTTAGCCTCTTGTTGGAACACGGCCTCTCTATTATGATGCTATAATAACAATTGAAGCTTAGAAAACACATTGGACTATATTCATGATGACTGTTATAACACACATTATGTCCCATGTTGGACCACATTAAATTGATATAAGTGTTACAATGGAGAACATTACCAGGGTTCTCACCAAGTCTTAATTTGGAGACCAGGTGAAAAAGAACTCTAGTTTTCCTGTATAGAAGTTCCATTGTCAATAAATAAGAGGACTACAACTTTTTTTGCAAATCATTTTCAAGGTCACATAATTTTTAGAGTCCTTCTGAGAATCTTGATTGTGATGGCTCTTCACTGTTCAATGCATGTATGAATAAATACATGAACATTTTCAAAACTTTGTTAGTTCATCCAACCTTAAAGATTATCAGTTTAAGAACCATTTAATTAATTTTGTCACAAAAATATTCACATAGAAACTTTTTTCAGAAGCATTACTTCTCTGCTGTTAAATAAGATGTTTTTTAAGGCTCTGATAATTAATTTAGATTTGTAAAGGCCTTTTGCAGAGTGTGGTTAAAAAATTGGTAATTTCATCTTGTATAGGAAGAAAACTTGCATGTAGGTTTATCACATCAAACTTGATACACAAATTTGGCTTAATTATATTGTAGCCATACCGGTAGCTCATAGTGATCATAGTTTTAACTTTTTAAAGCTCAAAATATGTGTTAATGTGACGGACCAATGGGTCAATGGGTGATACACGGTACTTTATATTTGCAGGGAAAGGGAAAGGTACACCAGCCTTGAAGAATGGAATCAAGTGCCTGTTTGTGGATGATGATAATGACTCTGATGTGACAGACTGGCAGGGCTTTGAATAATCTCCCCTGGACATATCAGCTGTGCTCTTCAGGAATAAGATGTTCATGTGACCAGTGATAACTCGCATTTATTGGAATATTGAGTAAAAATCATGTTGGTTTCCAATTATATTTAATTAGGTTGTGTTTTTCATGGACATGTGATCTGGTGTGTTTTCCAAGGATATGCGACCTAGTTTGTGGTTTCCAAGTGTGGTTTCCAAGAATGTAACCTTGTTTGTGGTTTCCATGAATGTGTGACATGTCAGAGTGATATAGGGTTGATGATTCTGTGTTGCTAATTTATGGAAGATAGGAGAGATTTAATTATATCCCCTCTTTATTTACACAAGAGGGGGCTATAATGGAATCACCCCTCCCATTCCATCATGTCTTGTACACTTTGTATACAGGAAGACAAGGTGTGATGCAGAGGTATTGATCACCTTTGGTGATAGTTCTAGTTTAATTTGGAAATGATTTCTCAAGTGCAGCTAATGTTGTACACTTGAATAGGTATTTCAGTAATTACTATAAAAAAAACTATAAACTTTAAGACATGCTGACCCCATGTGATTCATGCAGTTGTCTTTTTTTTACATTCCCATGGCTGATGGTATTTTTCATAGTTATGTCATCTTGTTTTTTATTGGTTGAACACAATGATATGGAACTTAAACAGAATAGTAGACTACAATGAGCTACAGTTAACCCTTATTAAACTTTTACCTCTTTGCAGTGAATTATGAATGTTTCTTTGATGTTTTCAGTTAGTTTGTTTTTATTTGAATATAAGAAATATATTGAAATTTTGTAAAAATGAAAGTGTACAAACTTATGTGCATCGTACAAAGAAAATGAACATTATAAAATCAAGGGTGTAAAATTCCACTCTGACTGACCTAGGCGAGTGAACATTAGTGCAGTTAGTGAAAAACAAGGACATTTCTTTTGTTTTTCTTTGTATTTCTCTAGATTTTACTATGCAGTATTTTTCTCTAGATTTTACATGTGCAGGGGGAAAAACAAGAATATTTATTTAATGCTTTTCATTGGATTATAGGGAAATATCAGTGAATTAAAAACGGTAATTTCACTTTTTGAAACAGTGAAAATTATCCTTTTGATAATTTTCACTCTTAAGCTTGAACGACCTTTTGTTATAAAATAATCGTTACGTCATTTGTGCTGGGTTTTGCGCAAGAAATGACGTCATAAAAAACGTCAATTTTGACATCTTTTGTGAATAAAACAGCTAATTTCTGGCCTTAAAAGCATTAAATAAAAGAAAAAATATTTGTTTTGGTGAAAGATTGATGTATAATTTCATTCGTGAACATAAAAAGATGAATTTTCACTCGAGTATTTACCACTGGTGATATCATTTTTATGTTCACTCAGTGAAATTATAAATGATCTCACACCAACAATTTTCCTCTATTTCTTTTGTATTTTTCTAGATTTTACCAGTGCAGTATATTTCTCTAGAATTTACTAGAGCAGGGTTAGGGAAAAACAAGAATATTTTGTATGTCTCAAGATTTGACTCAAAGTTTGAAAGGGCCAGTAATTATTTTGGGAATATTTTACCCCCGACAATAAAATTTGAGATACTGTTTACAGACAATATAATAGCAATAGGAAAGAACAAAACACACACACTGTATGAGGTAAGCTATGGCAAGGGTTTGGAAAACAAATTATACATATCCTTCTTGAGAGTTCCTGGGTTGCACCAGTACAAAGGGCGAGGGAAAGTCATGAATAATTCTTGCTTCCAACTCTCAACCCCTCAAATCCATTGTCAATGATGACTGAAACGAGTATTTGTGTTCATTCCTTGCTTTACCTTTCAAATACACCAGAATTAAACTTGATCAGACTGAAAGAAGTCATCAGTCAGAATGGTTATTTATGCAGTATTATCTTCACATTTTAAAAGAAGTCAGGAGTAGTGACAGTATAACTCACTTGCTGATCTGGTTTTACACCGGTTCAAGTGGGAATTTCTATATAGCTGTCATAATTAATGCTATTTAAGTTAGGAGCAGCAGTTTTCCCCCTTTTTTTATCAAATGGGGATAAAGTGGCCCAAATTTTGAAATATTTTGTGCTTTCATTTAGTTTTGAGCATCATGGAAAACCCTCCCTTGCTGATCTGGTTTTGCCTGGTTGCAACTCATATTTTGATAAGTGTCAATTTAAGTGCTATTGATTTACCTGCAAATTTATTATTTATACATCTGTTTTTTATATACATAAACATAACAGGTGGCGAATTGGTATTTCATAGTTTTAATGTTGTAATCTGTTCAGATGGTGTTAATATATTTTTGTAAATTTTTTTGTGATTCTAGATCAAAAATGTAAAATATGTAAAAGTAAATAATTTTGTACAGCATTTTCATTTAATTATGAACTTTCATAATCATAAATACGCCTGCTGAACTTCATTGAAGTGGATATACTATTCTTTTTATGCACATGCCAATGTTTTGCCTGTTTGTAACAATCTAGAACAAGTGAGTCCCAACAGGAGAGATTTTTTGAGAGAGGTTAGACAGGTATGTGGGAAATCCACCTGATAGAGTTTCTTAGTTCAAAAGATGGGACATACTGTACAATCATGATTTTTTTTTGTATATAAAATTTTCTGTAATTGCGTTTTATTTCGTTGGTACATGTATTGATTGATGTTCTACCATATGAATGGTTTTCTGGTGAGTGAAGTTAAACACAGGTGGATATTTATTTGACGGATGAGACAAATATCCAAGAATTACACCTGACAGCGTTTAACATTAGTCTTAAAGGAAAAAAGCGATACTAACTTTATTTTTCATTGACATTAAATTTTGTGGACTCTGTAATTACGGTAATTATTCATAGATTCATGCTCTAGAAAATATGAGATTTTCCATGAATAGTTTTTATGGGGTTACCCATGAAATTGATGAAAATTTGTCCTCTGCAAAAATGAATAATTACACTGTACACTGTGCTGGATTTCAAAATCTGTCGCAATCAGTCACAGCACAAGGGACTTTGATACAGAGAACACCAGATTTACACCCAACTTGGAGGATTTTGGCAGAACTTCTGCCTCCATGGGGATGGAGTTACTTCACAGGGGGTTGGAGGGGTGTGAAATATTGGTATGTGCATTAGGGTATGTTTGTTGCTAAGACTATACAAAATTAATTTTACGGTAAATGTTTATTTCATTTTTGTCGTGACTTTGATGGAATAATGATATATGATTATTATGTGGACTTGTCTGAATAATTATTTACAGAAATATTATATAATGGACAGATCATTGTATTGATTGTAATAACACACTGTCTTTCTTCAATTCTTTTGCAGTTTATGGCTTTTTTTTTTTCTCCAAAAAATCTGATTTTCATAATTGCTATTTTCATCTGAGATTTGCAGGATTTTATATTTTTTACTATGTTTCAAAATAAAGCTTAATATCCCATTTATGTCCTTAAAGCGTTACTGACAACCTGTACATGTAGTAAAACCTGTTTTTATCCTTAACCTCATAGGGATGTGTCTTGAGGTCTTGTCAACCAGAGGAGACCCAGCTTCTCTTGTTTGCTCATACAGTATTGTAGCTCAGATTCCGTATTGTACAGGTCCTATACAGACTTACATAGGTTTAACCAAATATATTTATCTTTGACCAAATGGATTTATCTTTCTTTTCTTTACTGTTTACGGTTGCCATGTGGTAAGAGTGTCTGCTCCGAAATTGGGAGGTGGTAGGTTCTGTACCCAGCTGCAATATACCAGTCGTAAAAAATGGTACTGGTATAGCTCTCTTGCATGGTGCTCAGCATATTAGGGTAGTTTCTGATGTCAGGATAATGTGACTGGGTTTAGTATCATGGCACATGCTCAGGGCGTGAGTTGATTTCATCATATTTAATTGACATGTTCCTTGTGAACACAAAAATTTATCATAGGTACCTAAAATTTGATATTAAAGAGGTTGAAAAAAGCTACAGTTTAAAACATGTGTATGGATTACAAACACTTATGCTACAAGTAGTTTGAATCATTTAAAAGTTAACCAAATCATCAAACCAGCATTATAATAATAATTATATTGGAATAGTGATGTAACAATGCAAATTTATACATTCTTGTGTACTTGAGCTATGTTTTTATTGGAACTCTCTTGTTATATGTTGGTGTTTTTAGCTTGACTATATAAAGTATATCAAGCTATTTTACTTATCCTGGAATCAGTGTCATATTCAAGGATTGAACTTAAATTTCATGGTTTATCGGTGTATGAAATACACTGGGGCTGTTCAAAGTGAGGGGAGTCTGAAGAACAACTTTAAAAACCAAACATAATGGCTGTAAAATTGCTTTGTTCAGGTTTGATGCTGTTAACTTTTTGCAATCTATACTTATACACAATAAGGAGCTTTAAAGTACAGCTGCTAGTTTTTTTATTTACCCTGAAAAATAATCCTTGTATATTGCATCTGAATAGAGATCTGACTTACTAACCTTGATGAAAAGTAAAAAAGATGAAAACAATCCTTTTCCAATGCAAATTTGAATATTTCAGAAACATATTACTTTAAAAGTACAAACTGACATCATCAAACATCATGATTTCTAGTTTGACATCGTGAAATGTTTATATTGCAGTTCACAATTTTACCGTCCCTGGTGCTTGAGTTCTTAGAGCATCCACCTCAGGACAAGGAGGTTGTGGGTTTGATCTCCAGTCATAACATATCAAAGTTGTCCAAAATGGTACTAGTAGCTCCCTAGCTTGGCACTCTGCATTTATACTGGATAGTTCTAGGACTGGTTGGCCCAGTGTCAAGAAAATATGACTGGGTGTGGTATCATGCCACATGTCTGCAGCCTGATACTGCAGTTTGGTAGCACATAATCATTCTGTAGTAGACATAATGACTGAAATACTGTTGGTGGAACTCTTAACCCAATAAATGAACAAACAGTTCACACTTGGCCATTAAGTAAAATATCACTGAAAAATGCTATTGAAATGTAAATATTTGTGTGGGAGTGTTAAGATAACATTTCAGCCAGTATTTTTATATTCCATCACGTCACATCATAGATATGTGGCATAATATCACACCAAGTCATTGCACTGTAATGTTTCAAATGAACAGTATGATACTAATCACTTCATCCACTCAGTGTGACATGACATCACAACCATCCAAGGCATGGCATATTTCATCCATAACCATGTGGGATTTTACCATGATCAGTATAAGAAACCTAGGGCACATTGCACAACTCTGATAAAGATGGACACAATAAACAACATAAGGCACACTAGGTTTTATAAACCATTTATTTGATTATATACCTTTTCCCAATAATAAAAAAATTCACAGCAAGAGGGCCCTAGTGGCTCATGGTCGCTCACCTGAGAAACATCAGGCTTAATGACAAATATAGGTCACTTTGGATGTTAACTGGCAATCTTCAACAGCAACCATATTCAAGATCTCACTTTGATTACTGTAATCACTCTAAGCCTAGGGACACCCTTGAAGAATGTGACTTAAGTTTTGGGACACTTTCCATCCAATAATTTTTAGTGACTAAGTTTTGGGACGCTACATTTTTTTTTTTTTTTTTCAAAACTACCTGTTTCAGGTATGTTGGCCTACATTATAGACACCCAGTGCATAAAATTTGTAGCCATGAGTTTACCTAAACATGTTTTGGTATGTTTGTGTGTAAAATGGTATGTGTGCCATTAACCATATATAAAAACAGCATGTGAGGACTTTTGAATATTATTTTTTTCACAAGTTCATGTCCAGAATAATATATTCGTGAAGTTTCAAGTCTGTAGTACAAATACTTTCAGAGTTACATGCGTCATATTGGGGAAAAAATCTTTTAAGTGTCTCAAAAATTTAAAGCAGCTTGTTCACAGATCTGTGTGTATTACCTCTATCAATACCAATCTACAGACACCCTATGCTACATTTCAGGATTGCATAATAAATGGGCCTTGGTTTCTCCATCACAGGCTATAACATTATGAATGGTAAAAACTATTTAGAATTATAAACCTATGTTTAGAAGTTATATTTTTGTTTGCTGTCACTTGACTGATCACATTCCCTCACGCATGCGATCACTTCATATACTGAAAATCATAATATCCCTTACAAATTGGTTACCTGGCACTGGCATAGACGCCATGTTGTGGAATGTGTAACATGGTATAGCAAGCACCTACTTCAGGGATAGTGTTTTTTCCTGTGCAATGTGACCTACACTTGCTGAGTCTATATGTCAGGAAATAAAGACTTCCCCAACATTAACATAGGAGAGTCTTTTTTTTATTTCTTCCATTCAACTGTGAACATGTTGCTTTAAGAGTGAATACAATATAATCATATACATAATTTCTGCTCCAAATTAGTAATGACTCGGCTCCAAATTACCAAAAACTTTGCTCCCAATTAACGGTGACTTGATTCCCAATAACAAGCAACTCTGCTTTCAGTTAATAATGGCTTGTCTCCTAATTACCAGTGACTGCTCCCAATTAACATTGACTGCGCTCCCAAATACCATTTACTAGTGACTTAGCTTGCAATTAACAGTGACTTATCTCCCAATTAAGTATTTGTTCCCAATTAACAGCAACTCTGTTCCCAATTAAAAGCGACTTGGCTACCACTAAACAGTGACTTGGCTATCAATTAACAGTGTCTTGACTCACAATTATGTGTGACTTGACTCCCAAACTGGTTTCCCCATGAAAGTTACCAGTGTACAACATTTTGTCTCTATAATCTTATCTTAATTGAACTTCTTAATTCAGCAAGTTTTTTTATTCTGATGATGGCTTTTGGGAGTAATAGCATCATTTTCTTAAGTTATGGGAAAGAAAAACATTGGGATAAGAAGCAAATTTGGGGAATTCAAGAAATATTCAGAGGGGGAGACATCTACGAATGGCCTTAAGTGGATTTTTAAAAAAAAAAAATACAGATAGCAAGTCACAATTCTGACATCAGAAAATTTATGACTAACGATGATGCATGGTGAACACAGGTCTCATTTTGAGTATGCCCTGCTCAGCTACAAACATAATTGAGCAGGTTTCATTTTATTACAAGTACTTTATTTGATGGTCCTCAAAGATCCTGAAATACTTACTTTTAGTTATTGATAATCAATATTCACTCACACATGGAAACAAAGAATCATAACTTCTAATCTTTTAAAAGGTATCTAACCAGGTATAAGAAATTGTTTTAACTTTACCCAACAAACAGCTGTGCCAAAGCATTTTCAAATATGGTCAGTAGCTTTTGAGATTTTTTTTTTCAACATATATACATATAAGGACAAGTAGCCCCAACCTGATTCATGAATCAGAATTATTTGAACAATCTTGCATATAAGGAAAAGTAGCCCCAACCTGATTCATGAATCAGAATTATTTGAACAATCTTGCATATAAGGAAAAGTAGCCCCAACCTGATTCATGAATCAGAATTATTTGAACAATCTTGCATATAAGGACAAGTAGCCCTACCCTGATTCATGAATTTGCCAAAGTACTGGTACATATAAACCAAAATATTTTTGGATCAGGCCAATAGTTTCTGAGAAAGTTTTCACTATCAGTATATATGTTTTGTTATTTTACAGATCTAAATTATAAGAACAGTTTTATTGGGAGTTACCAAAGGAACATCTATGCCAAATATTTTGAAATCTGGTCAGTAGAACTGGAGAAGAATTGTTTAATTTTCACTAACTATATACATTTCAGGAAAACTAGATCCATCCTAGCAGCCATGTTTTTTTACAGATTGGAATAATTTGAACATTTTAGTGGACGGTTACCATAAGAACTTCTGTTAAGACATTTTGTAATCTGTCTATTAGTTTTGGAGAAGAAGATTTTTTAAGTTTTTATTATAAATATACAAACGAAAAATAGCCCCACTCCTAGCAGCCATGTTTTAATTTAGAATTATTTGGACATCTTTGAAGAAATTTTCCGATGAAACATTTGTGCTTAATTATTAAGAAATATGGCAGTAGCATGAAATCAAATTCTTTGAACAACTTCGAAAGACTAACACCCAAGGAACATTTCCCCATCATGTTTATCAAAATATACTGATAGGATTGGTGAAAATGTGAGGAAATCGTTGACACCAGATGACACAGAACGACAACATGACCGGTAAAAGAGCTCACCTTGAGCACTTTGCACTCAGGTGAGCTAAAAGACAATCTTAAAGCTATAATTCTGGTTAAATAAACATCTGCTTATATTGATTAAAATAGTCATTTGTCATAAGTTAACAGACGTAATTTGACATTTAGCATCAAAGATACACAAGACAATGTTGAAACGAGCTGTCTGTCAGCATGCTCAACTATTCTAATGCTTGTCAATAAAAATAAATATTGCAATTAATGGCAAAATGAGAATCTCTGTATTATCAAAATATACTCAAGAGCAATAAACATGTGCTCCAAGTTTTAAAGCAATATCTCAGAAAGTTCATTGAAAAAGTGAGTTTGTACAAAAAAAATAGATCCAAGACAGTGTTATGTACTCTTGACATGTACAACTACAGATAAAGGTGATGGTCATAAACAGGTAATCAAAGTTTCAAAGCAATACTTCAAACTGTTTAGTGAAAAAAAAATGAGATGGTGTGAAAACCTTTACTAAAATTCTAAATAAAAAAGGGGCATAACTATTTTAAAATTCATGACAGAGCCTTACCCCCAACACAAGTATGCAATTTCATGCATGAATTATGAGGTACATACATGTAAAGAAATTGTAGATAATAGCTATGTTAAACAAAAGTTTTAACATTTTTTCTAAGTCCAAAAAGGCCCATAAATTTGCAAAAATATTTGGAAGAGTTATTGCTTCTGTTTTTACTTGAAGTTTGAGGGACATCCATCAAGTAAATGTGGAGATAATGGCAATGTTAAACATAAGAATAACTTTTTTTCTTAGTCCAAAAAGGGCCATAAATATGCAAAAATATTTGGAAGAGTTACTGTCCCTGTTTCTACTGGTTGGTCTGATGATGATAAACATATGCGTGAAGTTTGAGGGACATAATTGATTCCATTGAGTAATAGTGGAGAAAATGGCAATGTTAAACAAAACCTTAACATTTCTTGGGACGCTGACGCCGACACAGACACCAACACTGGGGTGACTTCAATAGCTCATCCTATTCTTCAAATAGTCGAGCGAAATAAAGTATACAACATGGAAGTAAACTAATACAGTGGAACCTCTCTGAACTGCACTGTGCCTGGAACAGCTGAAATGTCCAGTTTTTCAGAGATGTGCAGTGGCCATGGTGCCACACATCAACTTAGTAGGTGCAATATGGTCCAGGTAAAGATTCAAAGAGTGTAAAACCCACACAATGTACTGTTTCTTTTGATCTCCAGTGACGAATGCTGTCTCATTGACATGCCACTTATCAAAACTTTAAAGAGTTTGTTTGTGGTGAGCCATACAAATAGACATTACCTGTTGTGTAAGATTTTTTAATTTTTTACAACTGCTACATTATGACATTGGTGTTATTTTTTTCATGAGTAGAATTGATATCTATCTAGCTTCACTCAACTTCATATAAAAAAGTATGGCTAGTAGACTGCTTATAAGACAACCCTAAAATTTTACAACCCTGATCTGAGGGAAAGAAACCCACTTTATTTAAGTGAGAATATACAGTACTAGATAAAACTTAAACACCAATTAATTTCACAACACAACCTACAAACACATAATAAAAATATACAGACTTCAGAAATTATTCGGTATATTTTTCGGAAATGAAACACTATGTTCATGTTGTTTTTTTGTCGCATGTGCAGTTTAAAGAGGTGAAAATAAGCATAATTTATCTAAATATCACGAAATTTTCAGAATTCGGAATTCAGAGGTTCCAGTTTAGAGAGTGTTTTTCAATATGGAATATATTGGGAAAGAATCAGGACTTTTGAAATTGTGCGGTTTAGAGAGTATTTTGGTGTTTTGAGAGGTTCCACTGTCTTTTGTTTGTTATAATGCACTGATTTCAGTCCATCATCAATGCCCATTTCTTAATGTCTATTATCACATCACTTTATATCATATGAGCGTATAATATTTGAGATTAAATCTAACAACTCTGACATGTTGCATTATCATTCATTAAGTGTCATATGGGGACTGCATGCCTCACAATACTGAAGAAAGGTTATGTAGAATATAAACAATATTTGTTCAGTTTTGTCTGTTAACTTATGGCATATTTAAAATAAATGTACTCACACACACACATTGGTAATACATTTCTTTTAAGAGATAAAATACTAAGTACATGTATCTCTCTCTCTCAAAAAAAAAGAATAGATCTATATACAGGCGAGACTTGTTATTTCAATAAAAATGAAATCACCATTTTTATGAGATATGAATGTCTATATATGAATTAATTTTAAAATGATCATAAAGAGATATTTCACACAATTTGTCTATACTTGTCTAATATATGTATTACATATTATAGCTTAAACATGATACTAGCATTAATCAGTTGAATTCAAAACATTACAGTTTGCATCATTTTAATGTGAACTTTTTGAGCAATAAACAATGAAAGTGTGAAAGCTTATAATTATTAGGGCTTTTAAAACTGCTTTTTTGCACCTCCATTTGAGCATGTTGGCACGTGTCGAGATAAAAGAAATATATTGAGATATAAAAAAAACGTCAAAATACAAAATAAGAATGGGTTTTATATATATATGTTAAAATAGAGAACAAGAGGGTCATCATGGCCCAAGAACGTTCACCAGAGTACAATCAGCTTAATTTAACAATTCAGTTTAACCTTGATTAAAATTTCAGATGGAAAAAATTTAACAATTCAGTTTAACCTTGATTAAAATTTAAGATGGAAAAAATAAACTAAGTTACTATACAGATGATAAGTAAGAAAACTAACCAACTGTGCAATGACAGTATAGAACCATGGCCTTATGATCGGTTCAAAACAGAATTTAATTTTGTGCAATGGTTTGAGAGGAGAAGAAAATTAATATCATGGTCAATTATTGCATAAATTACTTCAAAATATAAGATCTCGCTAAAGTATGCCTATAATAGTTATATTATTGTCCGTTAAGGCTAAGCATTACGTGTGGCCTTAATTTGGAATTTCATATGAAAAAATTATTCTTGTAAGATCTTGTTATAATAAAAATATCCCCTAAAAGCCAAAACTGTAAATGTATGGATGAGGTCTTGAAAACAGTTCAATTCTGATAGCTAATTAGCTAGCAAGGATATATTTAAAATTTTGTACAAAAATATATGCTGGTTTCACTATAATTTACAATGTATTCAAAGAAACTTATATATTAAATACTCAATACTTTGAAAGAATTCCATAAATTTACAACTATACAAAATAAATTTATAAAGGGAGATAAACAATACATATTAGAGTATGAAAAAGAAATGATTACTCCTTAGGAATCTAAAAAAATAGTCTAGATTATTATTATAATAAGGAAACTAGAAAACCCCATGGGAACCTAATTTTTAAAGGGATCAACTTCATTTTAGCAATTTGGTTGAGAAAACTTAGATGACCATTAATTTTTGTGCAAAATGAAATATAATTCTGACTATTGATTTCAGAGATTTTTCTATAAAGAGTTTATAAGGAAACTGAAAACCATGTGGGGTTCTTTTTTTAAGGGAGCAACTTCATTTTAGTAATTATGGTAAATGACTATGAGGTGACCATTTATGCCAAATGAAATCAATTTGACTATTGGTTTCAGGAGATGATTTTTATCATTTTTTTTTAAAATAAAATGGTGTTGGTTGCCATGGCAACCAGAGTTCTGCATGGATAAAGTATATTTTAGCAACTTTTGTGAAGATCCACCCAAGGATCATTCATGCCAAGTTTCATAAATTTCTACCCAGCAGTTTCAGTTCAGAAAATTGTTGATGATGAACGACGACAGATAGAGGGTGATCCCAATAGCTCACTTTGAGCACTTTGAGCACCTTGTGCTCTGGTGAGCTAAAAGGCGATGTGGACATGACGAGTCTCACCTGTATATCATGTATCAAAAATACAATTTATCAAAAAATTATTTTCAAAATAAGATATAAAAATCAATATCAAAATATACACAACTTATTTTTAACAGACTGTAAAATCTGTATTCTTCATGAGCTATTTATTTTTCTTTGGCTTAATGAAGGGCATTAACTCCATGATAATATGTTCATTAAATTATGTCAGCTTAAAAAATGATTTTACGTTAAAATGCAGTAAAATAAGCAGGCCTCAGCAATCAAGAGAAACATGATTTCATAAGAGTTGTTTAGTCAATCTGCAGAATTATCATAAAAATATAATGCTGAAACCATCCAATTTTTAATAATACTTTAACAAATTCTGTATCAGTGACAACACATAAAATCATGGACTCATTACATCATCTATTAGTTAATTCAACTCCATAAGGTTATGGAACTCTAATGCATGGAAAATCATCAATGGAGGATATACTTATTATTATTATGAGTTAACTCAATTATATAGCACTTTCAAGCAATGTAATGTCAAAAGTGCTTAAGCAAAGAAACAAATAAAAAAAAAATTAAAATAACTGATTCACCACACACATACACACAAATCACCACGCTCACTCACATTGTAATATAAAAATATATAATTAATAAAGCATCAGGTTTCTGATGGAGGAATTAGATACAGTTAACTCCCCCAACAGCAAGGAACCAAGTAACTGCAGTAAAATGAAATAAACTAAAAATGATTAAAATAACTGATTCACTAACAGTAAATCATGATTAGAAGTCCCTGAATTACCGATTAACAGTCAGGTCAGCTAAAAAAATTAAAAAAGTATCCTAGCCAGAAGCGGCTCACCGACACTGTAACAGTCAAGTCGAATAACTGTCCTTGGACGGAAATCACTAGTAGTGACCGACTAACAGTCAGGTCAGCTAACAGTTGAAGGACTACTCCAAAATACAGTAGTGACCAACTGAAACTGAAGGTAATGCATTAAAATTCCAGAACTTTTAGCTTCATAGGCCAACAAATTTATATACTCAAAGGAAAAAGAAACGCAGGAAACTAGAATCTGTAGTAGCAGGACTCAAGCTTTTACCTCCTAACCTCATATGATAGACCCCATATCATTCTAAAGCATTTATTTTGTTTGAAAAAAAATCTTTATCAAAATAATCTAAACTAATACCGTCGAATACTTTCTATTTAAAACTGACACAAAAGTTTATTCTGCGATCCTTTTTCTTTGGGTATATATTAGAAGAATGTTGATGAAAACTCATTGGGTGACCATTTGTCAGCTAATGAATCCACTATATAAGTGAATTTCATACTGCAGGTCATCTAAGTTTAAGATGTGTCATGGAATTGTAATATTCTAAAATCATAAAAATGGCTTAATGTTGTTATCAACTCAAGTCCTTGATCTGACACAAACATTCAAATTGCATACCGGTAGTCTCACTGTAGCTGACACAATCTAAATAAAATTCTAACACCAACACCCAAGAACCACTAATAAAACATGGCCCCTTAATCAATCTAGGGCTGCCAATGGCCACTGGCATGAACAACACAGAAAATGTCTCTTTGACCTGATAAATTTTTATACGACCTATCTAAAAATAATAAACAATAAAAACATTTTAATTATTTTGGATGCCACAGCAACCAGGTTTCTTAGTGTTTGTAGATTTCATCATGGATCAAATCTGTATCAGCAATTTTGGTAATGGACCACCAAGAACAAAACAAGCATATTTGTTGACTTGCCACATTAAGCAAATTACATGAAATCAAAGTCAATTATTTGTAAAATATGCCAATCCAAACCAGTGGGGTCTGGCAAAAAATGTGGGTCAGAAATTGCTATATTCTATGCCAGACCCTTTGTAAAATTTGTGGACATGCATCATTCCATTGTTCATATATACAGTGTACATTCATTTTAACCCTAGAAATGTGTCAATCAGACACAGATGCCCCACTTTTAGCCTTTGTAACAAATTCCAAAGGTGTACAATTACACATGCTGGTGAACATTATAGAAAAGTTTTGTGTCTGGCTCATAGTTTTGGAGATATAGCTATTATTATTTTTTTTAAATAACTCAAGGGCCATAACTTAATGTTTTGGAAATATGCATGACACAGCTTTTTTTCAAGGGCTATAACTCTTCATATACTGGGCCTACAGCAACCGAAACTCTAGGTATCTAACATTGATGGTGAATATTCCTATGAAAGTTTGTGACTCTGGCTTATATAATTTTTGAGATATGTCTCCATACAGAAAAAGGTTTGATATATGGATAACAATGTTCTAATATGATAGAAATATTTACAGATAAAAATAATGTTGCAAAATTTTTATATTATAACTAATATGTTTTTGGGATCTAAGTAGACACCATCTGAAAACTATTTTTCAGTTCTGGATCTTCTGACAAAAACACACAACAAAACAAACATTTAAATGAATATAAACAAGTTCTTTTAAAGGACAATATCAAGGTAAAAGATTTTTAAGGCACTATTGTACAAAATATCAGCATTAAGTAGTAAAGTGTAAAGTAGTAAAGTGACAATGTAACATGGTCCATCCCCAGGGCCTCAAATCTATGATTTGCAAACCAATATAATGAATTATACTGGTTTGGACGCTAAATAAAGCATCATAATGGACTTCTACATATCAAAAGAACTTACATAATTTATATAATATAAATCTCCTTAACAAAATACTGATTTTTTTCCACTAATTTCAACATTAGCAGTAAATCTCCTACCTTGCATAATTTTATCCACAAAATAATTCAAATGAAAGAACATTTCAATAAATATTACAAAAACATTTAAATTAAAATTGAATAAACTCAATGCAATGTCAATGTCAAATCTGGTGCTGAGGTAAAAACACCATATTCATCAAACATGCCGACTAAAACATTTGAGGGTGGTCCCAACATCCTATAAAAGACTTTGGTATTCATGTAAATGACATTTACTCAAAGCAAACTGTGAAAAAAAAACAATAGGGCCAAGATGGCCCTTGATCGCTCACCTGAGAAAGATGATTGTTTAAGAAATAAAGATGTTAGAGTGAAAACAAAGTGAAATCTGGCTTTTTTATGGTGAAAAGGGCATAATTCCTAAATTAACTAGCCAATATCAGTTATAATTGAACCCGATTGCGAGATTATGAGCATAAACATTGTCTTAAAGTTTAAAGAAGATTGTTTAAAACAAGAGGGCCATGATGGCCCTGAATCGCTCACCTGAGTACCATTGCTTCAACTGATGTCAAGGTTTTTAAACAGACAAGGATTCTGATATAACTTAATCTAAAACATTTTACCCCTGACAATACTACACACCAAATATCTAAGCAATGGGCCATATGGTTTCAGAGAAGACTTGGGCGCAGGGTCATTTATCACCGTAGGGCCAAGACTTTGAAAATCTTTGTAATGAACCATTAGATGCTACTACATACCAAAAATCTTAGCTCTAGGCCTTATTGATTCATAGAAGAAGATTTTTTAAGATTTTCCTATTTAACTCTATGTAAAACAAGTGACCCCTGGTGTGGGGTCATTTATCACCATAGGGCTATGATTTGTACAATCTTGGTAGTGGCCCATAAGATGATGCTACATACCAAATATCTAAGCTCTAGGCCTTATGGATTCATGGAAGAAGATTTTTTAAGATTTTCCTATATAACTCTTGTGTAAAACAAGTGACCCCTGGTGGGGGGTCATTTATCACCATAGGGCTATGATTTGTACAATCTTGGTAGTGGCGCATAAGATGATGCTTCATACCAAATATCTAAGCTCTAGGCCTTATGCATTCATGGAAGAAGATTTTTTAAGATTTTCCTATGTAACTCTTGTAAAACAAGTGACCCCTGGTGCGGGTCATTTATCACCATAGGCTATGATTTGTACAATCTTGGTAGTGGCCCATAAGATGATGCTACATACCAAATATCTAAGCTCTAGGCCTTATGGATTCATAGAAGAAGATTTTTTAAATTTTCATTTTTAAAATCTATTTTTAGCTCCTGTGACATAATTATGCGATGGACCAGAACCATTTATACAACTTTAGTAGAGCTTCATCCAAGGAACATTCCTGCAAAATATTTTTCAAATTGGCCAAGCCGTTTAGGAGGAGATGTTGTTTGAAGCAATTGTTGACGCCGGACGCACGGACGGACGGACGCAGGACGCCGGACAAAAGGCGATCAGAAAAGCTCACCTTGAGCACGTTGTGTGGAGCAAAAAGAATTGGTAGAGATAAACAAAGTGAAATTTTTTTTTATTAAAAGGGGAATTTGAAAATTAATTTTGTCATTAACAATGTCATAAAGCATGAAGATGATTGCTAAAAAAAATGAAGATGCTAGAGCGTAATCAAAGTGAAATCTGGCATTTTTTTATATTAAAAGGGGAATAACTCCTGACCTATTCAACAGATATCAGCTTTAATCAAACTCAATTGAGACATAATGGTCATGAGCATTGCCATAAAGTTTAAAGATGATTGCTCAAAAGATGAAGATGCTAGAGTGTAAACAAAGTGAAATCTGGCATTTCTTTTTATATTAAAAGGGACTTAACTCCTGACCTAATTGACCAATCTCAGCCACAATTAAACTCAATTGAGACATTATGGTCATAAACATTGTCATAAAGTTTGAAGATGATTGCTCAAAAGATGAAGATGCTAGAGTGTAAACAAAGTGAAATCTGGCATTTTTTTTATATTAAAAGGGACTAAACTCCTGACCTTATTGACCGATCTCAGCCATAATCAAACTCAATTGAGACATTATGGTCATAAGCATTGCCATAAAGTTTGAAGATGTTTGCTCAAAAGATGAAGATGCTAGAGTATAAACAAAGTGAAATATGGCATATTTTGAATATTAAAAGGGGCATAACTCCTGACCTAATTGACTGATCTCAGCCATAATCGAACTCAATCAAGACATTATGGTCATAAGCATTGCCATAAAGTTTGAAGATGATTGCTCAAAAAATGAAGATGCTAGAGTGTAAACATCATGAAATCTTGCATTTTTTGAATATTAAAAGGGGCATAACTCCTGACCTAACTGACCGATCTCAGCCATAAACAAACTTAATTCAGGTATATCTGAATAGCCCTTGCAAAGATAAATATACATACCAAAAACAAGAGGGCCAAAATGGCCCTAGATTGCTCATCTGAGAAAAGTATCATTCATTGCCTGTACAAACAGATTGCTTTAGAATTAAGATGATGAGGTGAAACAATGTTCAGGAATTTTCTGACCCAATCCACAAAAGATATCATCATGACAAACATTCTGCCAAAGTTTGAAGATGATTGGACCAAAACTGTTGCCTTTAGTGTGTAAACAAGATTTTTCTAAGATTTGACCTATTGACCTACTTTTCAGTCCAACCTGACCCATTTTCAAA
Source organism: Solen grandis (assembly GCA_021229015.1). NCBI lineage: Eukaryota > Metazoa > Mollusca > Bivalvia > Adapedonta > Solenidae > Solen > Solen grandis. Next base: position 8,830,366 of record CM037794.1, read on the forward strand.
AGGGTTCAAGATATCATCAAGACAAACATTCTGACCAAGTTTGAAGAAGATTGGATCAAAATTGTGGCCTCTAGTGTGTAAACAAGATTTTTCTAAGATTTGACCTACTGACCTACTTTTTGATCCAACCTGACCCATTTTCAGAAGGATTCAAGATATCATCAAGACAAACATTCTGACCAAGTTTGAGGAAGACTGGATCAAAATTGTGGCCTCTAGTGTGTAAACATCAAAATTGTTAACGGACGACGGACAATCATGTATCCCAAAAGCTCACCCTGAGCTATGTTAGGTGAGCTAATAAAAGTTGTATGTAAAATAGTAAAGAAATTAGGGCCACAGTTAAGATTTTTGTTAAACATTTCAAAACTAGCTCAAAGATTAAAGGTCAAGGTTAAAAGTCCAAAAGTGTAACATTGATGGAAAGGTCTTGCCACAAGGAATTCACATGTCAAATATCAGTGCCCTATTGGTAACAGTTCTGAAATGACAGGCATTTTAATGTTTTCAAAAGTTACAGCAAAAATAGGGGGGTGTGGTGGAAAGATGAAAACCTAAAATCATACTGTTAATATCATTAATAAAATAACATTTTTTTGTAAGTCCACTTTTATTTGACAATGACCTCTGAGACTTCAACGAAAAGTCAATTTCGTTTTTTTTGGTTCAGACATGTATATTGAGCAAATTCAAAGTTGAAAAGGGGCCATAACTGTGTCAAAAATTTCCAGATTTTGCCCAATGTCCTACTTGGCCTTCATTTTATGAAGATTAACATATGTACCAAATAAATCAGTCAACCAGTTCATTGTTTAATGAGTGGACAAAGCCAACAGACCAACCGTCGAGGCCACTCCTATATTCATCCTCCACATTTAGTTATTTTTGCTGTTAATGTTGTCAGTGCCATTATGCCTCATCTTATATTTAAATAAGAGCATACGGTTATGTAGGGCCAAATTTCCTGACTTACAGGGCTGATATCAGCCACTATTAAACTTAGCAGAAAGTTAATGACCATAAACATTGTCACAAAGAAGAATACTGCTTAAGAAATGAAGATAGCAGAGTGTAAAAAAGGCAAGTCTGTAAGATATTTTTACATTTCAAGTGTCTGAATTGTAGATGTTTCAGTCTTATATCAGTCATAATCAACTCCACTGAAATATTTTTGCCATTATCTTTGTGTATAAGTTAAATGATGGTTACTTATCTTTAATGCTAGAGTGTAATTAAAGTAAAACCTGGCATTTTTTGGTAGTTTAAGGACCATTACTCTTGACCAAATTGGCCAATATCAGTCATAATCGAACATGGGTGAAGATTGGCTATAGACATTGTCATGAAGATTAAAGATGATTGCTTAAGAAACTAAGATGCTAGAATGTAAACAAACTAACTGTAGGCGACAGAGGGACAATGGGTATTCAATGATGTCCTCAGGTGAGATAAAAAAAAAAGGCATTGAGAATCGAACTCAAATTACCATTACAAGAAACAAAATGTTCATGCACCTAAACAGTTAAGACCACCAATTCTGTTCTGAGTTGCAGGTGATTATGGAAACTTCTATTGTTAAATTATGAATGTATAAGTACTATTTAATCTCTTTTCATTAACATTCCAGTTTCGAAAGGTCATATCTTACTAATCACTGTCAAACAATATAACATGCTCTGCTCAACAAGACTGTCAATATCATAATTTAATGATTGACTGTCTTTTACCTGGGTTAAACATGTCACAAACAGTGTTCAGTTATCTTAGGACTTTGGTCTACATGAGACAAATACAGTGCTGCCTCACAGCAATATCAACGAATAAAAAAATATAGATGTATATACATGTATATATTACTAATGTAACAACAACCGGAACATATTCAAACTGATATAACACAGAACCCAACACTAAAAATAATACTGTTATAACCAATATCTATTAGTATTATTATTTCAATAATCCTGTCTGGTAATCCATACTGTCAGACTGGGTTTCTGTCACATATAAAGGGAAATATGACAACCTCAGCTTGGCAACTTTACCCATGACAATATGAGAATCCTCCCTTGATCTCCCCTACTGCTTGCTGTTGTATGCAAGTTCTGGTTGAAATACAGCATGTAGGACAGTCCTCAGAATATTCGACACACCTGAGGGGACCCTGCTAGCAACTGCAATTTAAAACAAGAGCTATCACTGGAAGGGGTTACTTCCAAATATCACTGAAGGCATATTGCATTTTTACTGTGCAAAAATGGCATGATGTAATTTGATGTTTAACAAGATGGCCATGATAGCCCTGGATCGCTCACCTGAGTAAAGGGTTACCCAAGTAACATCCTTTAACATATAATGAAATAACCTTTGCTTTAAAGAATATGAAAAATGATAAGAGTCCAGGGTGTGATGGTTTTACTTCAAATTTTGATAAGGTCTTCTGGGGCAAAATAGGATATTTTGTCTACAGAGCTATAAATTATGCATTCATATCTAATAGTTTTTCTAGGAATATTAAAATGGGATATATCACTTGTATACCAAAAGATAATAAGCCAAAGCAGTTTTTAAAAAACTGGAGGCCAATCACACTTTTAAATGTCATTTACAAGATTGCTTCAAGCGGTATAGCTAATAGACTAAAGAAAGTTCTTGATCTTATCATTTCCAAAGAACAAACTGGTTTTATTAAAGGTCGATATATTAGTGAAAACACTAGATTATTATATGATATAATGAATTATACTAAAACTAATAAGATACCTGGATTACTCATGTTAAAAGATTTTGAAAAAGCATTTGATTCAATATCGTTTAAATTTATTAAAAAAACCTCTAGATTTATTTAACTTTGGAAACAGCTTCAAGAAATGGATATCATTACTTCTTAAAAACACCGAGGTATGTATACAATTCAATGGTTTTTTATCTGAATCCTTTAAGATCGTTCGCGGCTGTAGACAGGGGGATCCCATATCAGCATATCTTTTTATTCTTTGTGCGGAAATTTTGGCAATAAAAATAAGGAACTCAAAAGATATAAAGGGCATTAAAATCCATGGAGATGAATACAAGTTATCACAATTTGCTGATGATACTAATTTATTACTCGATGGTTCGGAAAATTTGTTAAATCATACATTGACATTATTACATAGAGTTTCAATCATTTCAGGTTTAAGTATGAATTATGATAAGACAAAAATTGTTTGGATTGGTTCTTTAAAATATAGTACTCGTTCTATTAAAACAAAATGGAAATTATCATGGGGAGAAACACAATTCAAATTATTAGGCATAAATTTTGATGTTGACCTTGAAAAATGATAGAACTGAATTATAATAAAAAAATGATTAATATGAAAAAAGTAATATCACACTGGAAAAAAAGAAAGCTAACACCCATGGGAAAAATCACTGTTGTAAAAACTTTTCTATTACCGTTATTAACACACTTATTTATTAGTCTTCCATCCCCAAATAAAACTAGAACTATCACTAAATGTGATTAATACCCCCGCAATACTGCTTTAGAAATGATGAAGTTATTAGGATTAAGAAGAAGAGTATGAAAAAGACATTTTTACATTAGTTTTTTTTCCAGATTTTTGGCCAGGTTACACAGGTGCAAACCCAGGTTATAGAACGGTGAATGTCACAGCCTCTTTATATTTGGTATACAGCATTAACACGTGGTCCCATATCATGGGATTCGATTTCAGGTCTGTCACTCATCCACTTCCTGTTTACCGACTTAGTTATATTTTCAACATAATGGTCAGTGGTAGGAAATTTTCGTAACAGTTTTCTCAGCAACTACTTATCACAGTCTCTTGATAATTGGTACACAGCCTAAAAATGTGGTCCATGATGATACCGTGGGATTTAATTTCTGGTCTGTCGCTCATCCACTTCCTGTTTACTGACAGTTTAATTTTCAACATAATGGTCAATATGGTAGGACATTTTCGTAACAGTTTTCTCAGCAACTACTTATCACAGTCTCTTGATATTTGGTATACAGCATTAACACGTGATCTCATACTGTGGAATTCGATTTCAGGTCTCTTGCTCATCCAGTTCCTGTTAACTGACTTAGTTTAATTTTTGACATAATGGTCAATGATAGGAAATTTTCGTAACAGTTTTCTCAGCAACTACTTATCACAGTCTCTTGATATTTGGTATACAGCATTAACACATGGTCCTATACCATGGGATTTGATTTCTGGTTTGTCGCTTATCCACTTCCTGTAATTGCGCTTGACTATTGTATGTAAGTGCAAGGGCAATAACTCTATACATACTACAGATAGAGTTATGGTTCTTGTGCATTGCACTTCCTCTTATTGTGCTTGACCATTGTATGAAATTGTTTTGAATTCCAACCACTAGTTTTAAAGTTAAGCTCCGGACAAGGAAAAGGAACAAAGGGCAATAACTCTGTAATTACAATAGATAGAGTTATGGTTCTTGTGCACTGCACTTCCTCTATTGTGGTTGACATTGTATGAAATTGTTTTGAATCCAACCAGTTCTTTTCAAGTTATGCTATGGACAAGGAAAAGTAACAAAGGGAATAACTCTGTAATTACTCTAGATAGAGTTATGGTTCTTGTGCACTGCACTTCCTCATATTGTGGTTGACCATTGTATGAAATTGTTTTGAAATCCAACCAGTAGTTTACAAGTTATACTCTGGACAAGGAAAAGTAACTAAGGGCAATAACTCTGTAATTCCTATAGATAGAGTTATGGTTCTTGTGCACTGCACTTCCTCATATTGTAGTTGACCATTGTATGAAATTGTTTTGAAATCCAACCAGTAGTTTACAAGTTATACTCTGGACAAGGAAAAGTAACAAAGGGCAATAACTCTGTAATTCCTATAGATAGAGTTATGGTTATTGTGCACTGCACTTCCTCATATTGTAGTTGACCATTGTATGAAATTGTTTTGAAATCCAACTTGTATTTTTCAAGTTATAATCCGGACAAGGAAAAGTAACAAAGGGCAATAACTCTGTTATAAGTCAAGATGGAGTTATGGTTCTTGTGCACTGCACTTCCTCTCCGTGTGCTTGATCATTGCATGAAGTTGTATTGAATTCCAACTTGTGGTTTTCAAGTTATGCTCCGGACAAGGAAAATGCAATGGACCGCTGGACCGACCGACCGACCGACCACCGGGTGACTCCTATATACCCCCCCAAACTTCGTTTCGGGGGTATAAATATTATAAAAGAAATTAATAATCTTTTCTATGACTGTTTGGGATGGAAAACCTAGAATAAAAAATACTGTTCTTATAAAAAATTATAAGGAAGGTGGACTGAAAATGATTGATTTACAGAGCTACATTTATAGTCTTAAAATAAAATGGTTAAAAAATTATATAAGTAATAATGAATGCAAATGTTATAGATTATTAGATTCCATAATAAATTTAAGAATATTATTAAATTGTGGTAAGTTATATGGTGAAAAAATTGTGAAAAATATGAAAAATTCTTTTTGGAAAGATGTAATTGATGCTTATGTATATCATATTGATAACTTGATATTAGTAAGATAAGTCAAGTGTTACATATGCCATTATTTTATAATCACAACCTTTTAATAAATAAAGATTATATCTTTATGCCTAATTTGTATAATAATGGAATTAGATATATTAAAGATATTTTAGATAGACATGGAAACTTCATGGAATCAAGACTTTGCTGTTCAGATTCACATGGACTATCAGTTGCCTCAGGCCCATTCTCCTGCTTGCCATCGTTTTCAAAGTCTGTTCTCTGCGGTTCCACAGGTTCTAACACAGTACCTGGGTTCTCTGGACCATCTGTTTCCACATCGGGATTCCCAGCTCTGGAGGTTGTGTCTCCTGCTAACGGAGGTACTGGACGAGAATTCTGAAGACCTTCAGGGATGGGTTGACTCTGTCCTTGCTTTACAAAATTGTGATCTTCAGGGAGGAGAGAGGGTGATGGTTACAACAAATGCATTGAGTCCTTCTCCTGCAAAAATTTTTCTACAAATTAAACATCTGTAACTACCTATCTCATCAGAGATCCAATTCAGTACTTGCATACTTGCAAAATGCAAATGAAAGCTGATATCAGGTAATTCACTTTTTTCCTTTCCTAGCTAAATTTAAGATGAAAATGAAGGATCCAGGGTAAAAATGTATAGATTATTTAATTCATTAACTTTTCAATTAAGAAAAAAACTGTGTCTCTGAGACATAAATGCCCTGGTGGGATATAGTCAGAACAAGATATCTGCTTGTATTTTTAAAAGATTATACAATGATCTACATTTATACAAAGTTTCATGATGATGTGAAGTTACCTTTACAAAAGTAGCTTAAACACAGAGATAAATCTGTGGCAGAATGACCAATTTTACCAAGTCACAGCCATAAAACTAAATAAATACTACCAGAAAATAATCCATATAATGATGTACATGTATGTCATGTTTCAGGAAGATGTAAAGTCATCTTCATAGAAAAAAGAAGTTTAAAAACAAAAGCAGAACAATCAACTTTACCATATTCATTCAATCATGAAATAATGGGTCACAGCAATAAAATTTCATAAATATTAAATGAAGACAAACATTCTGACAAAGTTTCATGAAAATTGGGCCAAAAATGTGGCCCCTAGAGTGTTATCAAGGTTTAACTAAAATTTGACTTCCTGACCTACATTTTGACCCCACATGACCTAAATTCAAACTTGTCCAACATTTTATGGAGAAAAATATTCTGACCAAGTTTCATGAAAATTGCCTAAAAATATGGCCTCTAGAGTGTTAACAAACCAAATTGTTGACGAAGGACGCTGGGTGATCACAAAAGCTCACCATGAGCACATTGCTCATTTTTTAAGGGATCATCTTCATCTTAGCAAATGTGGTATACAGTGAAACCTCATTATTCCGGACACTTTGGTCCTTGTTTAAATTTCTGGATTAATGAATTTTCCGTATTAATGAATCAATCCATATCTCTCTTCTTCTTTTTTCTTTCTTTCTTTCATACTTTCTCATTGTACGCTGTGTGTGTGTGTGTTTATATTTGTTTTCCAGTAATAATAATTATATTTAAAATTATATGCTTAGGACTATATATAACTAGATTTCATTCGTTGATACGAATGATAGGACTTTCTGCTACATTTGTCAAATACTTAAAAGCAAAAAAAGTAAGAGGATATGAAATTGCAGCCTTTAACTTGCTTTTGTATGGCCATAACTTAAATGAACTTTGAAAAATAAACCGTTTAACTTGGAGGAAATGGCAAAAGTAACTGAAAATCATTTTTTTATATCGATTTATTTAACTTGGACTATTTTTTATAATCTATGTTACAAATCAAATTTATTTAAAACGCTTACAATTCAAATTCCATCCTGTAATAATGGCTGTAGACCGCGTACAAGAGTGTGTAGACAACGTCAAGTTTGATGTCACATGACATCATAGGCATAACACAAGAGGGCCAAGATGGCCCTGTGTCGCTCACCTGAGTAAGATGGCTGTGTTAGGCATAATGACAAAAAATCTGGCATCTAAAAGTGTTTTTCTAACATTTGACTAAGTGACCTACATATTGATCCTACCTGAATTTGCACTCAACTGGGAATTCATGCAGTCATCATTCATATTAAGTTTAATGAAGACTAGGACAAAAATGTAGGCCTCTAGATTTTCTTAGATTTGACCTGGTGACCTAGTTTTTGACCTCATGTGACTCATTTTCAAACTTATCCAATATATCAATTAGACAAACATCCTGGCCAAATCTATTGAAGATTGGGCTAAAACTGTGGCCTCTAGAGAGTTCACAAGGTTTTTCTTAGATTTGACCTGGTGACCTAGTTTTTGATCCCACATGACCCAATCAATTACATTGTTTTAATAGATTTGTTTAGTTATTGTTTTAATGATATTCAGATCCAGTATATTAGAATTATTACGGGAATAACACATACACTTGGCTTTACGTTTGTCAATGCCGTGTCGTGACGACAACGCTATAGAACGTTTTAGACATTTCCCAAAAGCATATAAATAGCGCGGTTTCCTTTTGAATTTGGTCTTTAAAGGCCCGGTCACACCGCAAGAACTTTGCTGGAGCGGTGAAATTTTTTTATCACCGCTCGTTACCGTTCACCAGAAGTTGGCCCCCGCTAAAAATGCCGTATACGCTCGGCCACCGCTTATGGTCCCTCCTACCGCTCCGAAAGTTTTGAGCTGCGCAAAATATTGCGAGCGGTGAGGAGCGGGCAATTTTCCGCTCCGGGAAAGTTCGCCACCGCTCCAACAACGCCCAGTCAAAGTTTGGCACCGCTAGTCGCAAGTTCGTGGACGCTAGGGTCCGCTAGGCCAACGCAGAAATCTTGAACGCTGGACCACCGCTGCTTCGCCAGCTTTGCCCGGGCGGTGATTAAACGTTGCACAAACTTTGGTGGAGCGGTTGTAATAAGCGTTTTACGAGCGAACACGGGATTGCTGGACGGTGTCGGGCGTTGAAGTAGCGATCCATTGCGGTGATGAACTTTGGTTTGGCGTTGGTATGGCGGTGTCGGAGCGGGACCAGAATTTGGCTATAAATACGGGGAGAAATGGACCACAAGCCCATTTGAAAACGAGCTGCCGTTGAGTGCAGACCACATGTACATCGAATTTGCTTAAAGTTACAGTAAAACTGTACTACCATGGATGCTGAGAGACTTGCTCTGATTGGTGCACTAGTCCAGCAGCAGAATCAGAACCTCCTCAGATTGCAACAAGCTGTTGACAGAAGGAGAAGAGAGAGAAAAAGGAGAGACAGAGTTGTGTGGGTCAGACAGTGGATACTGAGAAGGTCTGAACATGGACTGTATGACAAGCTGATGGTCGAGCTGAGGAATGAGGATCCACGAGCCTTCCAGCACTTCATGAGGATGCTACCAGCCATGTTTAATGAAGTTGTACAGAGGCTGACCCCCAGATTGAACTTCTATCAAAGCGATCCGTTCAGCTGCGTAATCAAAAGAGGTATGCCGCTAAACCAACTTTAAACCCCCGCCGAGCCAACGCCCGCATGCGCAGAACGCCGCTCTATCAACGTTCGCGTCACCGCTAAACCAACGCTCGCTACCGTTAAGCCAACGCTTGAAGCAACGCCGGCTTCAGCGGTGCACTGCTAAGGCAACGCCCGTGTTTTCGATTTTTTCCCATTTTGTGCGCGGTGACGAGCGTTGTCGAAATTCGGTACCCTCTCCCTACCGTTCAAGAAACGCTCCAACAAAGTTCGGGCGGTGTGACCGGGCCTTAAACTGTTAATTTAATTTTTTTTTTTTAAAAAAATGAAAATAAATTTGTCATTGGTCCGCCCACAGAGCCGAGCAGGCAGACGGACCATAATTAAACAAAGTTATCAGTAAATTTGTCATTCGAAAGAGTACCCCTAAAAGTAAGTCCAATACTTCTACACCCTTCCCCCTCAAATTCTTACTTTCCTATACTATCTATCTCTAACAATAATATATGAGCCTCACACAACAACAGATCTCTCTATCTGTTGGAGGACACCTCAATCCTAAAAACACATAACCATATGAGTCTCACAAGGAGGACATCCCTAATCCCATATGAACCTTACAGAGGACACATTTTATCCTAGTTAATAAGTAATAAAGGGGTACTTTGGAATTTGTATGTAAACTATTTTTTTCAAATCCATTATGACTAAGAATACTTTCATATTTGGCGACATCGTTATGGACAAAAATGTTTTAATCTAATTTCAACCTATTTTTGGCACACATTTCGGAGGTCATGATACCTCGCTAGCTGAATTAGCTATCGAAATTAAAAAAACAAAACAATATCAAACCCTGAATTGGGCCGTTTAATTGTACTTTGATGGATGTTCATTGGCATTTTTACAAAACAAAACAAACCACCTAAACAAAATGACTATCAGACAGCAGCCAGAAGGACGGTTTCATCGGTCCCGAGGGGTCGATCTGAGGCACCTCAAGTCCGCAGCATCGCCCGGAGGGACAGAAGAAGAAGGAAGGCCAAGTTCCACCACCCCCACAACGGCTGTCTGATAGTTCATATCCCAAGCAGTAATACTTTTCCTCCTTATACCACACCCGATATTTGATTTACGGGGACATACCCTTTTGGATAGGGGCTAAATTAGCCATGCTGGTATGTCCCTACCTCTTTGGCAAACAAAATTATAATTTTACTATTAACCATCATGTCATAAAATCTATGGCATATTTCAAAATTTGACCCTTTTCGGCATCAAAATACTCATTTTTAAGGTGTGCGGGTCACACTCCGGGGTCCGGAATAAAAGTATGTTATCATGCGGACGGACCCTCATTAAGCATCATGGCGACGACGACGAAATTTGTCATTATGTTCTTGGTCGTGGAAGAGAGAACATCTCCAGTGATAAAGAACTAAGCCTTTGGTTCTACGGTAAAAACGTATAATATATTATCCGAGTAGAGTCAGCACAGAGAGTGAACAGTGAACTTGTTCCATCCTAGGAGTCTCTGTTGCTGATCTTGAAAAGAAATATATCAAAAGCTAAACTACCGTGGCTGAACGTCAGAGTTATTAAGCTGGAGGCAATCTGTCCGGTAGAAGCACGGTGATAAGTGCGAGACATATACCTAATTATTTATAGCTGAGCAACCCTCGCTCATCTATAGGTTCTTGCTGAAATTTAAGCAAGGTGAACGGTACAGATAGGAAGCCGATCTAGTCACATAAAAGGTCGGGCATCGCTATAGGGGTCGGCAGCGTAATTTGCCGATATAGCATCATAGATCATAGTTACTTTTGTGTATATATCGTTTGTCTCATAATCAAAGGACAGGTTCGTCCCCAAGGAAAATACCATATATATCAGCTTATTTTTTCTTGATTATTGTCAATCCAATTATTTCAAAATCATTTTGAATCAGTCGGTCAAGATAGGCCCGAGGAAAATTATATGCTTATAATAAGAATAGGTTGATTTTTATGTTTGATCATCATCTAACTAGCTCAGCTAGATAGCCGAGCGAAATTTTAATCATTTTCCGAGCAAATACACGTTACACTTTTATATTATGATGCTTGAGATATCACAATCTGATGGCTATGGTATCCCTTTGTTTCGTGACACGTTGTGTTAAAGGTCTCGTGCTCAATGTTACGTATAGTCCCGTGGTGAGAGAAAATCATGAGTGCGTGAGTGAAAGCAAGTTGTTATGATGTGAATGAATGATTTTCTATTTGATTGGTCAGCCCAGATCTTTTCTCACCATAACAAGATTTGGCGCGAATAATTACCTATATATCATTTTCTTCTAACACATATATGAGATCGTATTCGGATCGCCGAGCGGGACGCTAGTTCCATCGGAAACTACTTCGTCATCAATACAAGAGATTAACGTTGTATTGTTTGTTCTGTTAGTATTGTCCCTACCTTTGGACATTGCATTTATATTTATATTTTGGCAGTAGGCGCGTCTGGTAATACTTTTATACAATATCATTGTTAAATATGTTTAATTTGAGTTACTCGCTTGGTATGCGCTGAATTGTAATTATGTCGTAATTGCGAACTGTTTAAAAGGTCCATTAATTTTATTTGTATTATAATATTTGTCATTTATATTCTAGGTTTTATCATGTACGCACTACATTGGTGCATCCAATAAATGGACGACATCTTATCATGGAATGTTGTTTATGAACCCCAACTACATCCTCATATAGGTACATATACCTCCAGTGTTGACAACACATTCATAACATTCCCCACAGCGCCACCATGGCTTCCGAAAACAACACAAATCTCACTGTCCCGACCAGCAGGGTAGGAGATGGGCCTCTTATTACCGGTTACCATTTATGATGGCGCTTCTAGGTCTGGTTCAAACTAATATCAAGCCACGCTAGGCGTTTCCTGCAATACTGCACCAACCACAAAGCAATTAACGATCGGACCCCGCATACAAGTGACACGCCCTCCCATCGGCCGGTAATCTGGACAGTGCCTACGACCGACTGATGCACCAGCTTTCCATAATAGACACCCTTGTCTATTCTGACAAAGTACTTTGCAGCTCCAACGAAAGTCTTTCAACCACTCAAGGCCTCCAGCAGCCAAAACGCACCACGAATATCTGCACCACTATCGGCAGCTCAACACAACCCTGTCTCCACCTTCACTGCTCTGTCTGAGTCCCAGACAAACCGGCTTTGTCTGTAACCGCTAGCGATGAATGGGAAAGCCATCATAGAGAAATATGATAAATCACACAAGATGACTCACCAACCCCATACAAGCCAAATTCTACTTGGACAAGTCAAGAAGACCTTACCTTGTAATTAAGGTTGTCAGTTTCCTGTCCCACTCCTGTAACTCAGCACAGTCGCTGTTTTCCATGGCTATGAGGCAAGCCTATACTTACCTCACTCTCCCTCTCAATAAGCTGGAACTTATCGGGGGTATTAACCTGAAAGAAAACTATACAGGAGCCACGCCGGCCAAATCCTAAAGGATATGATCCTTAAGGCCGACCAGGTGTACCTCAATTCTATAGTAGGAGGCTGAGCCTCCAACCACAGCTTATATGATCATCAGAGAGCAGAGCCTCTGGATCAGGCTTTTCAGATTGGGAGAGAGTCCAAGGATGATCCTTGGCCGCCACTAACATCTAAAACAAACAACAGTTTAAGTACTGAAAAGTAAATGTAGTTTGTAAGGCCACATGCACCACATATTGTATGTGCACGCAAACGTCGTGATTTTAATTACCAGCAAAACCATAAGAAACTAGAGTAGGAGATCAACAGGAAAGGAAACTTAACCTATCAAATCAATGCAATGAATCAGCACTGAAAAAAAGTTACTATCCCACCCCCCCCCACCCCCCCCCCCCCCCCACCCCGTTTATCTTTAGCTCATTATGTCACAGATTAGTGTCTCTCCTACAGAAAGCTTGTTTTAGGATATGTGTAACAGGTGGGGAGATTTATCTTTTTTATGCATTCGGCTGTTGAAAAAGAAGTAACAAACTGAAGTATGTTATGCCAAGTCAGGGAGGTGGATCTAGAAAGAAAGATGGCCGTTCCTAAGTGCGCATCTTAAAATGAAATCCTTGACATAGCATATCAACAATTTTCCACCAAGAGTGACGGCAATTACACCATCAATAGAGTAATTACATTGTTAACTTACATTGGTGAACCATACCCATCAGATATAACGTGCCAAGTGAAGTTAAGGAGAATAACTTTGTGAAGCTACTTCGATCACTTCAGTTTCACATACTGTCAGCGAATGTTCTTAAGAACCTTTACCAATACAATTCTTAGATACGCATATGATTTTATTATATACGTAGGAATAATTATCTTATAATCTTGATTCATGCAATATGGAATACAACTCTCCGGATTTAACTTTTTAGACAAAACATTTTGTATTTTATGCCGCGTGTAATTAAAATTATGCACATATTTATGGGCAGAAAAGGAAACATATACATGTATGTAAATGTACATATATCAGCTATTTTTAAAGCTTAAATCTAGCTTTTTGTGGAAATATTGAGTATATAATAAAAATAATCTTAAAAAAGTGTGTGTTATTTGTGACCAAATTTTTCTCCTTGATTGTATACTTTCGGATCGCAACCTGCCTTTTGTGTAATCCTCCAATTCACAACCAACAGGAAAGATCCAGTCACACAGAACGCAAACTGTTGTATTTGTTCTGTTTAGAAAATCACAGTTTCATTAAACTTTCTTTTGATAATTATAGACATTTCCAAAAGATTATTGATCATGATTGTTTCATATATAGGTGCAAATAAAAAAGGTTCTTGATTTCTGCACAAGTCATAGTTGTCTTAATTAACCATATATAAGTTCATTTCAGTTTTCAAACGGGTAATTTTCACTGAGTGTTTATATTGACATAGTGTCTGTAGAAATGTTGTACAAGTCCTTCTAAGGTATAAGGTACGAAGACATCTGTATTTTCTTTAACATGACGGATGTACATATGTTTTGCGTATGACGTTGCAAAATATATATCTGAAGCCTACCTAAAGTACACATGTACTTATTTTCTTATTTCAGTATATACAGAGGATGATATATCTGACACTGACAGAAGCATGTTTGAAGTGTATGCCTTCGTCGTCTACCCCTTTCCTTACAAGACTGACACCACAGTAAACAACAACACCGGAAACTGAGAAGATTGAAATAACAACGGAGGATTACATAAAAATCTTTTTCAGACAGAGATGACATAGCAATTTGTGAAAACTTAAACTAAGACAAACCTAGCTGTCCTCCTATCTAAATGAAAATTAAATTTGTTTATTTATTTGGTTTAACGTCCCACCAACAGTATTTCAGTCATTTGGAGACGATGCTCACTTGAGACAGATATAGTGATGCCACACTGCAGTATCAAGCCGTAGACGTGTAGCATGATGCCACACCGAGTCACATTATCATGACACCGGGCCAACCAGTCCTGGAACCACCCTTATACGCTGACCGCCAAGGGGGCTATACCAGTACCATTTTTTACAACTTTGGTATGTCGCGGTCGGGGATCAAACCCACGACCTCCCGATTCCGGGGCGGATGCTCTATCACTCGGCCACCGGAACCGGTTAAAATTAAATTTGTGCATTACTTTATTGATGGTGTAAATGGGAAATGATTTGCAGTTCCCAAGCCTGGATTGGGTTAGTTTGTTTTACTTTACGATAAATACCTTCTGTATATTTTACTGGTTTGAAAGGCATTTCAGTTATCAGATCTCTGAAAATGTTTTACAACTGTGTGGGGAAAAGATGGTGGAAAGTAAAGACAGTGGTTAGATTTCTGCTTTTGCCTCATTTTGTTTTAGCTATGATTCAATCGCCTTTCATTGATATTGGATGACTTCCTGTCCAGTATTAAGATCAAGGTCACACTGTCAACTTTTAATGTTAATGACAACTTTAATTCCTAACTGTAATTGAGTACAATTGGTGGAGTATGCAAACCCAACACACCACCATCTCCATAGCAAAACACGTTCCCATACCTGCCCAATAACTGTAGTTATTGCATATCTGTAAACGGATTTTGAGAAATAAATCCAACTACGAAACAAGAGATAACAGTTTAATCCTTGTTAGGCCAGTCATATTGACTGTTGTAAGAGTTCACACACTCACATTGCACAGCTGGAAAGGAATTTTGAATTTGAAGAAGGTTGAAATACGGAAAGCATTCTGTTGAACTCCTCTTATTTATAACAGAAATGGTCTTCATATTTCGCCCCCGTTGTCGAGTGGTTTAGGTAGATGAGTTGTAAACCACTGTAACTTCTCTCATATTGAGAGTCATGGATTCATTGAGGAAGGACAAAAGGGTCCTATGAGAAAACCCATGGAAAATTTGGCAGACTCTGTCTTTTACTGGGTTTTTTTTCTTCTTCTTCCTCTCAGGAACGATAATTAAAACAAGTATTAGCCAAGTGAACTTCAAATTACACTGTTAAGTAAAGGGAACTTATATGACGAAGTACTTGCAGTTGAAGGAGAGATTCATAGCTGGGAAATGTTATCATGTTTAGTTCTTATATCTTATACCGTACCAAAAAAGCTAATGGTCCCACACCGTACACTCTATACCGCACACACTGGAAATTAACGATAGTACTAAATACATGTACAGACAATGACATAAACAACCAAGTTCATTATAGTTAAAGTGATTGTTACTTTTACTCATATAATGACAGATCATATCTGTTTGATTCAGCATCAACCAAAAGAAGAAAAAAAGGGGGGGGGGGCGTACTCCAATTGAATCTGCCCAATTATGCGCCTACCACTCTAGCTCCGTCTAGCAACATGTACCTCCGGTAGCCTATAAACCAGTCCAGATTTCTCAGCATTCAACACACTTTCTGAAAGCTTGTTTCCGGTCATCTGATCTGTTCATCTTTCAGCGACCGACTGAGAAGGAACCTGTTTCACTATTACGTCAGCGGTGCGGGAGTAAAAGGTTGCTTTCTTGCTCGATAGTATGATATCGCCGCCCTGGGCCGTCGATAATAACTGCCTGTCTGCATAACTGAAACAAATATTAAAAGGCGTTAAACAAAGCTAAACAAACAAACAAACAAAACAGTAGTCTACATAGCTGACATGGTTGATAATTGAAAACTAAAGAGACGGGGTTATAATCATCTAGGTGGAAAGCCAAGTTAATGGAATAAGGTCCCTATTATATAACATATTCAACATAATTTACCAGGCAAAATAACTTTATAATTCCATCAATTCACATAAACTGTCACACATATCCATGGCATCGTGAGGAGTAAAAGGAAGTTGAAGATTATGCAACATCATCAGTTCCATAGCGGTTTCGTAAAATTCATATGAAGCCCCCATTTCCGGCAAGTTCACTGAAAACATAAACAAGTTCAGATAACACTCTCATCTTGGGCATCGAATTCTTCAGGGCAGTCGTATAGAAATGATGGACGCCAAACAACACGTTGATTAGTCGATTTTCTTATTATTTGGTCATTCTATGTCTATATCATCATTTGTTAATCGGACTTTATGATTAAATGAAATCAGACATTCCAAATGAAAGGTATTACTTAGATTTAGAATACGGCTATCTCTCATGTCTTCAAACAGATCCAGACACGACTTGATAAAGGTCATGTCGTAGTAACTCTACAATCTTTCAGTTCTTTCTTTGTGCACTGACTTTCCAATTATAACACAGTTATAGGCACATCCGTCATTATGCTCCTGTCGAAGTAGTTAATTTACATCTGCCATAGCAACATTAATTTTTTCCAGATCTAATATTAGATTGGGTGGGATAAAGCCAAGTTTTCAAACCGCTTTAATGCAATAGGTGCACGCGACATTATTGCCATTGTTTGTACGGCCTATCATCAACCAAACAAGCTTTCTAGACCACCCATCTGTAGCTCAATGCAAACAAAATCCAAATTGTTTAAGCTTGTCATAACCAACACTTGGACCCCGAACTGAGTTTATTATCCATACTAACCTCCCAGTGCGCCATTCAGCCTACAGCGTCGGATACCCACGGTTGCCTATTACATCTGTCAAATCGGAATAAGCGCTCGTGGGTCTCCGACGCTGTTCAGCCTGCGAAGCTGGCAAGACGTCATCGACTGTTTGTCTGAAAAACAACAATGGATGCATCTAGTTATAAAGTGTTAACAATTAAAGTTATCGTTTTTGAACAATCATGCTTTTAAATAAATGGTGCCCAGCTACATTTTGATTTAAATTTGCAATTTCATAACCCAGATGTGACAAAGAAAAAGGAAAATAACAACAACAACCAAATAAAACCAAAAAAAAAAAAAAAAAAAAAAAACCCAGACACATATCCAGGAAATTTGATTTTTTCCCCAAAAGTCGATGAATGTGATGACACGACAAGAAATCAACATTTTAGGTATGAAATTATTGTTGCTGTTCATCTTACTTCTCTTTAAAGGACCTTGCACAAAAAGCTGCTTTTGAGCCTAATAATTTGAACCTACACTCTCCCAAAAAGTGCGTATGGTTAGAAAGCCCGCTCGTAGCATTCTAGACCAATGTTCCATAATCATCACGCAGTGGTTAATATAAGGGTTGCTTCAATTTGATCTATTAATAAAGCGAATAACTTAAATGTCATTTCACAAGAGAAACAGTAAAGAGACGTATCCTTTGTTTTCATGTCATTTCCGCGTAAGCATACTTATTTTCAAGCATGCGTGTTGAACTGATAGGATGTACAAAGACAAGAAAAATATCCTGATCTAATTTGATCTGTTGGGTAAGGGTTAGACTTTAGGCTGAGGGTTCCTTTGGTTGTATGT
>CM037794.1:8848416-8860587 GCA_021229015.1 Solen grandis
AAAAACCCCCCAAGGTCAAGGTTAAAATTGAATGAAATAACTTTCTTGTTTGGGGTGTACGCTAATAGTAGAAAGTGGGGCAATCCACCTCAAGGCTATAAAAGCGCACCGCATCAAGCATTCGGTCATATTCTCGCTGCACAACCATGGAACAAATTCAGCAACTGAATGAATTTGTCCCGAATTGATGGGGTTGATCGAACGACAACGCAATGAGTGGAGACAACAGCAAGACCATATTGCAGAATACCATCTGATTTTGTCAAACATGGTACATCAATGATATTGAGACAACAGATGATGCAACGCGATGAACATGATGATTATATGCTCATGGAACATCAGGAGATTTTGAGACACAGCAACAACATGAAGATGAAGATCATATGCTCATAGAACAACAGCCAGATCTTACAAGATGAAACGATGTCATCGTAATCAGTGACGATGGCATCGAAACGCACGATGTGGACAATGTCACCGAAATCTAAAGAAGAAACAAAACGGCCCTTTTCGGGGCCCAAAACCCAAATGTCTCGAAAGGACATTTTTACAATTGTCATTTTTAAAATTTTTTACATAAATCTGTTTTCATTTTAATAGTACCATTGGGTTTACTATAGATTCTGTTTTCATATAGAGTACCATTCGGTACTATAGATTCTGTTTTCATATAGAGTACCATTCGTACTATAGATTTGGTACCATAAGTACCAAAAAAAAAAAAAATTATGGTCCCACGGTACCAAAAAATTTTTTTATGGTACCTTGGTTACCATAGTGCCCCCCTATACAAATTTCCTGATTAAGTTTGAAGAGTAATTACAGTGAGTTGTCTTATGCTTCACAGATTTTATACTTCTTCAGCACCTTCTCCTATTGTCATAAGCCCGACATAAAATCGGTTGTATGCATAAATCTTGATCAAAATCTATTTTCTAAAAAGATCTTATTTTTTTCGACTGTTGAATCGAATCAGATACAGGCAACAGACTGTAACTATTTTAATGGAAAGACGTCAGGACAAAAAGATATACACGTACTATATGAAAAGTCCCCCCACCCCCACTTCATTAGAAGTGCGTCGATATAGTTATTAATACTTGTGAATCATTTAAATTTCGTTTGTATCAATTTTTGTGGAATCTGTTATAAATTATTTTCCGGGTATTATTCGTGGATTCATATTCTAAAAAACGCGAAAAGACCCACTGAATGAACAATTTTTTGCGGATAAATCTGACCACCAAATCGACGAAAAGTAGTTCCCCAAGAAAATTTTAAATTTGACAATACTTCAATGCCCTTTACAGGTACTTGCTTTTTAAAAGAATACACAAAAATTTGCCCATTCCATCACGAAGAGTTAGCATTAAATGAATGTCATCGTCCGGGGATTTCACCGTACTCGCAGAAATAGATATGTAGAGCTCTGAAGTCTTTTACTTACAGTTTTTCGACGAAAATGGATTCCAGTCCCAGCCCAGGGATGTCCGTTCCTGTCAACAATGAAATATTCCTGTTCCCAACCCACCCACGGCTCGTCCGCCTGGATCTTTTGTCCTGCAGGAACTCGGCCAGTGGTCTCCTGGTATTTACCACTAATGGTTGCAAAAACAGACATGTAATTAGGCGAAAAAAAAGTTTGTTTCCACTAACATCTCCGAAAAAAAGGGTGGGTGGGTCTTTTTTAATTTTTTTTCCTGTTCCTCATTTATTTAGGGGAAATTTGACGAAAAACAGCTTTTTTGCAACCGTAATACCCAATGCTACGAAAAAAAAAATTAAAGGGGTCGGCATACAAAAAAATAGGGTTGGTCGGGTTGTAAAACGGGTACTTTTTTATATCCCTTTTTCATTTTTCTTTTTAAGATCAAGGGCCCCCTTCCTTTATATTAAAATATATCTGACCGGATAAACGAACTAAAGATCTTCAAGTGATCTTTGGGGCTAAAAAAAACGATTTAAAACTATATGTTGTTTTCCTCTATAAATACCACTACGGGCGCATTGTCACCAAAGCAACTTCCCGTATGCATCAATCACAAAGGCGTTACGGACCTATTGGCCTATATCTAAAATTAATGAAAGCTATCCAAATGTCCCGTCAAGCCCTCATTCACAATTTGAAAATTTTAAAATTCGCAAACCCGGGAATGGTGAAGACGCCACAAAAAGGGTATAAAGGGGTAACAGCAAAAAGCTTCTGGGAAACCGTTTTCATTTTTTCCCCACCCGGGTATTCCACAAAAAACATTTTTTTCTGGCAATTTTGGATTTACACCCCCCGAGTTTTTTTTGTAGAAAACAAGACTTCAAGAATATAAACGAGGGAAACAGAAACAACTTTTTTTTTTATTTCTACCGAAAACTGTGGCCGGGTGTTTCAAGACTTAAATTTCAGCTTTAAATTTAATGTAAAACAAGGGGTGCCAGTGCTGCCACAATATAGGGCCGCCACAAAATATAAAGACCAAGAGGGCCCTTTTTTAATTTATTCTTTTAAAATTTTTTAAAGCATAAGCTCATAATGAAGTCTGTAAACCCAAATTTAAAATTTAGCTGAAAGGCAGTATTTTCCGTAAATTATATTTTTTCTCAAAGTGGGGCAATCATAAAGATGATAAAAAGAGGGGGGCCCTGAGATTGTGGTTGCCTGGGGTAGTGGTTCGATCCCTGCAGGGGCATTTGGGGTTTTTTCCCTTGAGCAAACTTTTTTTTTCCCACCTTTTTCCAGATTTTTAATGTTTTACTCTGCAAACCCAAACCCTAGGGGAAACGGGAATTAATTTAAATAAAAAAAGGTTTCTTACATGAAAATAAATCTGTTTGCCCCAAAAGGTGATTGAAAAGTTCATTTTTTCTTTTTTTTAAATCCCCCCATTGCTTCATATTTGAATTTTTTTTGTTTTTTAACAAAACTTTTTATCCCAAAGAAAACCACCAAACCCCTTTAGCAAGGATTGTAATTTCCTTCTAACAAGTTCCCCCGAGTGGGGTTAAAAAAAACAGTAGTTTTAAGGAGCTCCGGGGGAAAGCCCCGTTGAACCCAATAAGACCCTCAAGCCCAAACCCCAAACCCCCGATGAGGCACTTTGTTATGTAATTTTTAAAATATATGAAAATTTTTTATGTTTGACCCTTTAAAAAACCTGCAGAATGAAAAAAAGGGAAACTAGGGTGGGGTTGAACCGCTGGGTTTAAAATTTTTTTGATGAAAAAACAATTTGCCTGGGAAAAAAAAACTGGGGAAAAAAAAAACATTTTTTAAAATTCAAAAAACAATCTGTTCGTTTCTGGGACAAAGGGAAAAACTCAAAAAAATCCCAAAATTTGTCAACCTGAAATGAATTTCCCCGCCATTTTTCTCTATTTAAAACTGCCAGGGCGGGATTTTTGCTTACCCCCGCACCATATGGCTTTATGTGGGAATAGTTTGACCCGGTTGGTAGATTGAAAGGGAAATTTTTAAACAAAAGGCCCTTTAACCGAAATATGGTAATTTCTTTGGGCCCAAAAAAACATAGAATTTCCGCTGAAGTCTCAAACAAAATGGCCGAACCAAAAAATGGTAATTCATGAAACAAGAGGGCGAAGATGGCCCTGTGTCGCTCACCTGATTAAGATGGCTGTGTTAGGCATAATGACAAAAAATCTGGCATCTAAAGTGTTTTTCTACATTTGACTAAGGACCTGCATATTGATCCAAACCTGAATTTGCACTCAAATGGGAATTCATGCAGTCATCATTCATATCAAGTGCAATGAAACTGGGAAAAAAATGTAGCCTCTAGATGTTTCACAGATTGTTC
Source organism: Solen grandis (assembly GCA_021229015.1). Classification (NCBI taxonomy): domain Eukaryota; kingdom Metazoa; phylum Mollusca; class Bivalvia; order Adapedonta; family Solenidae; genus Solen; species Solen grandis. Next base: position 8,852,229 of record CM037794.1, read on the forward strand.
TTAGATTTGACCGGGTGACCTAGTTTTGGACCCCATGTGACTCATTTCGAACTCATCCAATATATAAATTTTAGACAAACATCCTGACCAAAATTTATGAAATTAAGCCAAAACTGGGCCTCTAAGTGTTTCACAAGTTTTTATAAGATTTGACCGGGTGACCTAGTTTTTAAACCCAATGTGCCCCAATTTCGAAATCGTCTGAGATATCATGAAGACAAACACCCCGACCAAATTTTATGAAGTTGGTTAAAACTGGGGCCTGTAGAGTGTTCACAATGTTTTTTTAAAGATTTGACCTGGGACCTAGTTTTTGACCCACATGACCAATTTCGACTCATCTGAGATATCATGTAGAAAAACATCCTGACCAAGTTTCATAAAGATTGGGCCATAACTGTGGCCTCTAGAGTGTTCGCAAGGTTTTTTTCTAAGATTTGACCTGGTGACCTAGTTTTTTGGCCCCCACATGACCCAATTTCTAAATCATCTGAGATATCATGTAGACAAACATTCTGACCAAGTTTCATGAAGTTGGGTTAAAAACGTGGCCTGTAAGTGTTCACAAGGTTTTTCTAAGATTTGACCTGGTGACCTAGTTTTTGACCCCACATGACCCAATTTCGAACTTCTCCTAGATATCATATAGACAAATATCTTGACCAAATTTTATGAAGATTGGGCCAAAACTGTGGCCTGTAGAGTGTTCACAAGGGTTTTTCAAGGTTTTGGGACCTAGTGACCTAGTTTTTGACCCCACATGACCCAATTTCAAAATCATCCGAGATATCATGTAGAAAAACATTCTGACAAATTTTCATGAAGATTGGGCCAAAACCGTGGCCTTAGAGTGTTCCACAAGGTTTTTCTAAGATTTGACCTGGTGACCTAGTTTTTAAACCCCACCTTACCCATTTTCGAAACTCACCAAGATATCATATGAAAACTCCTGACCAAATTTTTTGAAGATTGGCCAAAACTAGGCCTGTAAGTGTTCACAAGGTTTTTAAAAAGATTTAAACCTAGTGACCTAGTTTTTGACCCCACATGCCCCAAATTTCGAACTCATCTGAGATATCATGTAGACAAACATCCTGACCAAGTTTCATGAAGATTGGCCATAACGTGGTCTGTAGAGTGTTCAAAAGGTTTTCTAAGATTTGACCTGGTGACCTAGTTTTGACCCCATGTGACCCAATTTCGAACTTATCCGAGATATCATGTAGACAAACATCCTGACCAAGTTTCATGAAGTTTGGGGCCAAAACTGTGGCCTCTAGAGTGTTTACAAGGTTTTTTTTATTAGATTTGACCTGTGACCTAGTTTTTGACCCCACATGACCCAATTCGAACTCATCTGAGATATCATGTAGAAAAAACATCCTGACCAATTTTTAAATGAAGATTGGGCCAAAACTGTGGCCTCTAGAGTGTTCACAAGCAATTGTTGACGACGGACGACGGACGACTGACGACGCACGACGCACGACGGAAAAAAAGGCGATCACAAAAGCTCACCCGAACACAATGCTCAGGTGAGCTAAAAATCAATGAACCGGAAAATCGCCACTTCATGCACATCTAACCATTGTAGTAAATGACATTGACCAAGTTTTGAAAAGATTTATTTAGAAATGTAGGAGGAGTTGCGTTCAAAAGGCTGCAAAAACAATCAGTACAGAGACTTAGTTCCAAGGAACAAAAAACTTGTAAAAATCAATGAACCGGAAAATCGCCACTTCATGCACATCTCCCCATTGTAGTTATGACCATTGACCAGTTTTGAAAAGATTCATTCAGAAACAAAGGGGGAAGTTGCGTTCACAAGAAATGGACGTACGGAGAAGATGACGCCAATATACATGTTCGACCGCCCCGATGATCGGATGGTAAAATCTAGAATACGGGAGTTTAATGATCCGTTTCCATTCTTCGTTTAAATAGCATATTCAAATTATATCAACATCCGAAGAAGTGTTCCGAAACACAGAGTGTGTAAAAATCGATTATTGACATGTGCAGAAATCCGCTCCCTAAATTCTACTGAGAATTTTTGCATTTTTTCTTTTCTTTAGTACTCCTTAAAATATAGATGAAAGGGTTTTCCCCAACCTGACACCTCACCTTCAGGTACAGCTCACACAGCACGATCTTGTTCTTCCCTTCCGGAAGGGATCCGGAAACATGAAACCCGGGTTTAAATCACCATTTCGGGTCTCGGGTCGATAAACTCGAACGTGTTGAACATCGAAACGCCCCAAACCCGGCAATCTGAAGATCAAGTTCGATTTGGTTTAAACGAAAAAAAAAAAAATTTGAGAAGCAACGCTCGATTTTTTAAACTCATTACTAATAGACAATTTTTATCAAAATGATATGTAAACCTTCGTTAATAAACCCAGCACTCCCGAACGCCTAATCTACATGCTAGTGGAAAATTCCAAACCTGTTCAGGGGGTTATACACATAACATTATATTTTGAACCAGTCTCTGATTGGTCAATTCAAACCCGCGAATTATGCCGAGTAAGATCTATCTATGATGTCTCAAATGCTTTTTAACTTTGCTACGGACAAGAATTAAGCCTGGAAAATAACAAAGGACAATAACTCAAACAAGAAATATTTTTAAAAAAAGATATTCGCGAAGGATGAAAAGAAAAACGAGATTTTCATTCATGCATAATTAAGAAACTTATAAATGGAAATATATGCAAAACACATTCAAAGACTCTAATGTTATGATAGGTTATAAAAGCATTGTTGTAAATAATTGAAAAAACAAAGCTAATTTTTGGGAGTGAACAATGATGAATGGCAAGTTTTTAACAAGGTTTATTTTGCAAATAAGAAAATAGTCCCCCGAGATGTGTACAACAAAAAGGGAAAGTAGCAAAAAAAAGTACAATTTTAAAATAATGTCTATATAAATTCAAAAAAAAAAGAACAGTAAACAAAGACTAGACAATTATACAAAAGACACGACTGACCATTATCCTAAACAGGCTTACCTGCACCATAAAAAAATTGTAAAATGAATAAAATCAGAATATGAAATGAAATTTTATATAACAAATATTTCAGAGTACCTCAAAATGTTATTATTTAAAAGCAGTCTAATGTTATAAATTATCCTATGAACTATAAAAAAAATCTATGATAATCCGCTGCATAAAAACCCAATTTAGTTCCAGGCTGATCATGTAATGAGCAGTTATTTTTGCTCGTTGTAGTTAGGACATACAATTTTTTCTTCACCTTTATTTTATTTCTACTGACAAAAGCTTGTTTTAGGTCTGATTTTATCAGTTGTAAACTGTATCAAAATAGTTTATACAGCATATACATTAATGATCAGCACCCTTAAAAACATAGATTCATTGATAAAGGACTTTTAGAACATTCCGAGGAAAAAGCGCGCGAAAGACCGACACACAACAAATTTAGGGACGCTCTAGAAATTGTTCAATTTTTTTCTATGAAATAATACTTATTTATAGACGGGAATACAAAAAATTAAAATCTGTAAATAGGGTTGTTTGATATTTGTTCATATCATTATTGCATATGACAATTCTGATATAAAAGGTTATTAGTTGTTTTGGTTTTGGCGAATTAATTTTCAATGAGAGCATCTCGGGAGGCTGGGAAAAATTCCCTATACTATAATTAAGGGGTTTCATGTCATAACACGGGGATTCTTTTTTTGTTGTTTTAAATCATTTTTACAAAGTAGCATTCCTCAATTGATGGAAAAGGACTGTATTTAACTTACTGAAATCACTTTCATGTTTACATCAAAAAGAAAAGTAAAACACCAAGCTGAATTTATATTTTACAAGCTGCACCCCTTATTTACAGTAATTTTATAGTCCATAACGATGCGTTAAACCAATAACAGGAGTCCTTTTTTTCAGCTTAGAATTATTTACCGCTGTTAGCGTACATTTGATTGGGTTTTAAAATGCAGTTGAAAAACGAAATTATACAGCTAGCGCCGAAAAATATGAAAGGTAGAGTAATTATCCTTGTGCACTGCATTCCTCCTCTATAGATCTATCAACCTATGAAGTATTAAGTTGATGTCCAAAATACATATTGACTTATGCTCCGGACAAGAATTAAGCTGAAAAATAACAAAGGGGAATAACTCAAAATATATGGAATTTAGAGTTATCATATTTGAGCCCTGCACTTCTCCAAAATGAGATCTATCCACCTTTTGAAGTATTAAGTTGATATCTCAAAAAACATAGTTATGCTCCGGACAAAAAGGTGGGACCGAGGGACGGACGGACGGGGACTAATACTATATCCCCCGCCGCCTTTTGGCGGGGGGTAAAAAACAAATAACAAATAACTTGGAAATGAAATGCTTTATTAAAAAATTAATCTTTCGCTCGTATCAAATGGATATTGTAGCTAATATATCATTTTTACTGTTTAATCAACGACACACTTTCATTGCCTCATACCTAATTAACCTAAGACCTATTACATGCCCAAAGTGCATGAACTGATTACTTTATGTATTTCGAATTTCTGGGTTACGTCACACAATAATAGGTTCCCGCTTACGCATCGCCGCAGAGTTATCGTTCGTTGTGTGCCGTGACAACTTCTATATTACAAACGGATTATGCTCCCCGAACTACGCTTTCTCATAGGATTAACGCAATGTACGCGGAAGACCGTCTTTTGCGGTATTTTTTTCTGACGATATGATAATGCAATTTTAATTCATCCGGCTTTTAATTTTTAATTTTTATTAACAAATTGGGGTGGGCGATATATCATAGTAGACAGGCTTTGCGGTATGTTTGCTGTCAATACGATATCTCGATATGATATTTCCCATACCGGTATACTAGAATATTATAAATAATCACAATATAGTGCAATGGTACGAGTCCATTATTGCGGTTCTTGTGCACTGCAATTCTCTTCCAGTCTATCCACCTCTGAATTTTCAATGTTATATGTTTCATTGGGCATGAGTTATGCTCCAGTGGCCTCCGTGGCCGAGAGGGTAAAGTCGTTGGCTTTAACACTCACTCAGCCCCTCACCGCGTGGGTTCGAATTCCGGCAGTGTCATTCGGATTTCCATGTGAGGGCTTGCGGTAGGTCGGTGGTTATATCCGGATGCCTACGTGCATTCGGGGTCTTCCTCCACCTGTAATTAGCTGGACGTCGCTATAAAGACTGAAATACTGTCGAAGCGACGGTAAACTCATATAGTCAAGTTACAAAAATTAAGTTTGTAATTAAACAAAGGGAACTAACAAAAACATGATATGCAAAGTTTAGGTTCTTGTGCACTGCAATCTTCTTCCATGATGTCTGTCCACCTAAAGGTTCAAGGTTATATGTCTCATAGCACATGAGTATGTTCCGGACAAAATTTAAGTATGAAATTTAACAAAGGATAATATTTAACTCTCATGCACTGCACTTCACCTCCATGAGATATCTATCCACCTGTAAAGTTTCAAATTACGAGGGATGTTCAAATTGAAATGCAACTCGGGTTATATTATGTAACTACGCACGCTTTTCACAAAAAACCTACTTGGATCGCTTAGGGGCATCAATTATCTCTCGGTCGATAATACTAGTTTTGTGTAAATCTGTCCTCTCTAGCCTCGGCTACACAACGAGAAACATTGCATACTCGTACATACTAATGATAAAATGGTTGGTAAAAAATCTGCGTTCGCCGCCCAAATACGGGGCCCACATCAAAAACCGCTGTTTTCTTGGGATAGGTTCAAAAGAGATATTTCATGAAATATGCTCAATTTATGGACCTGGTGAGCTGTCCTGTGCATCCCGGGTTTCTAGGTGTTCAAGAAATTTTTCAAGTTGAAATAACGTCCTTGCAAGATACACCCCTGTGGCCATCGCAGAAAGACAGCAACCAGTCCCGAAATTGTAGAAAAGTCAGAGAAAAATTTTATCGACAGATCAAATTCACTGTTAGGGAAATAGCCCGAAAGGTAGGCATCTCAATAGGGCAGTTCATTCAATTCTAAGGAAGCACTTTAAAATCAATAAGATAACTGCGCGATGGATACCCCATTTGCTCACAGCGCCTCCGCGTGCTTCCGCACCCGCCGTATTCCCCAGACCTTGCCCCCTGTGACTACTTCCTGTTCCGAGGCTCAAAAAAGTACCTCACTGGACGAAAATACAAAACACGAAAAGATCTTGGTTCAGCCATTTTCCAGTGTCTCAAGGGTATACCCAGAAACGACTATGAAACTGCCTTTAAAAATTGGATCAAAAAGTTGAAACTGCATAGCTCACGGAGGTGAATACTTTGAAGGAATCCGACAGTTGGTTTGTGAAAATTAACAAATCCTTTCTAGATATGCTAGGAATTGCATTTCAATTTGAACATCCCTCGTAATGGCTTTTATAAATACTTTTTGAGTTGTGTTCCAGACAAAAAAAAAATAAGTATGAAATGTAACGACGGGCAATAACTCAAAAAAATGATGTGCAGAGTTACGTTTTAAATACTGCACTTTCCCTCTATGAAGTCTAGCCACCTATGATATTTCAAGGTTATATGTTTCACCGTGCATGAGTACTGTTCCGGAGAAAACTTAAGTATGAAATTTAACAAAGAACAATAACTCACTCCTGTGCACTACATTTCTCTTCCATGAGATCTATCCACTATGATGTTTCAAGTTGATTGCTTATACTTTTCGTAAACAACGCAGCATAGAAATGGAAATTATATATTTAACAAGTATGGTGACTCATATTTTTCACAACACGTGAACATTTTGATCACTTATATAACAAAATTGTGGCTACAATACAACTTGTTTTAATACATGTGTGATCTATAAACACTTTCTGGTCCTATTACAAGTACAAGAAAACAATAAATTCCATTTTTATTAAAATTTATTTACACCCATCACTGATCATGTTACAAGTAAAAAAAAAAACAACAAAAAAACACTGGGCCTATAAAACCCTGTAACTACTATACACCAATCAAGTCCTAATACAAGTATCTATGATATACTCAAGTGGTCCATTTTATTCATTTACATCTGAATATTTTGAGAAAAATAGGAAAATTTTTTAAAAAAATTAAACTATATTACCTTTGTGAGTCGAAGATTGATTTCAGTTCTTTGTGTAAAGACTTTGATGAGGGCTTAACTGAGATCCGGTTGCACATGCGCAAAGCACACTTTAAACTGTAATTTGTACTTTGCAGAGTGGGAGGACGGCAGTTAAGTTTCCCAACTCAAATCCTTGCACCAAGGTTAGTCTCGTTTAATTTCTGAAATTCTAAATTCTTTTTCATTTAAGAATTTGTTCAGCTTAACAAAAACTTTGAAGCCGAATTGAGAAAACACGGACATAATGCAATAACACACTTTTTTTTAAAACCATCATCGCCATTTGTAATTGACTTATCATAGAACAAAAGTATTTTTCCTTGACCATCCGATGTCCTAAAGGATTGTCGAAATAGGGACTGCTGCTAACTTCGCCTTGAATGTTGCCGCAGCGCGAACACTGCGAGCCAAACTTCTTTCTATCTTGATACAGTGTTCCAGAGACACTACCATATGGCTTTATATAACGATTTGAATTACTATATTCTTTAAGAACGTATAAAAGACTGGATAGCGCAGTGGTAACGCGCCTCGCTTCTCATCAATGTTAGATTCCTTGTCACGTACGTGACAGGTAACAGTTGTCGCCTGTCCCCTACAATTAGGTTTTTTTTTTCGGTTTCCTCCCACACGCCGCCACCCAGAGCCATCGAGAGTGATTAATATAAGTTGTGATAACTTGTTTTGAAATCGATGTAAAATAAATAAAAGGCAGAGCCTTTAAAAGAAATACATGTAGAAACTATCTTACATTCTTGGCGTGTTTTTGTTTCAATGAATCACTAAACATGAAACACAAAATCAATCCCCCATACTTTTTAATCTTTAATTTACTGTAACGTTTGAGTTCAAGCAACCCGGGGAAAAGCCATAAGCATCACCAACTTAAAAGTTTGAAAGAAATTTCTTTAAAATCAGCTAAACTGGGTTATCATTCCACACTTCTGACTTCTAATATCTAGGATACGGCGGTCTACAGCAAAAAAACCTTTCATGTATCGAATAAAATATTGGATGATTTCCTACTCGAAACCCCTAAAAGTTTATGACAAGTGCTGAAAGAGCTCTTCTGGGTTTTTTTCAAATTCTATAACCTAAACCCATATTTAAAATTTGTATTCTATTCGTAACCCCACCCTTTTCTCAAAATTCATATTTTTTGGCTTTCCTGCATTAACTTCTAAACTCCATTATTTACAATAACTTAAAAAAG
>CM037794.1:8860687-8910687 GCA_021229015.1 Solen grandis
ACAAACTAGAACTATCACAGAAGTGATTAATACCTCCACTACCCTGCTGTTTGTCAGTCAATAACATATTAATGTTATTTACCAGCCGACATACCTATATATTTCGACATAAAGGTCGTCTATATTTGTACCAAACTATTGGAAATCTAGCGTTCATATCTTAGGTTACAGCCCGGACAAGATATTGACCTCTAAATATGACCTTGACCTTTTGGATAGCAAGCTAGTTCTTTCGCGCAACACTCCGTCTTAATATGGTTAACATTTGCGCCAAAGCCTTTGGAAATCCAGCAAAGCATTAAGCTCAGCTCGGTTATAAAGAAAAAAAAGGGGGACAGACGAAAGGACGGACATACAAAAAGATTCCAGTGTAGTCCACCCCTCAACTGTGGGTAGTGGTTGAATAATAATTCACGAAACAACTAATGCCTGTTCTCAAATACATGGAAACAACAATTGTCATTAAGGAGATCCACTCATGATTATATTGTGATCATGGTCTACCAAGTGATCATAAGAATTGTATAGTAAACTTTGTATTATAAACTTTGATAAAAACAGCCTTTAACTCCAAATCAACAGATGCTTTCATCTGAATTTATATCCATTGAAGCATATGAAGGATCATGATTATATTTAATGATGGATGGATTGCCTTATATTAGATATCAATCTTTCCGAAAGTCCAGAAATAAAGTCAGATCAAGTTTTAAGAAATAATTTTGTGTGGACTATTTCTAAAATGACCGCTGTCCGACCTTGCGTACTGACTTGCGAATAGTTAAATAATTGATTTTATTGCTGAACTGGTTATATAAACGAATCAATCAAATGTTAATTAAGATTGTGTTCCATACTTGGCAGGAACATGCAAAATGCAAATGTCAGGGATGACAGGTAATGTCAAACAGTTTCTGGCCGTCGTTTTCATCAAATAACAGATCGTATTGCATCATAACGGCTTATCAAACATCAAAATATCAGCCGGATTGAATTTATCATTCCCAAATAGCTTCGACTGATACGGAGAGCAGGAATTGATCTTTCATTAGTGAAAGTTCGATAGGCAACGTGCAAACAGAGGAGGGAAATTACCAGAACGGTATCGAGGTTTTGTTCGTAACTTCATGCAATTTGTCATCTGCAATATGTAAACACTCATCTAAAAGGCAATTTGTTTTGTTTGTTTTGTTGGGTTTAACGTCCAACCGACATAATTTCAGTCATTTAAGACTGTGTGTACTTGAGACGGATACAATTCTGCCCCATTGCAGTATCACGCCATAGACATGTGGCATGTTACCACACGAAGTCATTATCCTGACACCGGGCCAACCAGGCCTGGAACTACGTTACATGTATGCTGGGCACCAGCATACCAGTACTATATTTTACGAGTTTGGAATGTCGCGGTCACGGATCGAACTGACGACCTCCCACTCCAGAGGCGGAAAATTTATTTGACTGTAAAATACGCAATGTATAAATACAACTTAATCAAATGAAGAGATGCAATCAATCATATCATTAAAAAAAGTAATTGTATGATTCTGAGCCTTTTTCACTCATTCGTCAATCACTTAGGAAACAAAGCTGATTAATTGTAACAAACCAATTATCAAGTGAATTGATCTTATACATGCTATTATTAGCAAAACTGTTGAAACGCGTTGATTATTTACTAATAAATATTTTTCAACATTTTCATTCTTAGACTTACTCAAATATTCATTGATTGGCTATTTTCATTTTATCTGTAGTTCAATAATTATTTACAATATATGGTTAATTTTTGCGTTTTTTTTTTTAAAAATTTTTGTTTAAATTTAAAATGTTTCCCGTTTTATATGCTTTATTTTTCTTTAGTTTTAAAATTCTACTGAGTGCAAAAATGGCAAATGCAAATTTTATAATTTTGTATCATTGACGATAGCTGGTTCAATCAGAACACATTTTAACATGCATAAAAAACATGTTTAGTTTTCGGTAAAGATAATTGTGCGTTTGATATATTGGTGATATAAAGCAAAATATAACATGATAGATAAATAATTATAGATAAAATACGAATAAATAGATTTTCGTGCGTTCATGTTACATGTTATAAATTTTCAGAAAAAAAAGTCAGTTACCACTGTCGTAGCTCCCTTTAGGACCGGGCCTATACGACATTTTTCGAGAAATGGTATTCCAAAAGTCAAAAACATGCGTGCGATATTATTAGAATTTTGGACCCAGATATGCCGGAATGTCCAACTATGTCATCCTAGGAAATAATAATAATAATAATCATAAAAAAATCCCTTGCCCGTGCCTGCACATCAATTAAGGACAAGCTATGCCCATGGTTAGGAAAACTATTTTCTTTTCAGAAAGATAACAAAACGATTATTCCTGATGGAAAACTACAAACCGGAGGACATGAAAGATATATTTCAACAGTTATACGATCAAGATAAAAAAAAAGCTATTATCGCCATATTTGATGACACAGCATCGCATACCGTATTTTGAATTCAGGGCGCAGCTGTATACTTATTGTTCTCGAGAAATTTCATTAAATGGCTCGTAAAAACAATATTGGGAGAAAGTTCAATTATCTCGAAATGGCGTCGACTTCTCGATATGTTTTAGCTTTTGTATACAGTAAAACCTAGAAAATTAAACCGAATTTCTGGCATTTCGAATTGTATTTTATGAATTATGTTTTTTTCTTTTCTGAAGTATTTGACTTTTAATAACAAGATAATGGGAATGAAGTCAAACCTGTTTAAAGCGGTCAATCAAGGGACAAGAGAAAGTGATCGCTTAACAGAGGTGGCTGCTAAATGGGGGTTAAACAAATAAAATGCTAGTTTGGTAATAACAAAACTGACCGCTAAAAACAGATTGACCAGTTAATACAGGTGGCCACTTATACAAGTTCAATCAGACTGATTTTTGTTTTGGTAATACGGTCGCCTTTCTTTAATGACCCCCTAACATCTCCCAAGATAAGAGAAGAAGGTCAAACTGCTAGGTGACTTTTAAAACCATTTTCATTTCATGTTTAAGCACAATAATTAGAGCAGGTAATAATTGTAAGGCTAAGGGTCCTGCCAGACAAGACCATATAATATCCAATAGTTTGGCATATTTTATGCATACCAATTTTTAATGCTTTTCAGGAAAAGTATCAATTGTTTCAAAACTCAGTGGGAACACGGCTAAAGCATCTAACTGCCGACAATGTCATCGGATCCTCTTGAATAGATTAAATGACATTACAAACCTTGTTAAACGGAAAAGAAGTCTTGCAGAAAAATTTCAGAAACTTTCAGAAATATTCAAAATCATAGCAATACTTCTAGAAGAGCCATGTTGCATCTTGTACAGGGTACTGTTTCATAGTTTTTCCCTTCTCTAATGCTCTGTGTTTTATTAATGCAGATACCAATACTCGCACGATACTAAGCAAACGTAAACGATACCACTTAGCGTAGCACATACAGAAAATGATATGATTACATTGTGAAAAGAGAATATTGCCTTTCTAATAGTATCTGTTTCAGCATTTGGGAAACTCTTAATTTTTGATTAGATACTTTCAACATTTGTATTATTTTCGACAAACATGATGATTATGCAAATTACGAGCTTTGTATCTCAGATCATAGGTGTGAAGGACCTGCATCATGATTGATTGGAAAACTTAATTTACACTGTCTGTCTCAGGAAAACACCGTCGGGAAATGCAAGGTTGGATCCGCTAAAAGCTCACCAACTGGTCCCTTTTGCCGGTTTATCTTTTCAGGCGGTTTTTTTTTAAACTCTTCCCGTTTCAGTTTAAATCTTTTTTTGCTTGAACCTCCTTCTGAAAATAGTCCTCTTTTAAAAGGCGAAAAACATGCGCGAAGCAGACTTTAAGAAGCAGAACTGAAACCAATTACTGAAACCATTGATGTTTTTCGACGCATGTGTAGTTGTGGGGTTAAAAGTAGTAGATAGAGAAAACGTAAACATTCTGATTATTCCATAAGCAAAAAGCAGCATCTGTAACTTCTCCCCTGTTTTCTGATCGCTCCGCTGTCTTCCAGCTCTTTCAGCGCTCTTATTAGATCTATGTTGAAATTATCATATGACCTTTTCGTGTTTCCTTTTATTTTTTTAGGGTTTATTTAATTTCTGGAGCGCGGTGTTCTATGAGTATATATCGCAAACCTTCAAGATAGGGTTTTTCTTTCGTAATTTTTATACGCAGCTGTGAAATGCAGTAAGGCAGGTCTTCCTTTCTTAGAAGCTATTAAGCGCTTTGACATAATAGAATGGCTTGACGTGTTTCTTCTCAGGAAAACCTTTTCGTAAGCCTTGGGTTAAAATGTGAGGCACATGGGGCCCATTTCACTAAACTTCGCCAGAGCAAATTCTATCATAGTCGTCAGGATGTTGTCCTACGAGTATAATTATAGCGTCTTGCAGCATATGACATTCAGAGAGGTGACACATTCAACTGCATTACGCTATGCAATCATTTTGTGTCGAACTATCAAAATTCATATATATGTGGGATTGGCACATAAGGAGATATTTTTCATAAGAAGTTTCATGAAACGGGCCCGATGACTCAGATCAAGTGAATAAGGCGGATGGGTTACTTGAAAGTTAACGCAAAAAGTCTTAAAGTTATCGGACGTTGTCATGAAGCAGATATACCCTTGGCCATCGTTTTCTTGAATGCTTATTTTTCATTTTATTTATTACATGGTTATTAAATTAATGTCCAGTAAATGTGTTATTAGGTGGGCCAAGCCAGTGAACAACTGGCCTGCTAAAATTAAAAATGGTGCACGCTATTTCTTTGGTATTGATGGGTTTCTTGCCAACAGATAGTTGTGCCTGATATGTTCGTCCCCACTGCTAGTTATCAGCATATTAAAGTTGTTCAGACAATTGTACCACCAAGATTTCTTTCTGAGGTGCAAAGCCTTCTTTAGATTTGTTTGTACGCTGTCTTTCTGTATTATTCCAGTACTTCTGATTTTATTATTCAAGATCAAGCGGACATCCTGATCCACGACATCAATTATAGCAGCAATGTTTGCTTTTGGTAAAATAAGATAACGACCGCCCAAGGAGGCTGTCATCTTTGACATTCAATTACCCGGTCTTAAAAGCTTTGACCCACTCAGATACTGTACGCAAGGGAATAAGATCCATTTATATCACGCAGTTCAACAGATGTCCGAGTTGTCTTCATACCAAGTCTTGTGCATCATTAATAATGGCCAGGAGTTTCAGACATTTAGCCCGTGCTACGAGATAAATCGCCCAAGTATAAAAAGGTCATTTCGATAGCACTTTGCATGAAACAATATAGATAACTCTTGAAAAGAGGACTGAAGTACATGGGAAAGTTTTAAGGTATACACAGAATTAAACACAACAAAGTCCCTGTAATAAAAAAACATTCTGCACGTCCCTCGTATCATTTAAATATATGCAACTTTTGGTACCTCATACACTTGTGAATCTCAGACTCTACGCAGTCTCCATGGCAAAGATTCATGCCATTTCAGCGTCAGTATGCAAATATTCATCAAGTTGTAAATTTGTACATGAATATTCATAAGGCTGAGATTTTAAAATGTATCGGGTTACTTGAAAAAAACTTAGCATGGCTGAGTTATTCTTCAAAACTTAAGACTTTAGAAGCTCCTTTTACATATATCATATTTATGATGCAGATGGTTGCATGAGGTGAAATAGACAGTGTCAATTCTGCTTGTACGAGGGGTGTTCAAAAACTTCCGACATGGTCATTGCAGCGTCGTGTATTTACTGCAGCTTGCGTTCATAAAGTCAAAATTACGTGCTTCAAAGTATACGCTATTCACCAGGCAAATCTGACAAAGAACGTGCGTATCCATAGCAACATTGGTGTCGGTAATTCGTATATGTTGGAAATATGAAAACATACATGGACATGCGTGAACGTGTATCGAATAGTGCACTGCATTTATCTTCCTATGTAGATAAATATTAGCATACTACTTAGAGTATTATACATGATGTAAATGCAAATAATAATTAAGTTGTTTAACGCAATGATATAAGATAAGTACAAGTTCAAAGAATAACTCTATTGACGTACAGTATGATAACATCTTAAATCACCAACAGGATCAAAATATGAATGATGAATGCTTCGGTGCATACCATCTACCTTCAATACCTTCTCCCCATCCCGGATCAAGACCCCAGGCTTTCTACTGATATCTCAATTACTCCACATTAAATAGTAGAAGATAGACATTGTAACCTATTCATCATAACTAAGTTCTCTGCTTGCGGACATTGGGTGAAAGGTTGTATATTTTCTTAATGAACTCCACTCAGGTGTGATCAGGCGTGATGCTGACAAGTCCTTGTGTTACAGTCGGAAATAAAGGCATATTTACGTAAATGCACGATTGTTTTTACCTTGGTCAAGTTATCCATCGCTCTGATAATTTTTTTCAATCGGTTGCGATATATGATAAATACTCGTAAAATCGCTGGAGGAATGTTTGATCAAGAAGTCGCGACATAACCAATATAAAAAAGGTTATGCGGGCGGTTCCAGGACTCGATGGCCCGGTGTCAGGATAATGTGACTAGGTGTGGTATCATACCGCATGTCTACGGCGTGGTACTGCGGTATGGCAGCACCATATCTGTCTCAAATGGACATAGTTTCAAAACGACTAAAAAACTGTTTGCGGGACGTTAAATCCAAGAAATAAACAAAAATCAAACCGAAGTTTATGTAATTCTTTAAATCTTCAGTTCACCAAGTTGTGAATTTGAACATGCATACCCATGAGGTAAAATGATAGAATAATATATACTGCTGCATGTGCTATTACTGAAGATACCAATTCTTTTGAGCCCCTCACCGCGTGGGTTCGAATCCCGGCAGGGTCTTTCGGATTTTCATGTAGCTGGCTTGCAGTAGGTCGGTGGTTCTACCGGTATGCCTCCGTGCATTCGGGGTCTTCCTCCACCTGTAATTAGCTGGACGACGCTATATGACTGAAATACTGTCAAAGCGACGGTAAACTCAAATAGTCAAATCAAGCCAATTCTTTTGACGCCTATATAGTTAATACTATACCTGACAACCACTTTACTACAAATACAACTATATCTATTAAATAATTAAATTTATCTATTAAATGTTATCATATTAAGAGAACAGTACTAAATGAGCTCACATCGAGTCCGGGTGACGTTTTGGACTCTGTCATTTTTGTAAACACCATATTTATAACAATAAGCAGTTTCAAAAATAGCAACATAAGGAGGAATAAAGTATCAGTTCAACCAGCTGTGTGCGTTTTATCCCATTTTATGTGTGCTGATTTATAATATTCTCTCGTCTCTGAAGAAGTAGACAACTGTAAGTAGAGATGGGGACAATGCGGGCATCATGACGCCAAAAAAACACCAAAAAACAATAAAAAACAGGCAAAATCCACGCCCTAAATATTTGTCGAAGATATTAAAAGTAACGTTCACGTTAAATTATTTGTTGGAGCTTTGTACAGATTTTATTTGGTTTAACCGATATGCATATACATTATGAGGCGTTTTGGCGTCACCTTTATTGTATAAAGTTAGCACTATGTCTTGATTCAATACCAAATCTAGAATATCATCAATGTGTAAACTCGGACCAATAACCCGTTTAGCCGAAACAAATCTACTTTTCCACGTTTAAGTAATGCTATTATGATAAACTAATTTATATTTGCGATGGTCATTTTACTCATTTGGGTATGATTTTGTTTAAAAGATACAGTTCTGTCATATTGATGCTAAATTTATCTCGCGAAAGGGACGCGTTCTTACCAATAGGCAATTTTTTAAAAAAAAATCAGAGAACACTTATCTCCGTAAACATTAATCACATGATTTTATGCCAGGAACAGTTATTTTCGACCACGAATTGATTTCAAAATAGTCGGAAAATGGTTTCATTGCTGGGTTGATTATGTTAAACGTATCAAGTCGCTGTAAATAACGAATGCGCTTCAATTTTTGACAGAAACATGCAAAATGCAAATGTCATGCATGTAAACGACACTTAATGTCAAATAGTTTCGTTCCTTGGTCGTTTACATCAGTATATAACACGTATCAGTACCAACAAGCTTGCATTTATTATACTTCAGCAAATAAGATTAGCATAAATAATACGTGCTATCTTACTGCGAGTTCGAAGTATACCTTGAAAGAGGTGAATATTTTATGTTCTGGACAATTTGCAAAGATTTAAAAAAAAAATACAAAACGAAACATATTCTGAAATGCACTTACTTCATCAATTTGAGCATAGGCAACATACTTTAAGAAACAAAGTATATAGAAAAATCTAGAGAAATAAAGTTGTAAAAAACACGTGTATAAATAGTAATATGAGTTCTAAAGGTAAAGTCCCTGTAATTGTTCCGCTACATTTCGGACCTTATGGCCTTTCACGGAGATAACCAAGGTTTCCTAATGTTTCATTAGGGTACCTTGGTTATCCTTGTAGAGGTTTAGTAGTCCAAGGCGTATCGGAACCAATATAGGGACTTTCCCTTAATAATTTGCAATAAAACAATTTTTAACCTAGTTTGCTCCTCTTTCATACAATTCGTATATTTTAAAGAGCAGCTGTAAGAAATACACCAGTCTTTGGAAAACGATTTATTCTCTAGACAAATGACACATCTGTTATTCCCAGAAGATAGGAAAAATGATGAAATCGATGGAGTTTGAGATCAAGATGCTAACTTTCAACTGAGACATCTGTATTTGATGATACACCATAGACTATCATCTTTTTTATATCAGGAAACAAATGTGCATCGTTTTTCATGGCTACGAAGGAATGAAACTTTGCATGGAACATTAGATAAAATGTATCAAAATAGGCATACTTTCTCTCAGTTTGACAGCTATCAAGAAAGGATCACTTGCATTTTATTAGAGTTCCACTGAATTGAATGATAGGTATTGGTCGAGAAGGAAACACCATGGGTATCATTATGTTGCGATGATCGGTATTAACAGGAAAAAAAGATGCTAACAATGTCTCGCCCAATGTCCAGAAAATTCAAAGGCTGTTATATCAGTGTTATATATACACTTTTTTTTCTTTCATGTCTGAAAAAAACATTTGACGAATGCGGATGCCTAGTTGCCAATTGTTGTCTGAATTTCCCCCAAATTCCAGTAAACCACAGCAGTTAACGTCAAGACGTTCCATTACTGTCCCTAACATCAGAAATACTGAGACAAAATTACCCTGTCAAGAACGGTTACACCTAGATCTCTCACCAGAAAATGTACTGTTCACTTTAAAGACGATATTTGGAATGTTCGCATTTTGTCTGGCAACCGATGTCCCATATGGTTTTCTCTTAGAGACATTATGACATTGTATAAAAGGTGGTCTATTCTGAAATAGCGTTAATAATGAAAAATCTATATAGCAAGCCCACGACAAAAATATATGTATTTAATTAAGTGTACATTTGGTTTTACATTAGTTTACACAACACACACTCGGCGATGACGCCCATTTCTAAAAAAAAAGCAACCTAAATATATAGGAATGATAATCGTTATAAAGAACGAAATCATAATACACTTGCTTTTCAGTATATATGCTGTGAAGAGTTTATAGCAATAAATAACATCAGAAGAAGTCATAGACACATTTTGCCTTCAATCCTTATTTATTTCCACGCATAGTGTCAAAGATTAACCTAGCATTACAGTTACAATTGAGCGTCTGAAAACTTACTGATCCAAACTAGAAACGGTTGGTAGGAAAATTACTGATCCGAACCAGAAACGGTCGGTAGGAAAATTGCTAAACCAAACTAGAAACGATCGGGGGGTAATTACTAATCCAAACTAGAAACGGTGGGAATGAAAATTACTGATCCAAACTAGAAACGGTCGGCATGAATTATACTGATCTAAACTAGATATGTTCGGCAGAAATATTGCTAATCTAAACAAGAAAAGGGGAAAAAAAAAAAACCAAACCAGAAACAGTCTGCAAGAAAATTACCGGTTCAAACGAAAATCTTTCGGCAGGAAAATAACTGATCCAAATTAGACACAGAAATGTATATGTTGTTGTTTGAGGGTGTATAAAATTAAGCCATTTCATTGGTTCCATCAAAGTCAATCCAGAACCGTGACCCAATAAGATATTTTGATGAACAACTTCTTTTCAACGATGCTTTATTTGGCTATTTTTCCATAGCTTGATGGCGTGAAGTGAATGTGTGATTATAATAAAAAAAAGTTACAAAATGATTTAAATGTCTCTATATGATACGTATCATAAATAGAAATACAAAATTATCTGTAAAAAATGTCTTTTAATTAGCTGTGTCTGTTTTAAATATTGTAAGGTCTGTTAACCCTTTCCCTCATATAGACTCATTTTGACGCACTCAATAGGTACCACATAAAGCCTGATCTACAGAAAACCACAGTTAAAACTTACCAAATTTAATTATAAAGTCCTAATTCCAGACCACTGTGGAGCAGCGAACAGCATAAAACCTGATCTAGTTTTATGCTGTTCGCATAGGTCTTTTCATGGTGTCCTCTATGAGGGAAAGGGTTATGGATAAATTCCGAACCTCAACTGCACTTATAGCGGTAGCTATAAATGCAGTACTTAATGTATGGACATAAGATAAGACTTGACTTGACTATTTGAGCTTACCGTCGCAGCGGCAGTTTTTCAGTCCTAAAGCGACGTCCAGCTATTTACAGGTGGAGAAAGACCCCGAATGCACGGAGGCATCCGGGTAGAACCACCGACCTATCGCAAGCCAGCTGGAGTGAGTGCTAAAGTCAGCGACTTTACCCTCTCGGCCACGGAGGCCCCCATAAAATAAGAACAAAAGCATGAAATAACTAAATAATTAACTTTTTTTCTACTTAGGATTACATCTATAATTTTATCATGCAGGCAGATAGTCTACATGGAATTTCTATTGGAAAATCTTTTTAACATTTTATTTAAAGCTTCGATCACATTATTATAGAAAGGGAAATTAAGGAAGCGGGTAGGTAAGTAGTACTTGGGCCTTTACTCGCTAGCTGTACAGCTTTTGTCTTGACCTTAAACAGATTTTTCAACCACATGCTATGTGAAATAAATATTGTTAGAAAGCATAATTTTCATACTTGTATTGTAATGTATATACCTTCAACTTCAGATCTTTCAACATAAATAATTTAAAAAGCCGGAGTCGTAATTTGTTTTATGCAAAATGTAGGCAATTTAAACAATAGTAACCTAAATGCACACATATGAATAAGAATGCATAGTAAATAAGATGACTTAACTAGCTCGTTACAACTTAAAAATATTGTGAATTGCTGAAATGCATTAACACTATTGTTCTATTGCAGACTACGTGGGATAACAATTCCGTCCATAATTGATGCCATATTATTGGCAAAGATTATACACAAATAATAGTCAATCTCAAGCAAAAGCAAATCATAATTGATTACATAGGCGATTTGTTTTGCTGAAAAACAAATAGTTCATAATAATTTACATAATGTGTAACTATCTGTTTATTTACTATCATATATGTCTTAAGAGATAAATATAATTGGGAAGTTGGGAACCATATTTTCCTATTAATCATAAACGAAATAATTCGTCTTTTTCTAAGTTAGTCAAGGATGTAGCAAATTATACAAAAAGTATGTTTCTACTGCAATTGCCTATTTATTGATATTAAACCTAAGGCAGTCATTATACTGTAAGTTAATAACCACAACAGTCCGAAATCGGATATGGTTCGATTCCCGACAGGGTAATTCGTATTTTCATGTGAGGAAGCCTTCCAACTGGCTTGCGGTAGGTCGGTGGATCTACCCGGATGCCTTCGTGCATTCGGGGTCTTCCTCCACCTGTAATAGCTGGACGTCGCTATATGACTGAAATACTGTCGAAGCGACGGTAAACTCAAATAGTCAAGTTAAAACCAGAGAAAAAAGTGCTAAACTATAGCGTCTTTGGCAAACAACAATGTCTAACATTTAGAATTAAAAGTTCACTGGGGGAAATATTGTGTTCCACATAAATTATAATCAAAAAGTAATAAACTGATTACAATATAATGATGATAACAAATCTGTCTCAACTGACATGGAAAATTCTCTGGAAATGTCTCTATGTTTAGTTCAGTCAGGTTTCATAAGGTAGTCTTGATGCAAAATCAATATCGTTATTATATAATTTGGCATAGGAGTCAACGATAACAACTGATGTTTATGTCACAAATGTGGATTTCCGAACAAGAACAGCAATTAAAATCTCGTTTTTAGCTGGAAAATATTGCATAAACTATATATGTACACAATTGCCTTAAACAAAACAAGCCCACCGCTAATATTATGTATTATGAATTTCAATTGTACAATATATTTCTCAAAATCAAAAAACAAAGGAAGCTTAGAACCGCTTGTGGTTTTGAAAAAGAATCAACTGTTTCAAAACAAAATTCAGCACAGATGACATTTTACAATTTGCAGTATGAATCTTTCATTGCCCCGACCTTGGTTTCCTTTATTTCAATATCTAAAATTAGAAATCCATAGATTCACGAGACCAACGGAATCCTAAACTCATTTTTGTTGGAATACGACGATCTGTGACACATCGCTAGTAATCACGCGTCGCCACCTCAGTGGCTGTGAAGACTATCCTTCGGGATCAATCAGTTGAGGCAAGCAATCATAAAACTAATATTAAGTAAACTGTGTTCCTCTTGGCAGCAGATACGGCCTTGAGAGGTTTTAGATAGTCAATGACGCTAACAAAGCAGTTGTAATGGCGGCACGCATGTAGCAACTGTGACTTGCAAGAAAAACAATTTTGAGTTGGGCACTTAAATGTCTAGGTGACAAAAGAAGAAAATCGTAGTAGACAAACGATTGAGCTATGTATGATGATATATTATTCAAGATACTGATATAAACTACAAATTTATTGATTAAATAATGAAGGATAAACAGATCCTATGAAAAAAGCATGTATATATTAAAAATGTCCAGAAGGAGGTGCAAGTAAATGAAAACAAGAGGACCATGATGGCCCTGAATCGCTCACCTGAATTCAACTGCTAGAGAGAAAATGCTTAAGTAAAGAAAAAATATTACACATAATATATAGTATTTTAATTTTATCAATTTTTAGTAATGATGGCCATTTTGTTAGGCAGACCTAAACGATTTTAGCTATTTTTGCTTAGTTCCACCTAAGAATCATCCATGTAAAGTTTCATCGAAATCTGCTCTGAGGTTAAGAAGCAGATGTCGTTTAAAGATGTTCTTATTTATAGCTCTGGCGGCCATCTTGGTTGCAGGCCGGAACAATTTTAGCTATTTTTGCTCAGTACCATCTTAGGATCATTTCTGTAAAATTTCAACAAAATCTGCAGAGTCGTAAAGAAATAGATGTCGTTTAAAGATTACTCTATTTTTAGATCTGGAGGCCTTCTTGGTTGGCGGATCGGAAAGAATTTAGCTACTTTTGTGCAGTATCACCCAATGGTCGTTCCTAATGAGTTTCATTAAAATCAGCTCTGCGGTTTATGAGGAGATGTCATTTAAAGATTTTTCTATCTTTACCTCTGGCGGCTATCTTGGTTGGCGGATTGGGACGATTTTACCTATTTTTGCTCAGTACCATAAAAGGATAATACCTGTAAAATTTCATCAAAATCTGCTCAGCGATTTAGAAGAAGGTGTCGTTTAAAGCAAAAGTCTCCTCCCCCTCTCTCTCTCACTCATACTCATTATTAGTATAAATTAAATATATACTGACAGATTTGCACACATGCTATTCTTTAAGAATATTTAACATCTGTACAAAATAAATGTTAACTTGATGTCTTATTAGGCTATTTTAATAATATTTTGTATTTTAATAAACATAAATATGGGGATATGGGGGGTCTGTTAACAAGATGCAAAATATGATCAAAAGAGTCTAATAAGACTTCAAGTTAACCTTTATAAAACAAAAACAAAAAGAAAGAAAAACAAAAACAAAATAAACGAAATAATGATCTTATTTATTGAAAACCCAAATATATATAACATTTTAAAAGAATGTATGTAAATATTGCAGTTTGTAAGTAAATTTAAAATAATTTACCTATAATTTTATTTCAATATTTCCGATGTACTTCTTATATCTTAAGTGTTTGCTTGGACGAAAAGATACCTAAATACATGTTTATAATGCTTTTATCAGTGGTGGTAATGATAATAAGTAGATTACATTTGACAGTTAGAGCGTACGTAGCACATTTCTAGGTCTGACTAACTAACATATTGTGTGTATATATGTATGCCATATTTCATTGTAAATCTTTATCGTACGTGTATCGCAGGAAAAAAAACTTCATGTTTTGAAACTTCTTGGTTTCCCCAGACATGCTCTCTTAAACTGTATCAATCATTATAGAATCATACGGCGGTCTTAATTTCTTTTTCCGACCATTAAACCGGATAAACTTACATTTATTTCCTTTAAGGTAGCTCACCTTGAAGCACGATTATGTAACTAAAAAAATACTATGCAGCAAATATATAATAAAAAAACAACTGAGAGTACTGTCAGAAGCGAAAGTTAAAATGTGTGAATAATAAAGTCAAACCCGTTATCATTATTTTTTGTGTGGTATGCGTGTATAAAAGTAAGGGAAGTTAAATCGTATTAAAAAAAGCAGGTAAGATAGATTATGGTTCATGGTCTCTGTCAAATCAAATAACAAGAGTGCCAGTAATGCAACAATATACGCCGCCACAAAATATAAAGACCAAGAGGGGCCTTTTAATTATTGCTTTTAACATTTCTGTAAGCATAAGCTCATAATGAAGTCTGTAAGACCAATTAATTTAGCTGAACAGAGATAGAAACCTTAAATGCTTCCAATATGAAAGTAGGTCAAATAGCAGTATCAATATGAATCTTTTTTTCTTTTTCCGCATAACTCTTGCAAAAATCACTGTACCAGAAAACCCCTGCTTTATGCACTTTTACCTGTTTAGAAACTTGAGTTGTGTTTTCAAGAGACCATTTTAGAAAGGCATAACTATTGCAAATATTGATGAACATCAAAATCCCTGCTTTGTGCATATCTACCCAATATAGTTATGACATTGCCCAAGTTTTGAAAAGATTCATTCAGTAAAAAAGGAGGAGTTGCGTTCACAGGGCTGCAATATCAATCAGCTACAGAGACTAAGTTTCAACGACACAAATCTTGTAAAAATCAATGAACCGGATAATCGCCACTTCATGCACATCTACCCATTATAGTAATGCCACAAATCAAGTTTTGAAAAGATTCATTCAGAAACAAAGGAGGAGTTGCGTTCACAAGGCTGCAATATCAATCAGCTACAGAGACTAAGTTTCAACGACACAAATCTTGTAAAAATCAATGAACCGGAAAATCGCCACTTCATGCACATCTACCCATTATAGTAATGCCACAAATCAAGTTTTGAAAAGATTCATTCAGAAACAAAGGAGGAGTTGCGTTCACAAGGCTGCAATATCAATCAGCTACAGAGACTAAGTTTCAACGACACAAATCTTGTAAAAATCAATGAACCGGAAAATCGCCACTTCATGCACATCTACCCATTATAGTAATGACATTGACCAAGTTTTGAAAAGATTCATTCAGTAACAAAGGAGGAGTTGCGTTCACAAGATATGGACGTACGGACAGACGGAGAAGATGACGACAATATACGACCACCTCCGGCGGCGTATAAAAATGGATAAAGAATAGCTGTTCTTAGTATTGATATACTCAATACCTTTAATTCTTCATGAATTTGCTGCAGACAGGTATAAATTATTTTTTAAAGAAAAGCAAGAAAAATGGGACAAGATAAAGTTATTGTTCTTTGTCACTTCACATACGCCTCAGGTGTAAAGAATGATATCAATGCCTTCATTAGTTTTAAAATATATTCTAGAAAAGCATAATTTCACCATACAAGTGAGTAATAGGGTTTAAGCAAGGTAGAGTTATTGTTTTTGGAAAGTAAAGTCTGACCATTGTATAAAGTATAAACTCAATCCCTAAAATACTTTCTGAGTTGTGACGAACAGATGCGACTAGAGACACTACAGTCATTTGAGACTCCAAAACGAAAAGATTAAAACAAAATGTTCCAATTGAGGGCTTACATTAAACATACTGTCTCCCTCTCATTTCTAATGTTTTGACTTTATAACTGAACCTGTCTATGCGCAGGACACTCATATTAAAAAGATAGACCTCTCTATTAATTATTTATATACAGATAGGTCGATTTTTTCTTAAAGATTTTTTTTTACTGAATATCAGGGTCCTGTGGTCTATGATGTAAGTCAAAAGGGACCAAATACAAATTAACAAGCGCAAAATGATGACTGTATAAAAACTAGAATTAAAAAAAAAAATGAGTATAACAAAAAAAAAAGTAAAGAAAAATGGTCTGAGCTGGAATTGAACTCACGACCCCTTGCAAGAAAAATACAGACCAACGCTCTTACCAACTGAGCTAGTCGTGGCACTAATAAGGTTATTTATAGGTAGATCAATTATTGAAAATGCGGATGAACACTGAATTATAAGCTTGCTTCTTTTACAGTTTTATTTTCCCCAAAATTGTGATTATACTCAATGCTTTCAAAATTAACAGAATCCTGAAATATATCCAACTTTTATCAAAATTTCAATGTTGAATTATACAATCAGTGGCTCTATTTTTCATCGCGAATGTATGGATAAGTGGCGGTAATGTGATTATAAGTAGAAATCCCACTGTCTGACTTTAGAAGCTTTCGCTATTTGACAATACGGTGATTAATATTTGACTATTCAACGTTGAATTGGAAGTAAATATTCATACTACAAAACGTCTTCTTACAAGGCCTACAACAATCTTCAACATTCGTGTAAGAACTTCCGTAATCATAGCAATTGTTACGAATGTCTATCATATCACATAAACATAGAAGGGATTAAAATAGTCACGTGACACTCGTTTAGGACTCATTCTGATTGTATTATATGAGTCGCTGTTTGTCACGCAAATGTTTCTCTACCATTACCACTATACAATGTTTAAAGTATTTTATGACATGAAAAGCAAACATAATTTTTTCAATAATAAGGAATAAATATTCAGCATTATTTTGTTTTTTAAATGCTCATCACATTCCATAATACGACTATTGTTTGATCTCAGAATATAAAACAAAACTTTAATCCCGACTTGAGTATTTACCCAGTTTTTTTTTTCTTTCTAAGTTATACTATTCTCCCATCTGCACAGATCTGACTTTGGGTTTTGAGTTTCTACATGGCAGACTTATATGCATTCACCATTTCCTAAATCAATCCACACAAAAAGCCACGGTTGCACGCATGCCAATGACGGTGATTTTCCCACTGAGACTTGTCCATTTAAAAAATTTAATTTTCGTGGATGTTTTTTCTAGTCGCATGTTTTCATATGCGCGACTTCTTCTTAAATCAGAATAATCCAATAAATTTTCTTTCATATCAAAAATCCAGAGGAACCAAGTTTACAAAACATAACTTCGACTAACATACTAAATAAAGATACTAAAAGAATAACTGAAACTATTTTTTGCAAAGCTTTGTATTTTGATCTTCTCTGTTATCCGGTCCAACTTTTCAAATACAGATACCAATTAAAAAGAAATTGCAAGGACGAGCGTCTAAAGTATTACCATAGAGAGAAAGATAGATGAAAATATGCATCTTTTCATCGCGTAAACATGTTCAGGTAGAGAGACAGCTTTTTGATCAGAAGAACTGGAAAGCAATAGTTAATCTCATGCAAAATGTTAATGTAATATAGACGTTCTTACCTACACGATATATGAAATTCATAAAATGTGTTTCCCAATCAGACTGCAGAAGTAAAGTAATACTTAGTGCACCTTGAATTCCTCTATCAATAGTTTTGTTTTGAACAACGAGATTGCAAAATATCATTTGTTTTTGGATATTTTTCTACGAAACGTTTCAATATCGAGGAGTGTCACCAAAACAGACAACTATTACATTAAAATATACGTCTGTAAAGTTAGATATCCTCCAAAACGAGACATGAAATATTAAGACGAAGTTTAGCAGAAATATGCTGCAATGACGCTTGTTCTTAGATCCAACTTGACAAAAATTTCATACGCTCAAACCAATAAGTTAGTTTGCATTCTATATTCAATTTTCACGATCTACTTTAATACATACTCAATTTTAAGTTATCTGTATAACTGAGCATACGTCAATGGCTACTTGTTGCATGAGCAATGCAATATTACCACACATTTTTCGCTTGAGTGGCAACGGATTGCATTCTTACCACTAGGGACTTATTGAAGGCAATATTTTCTTAAAAAATGACAAATGTTCGTAAACATATCATTTACGGAGATCAATGGCCATACAAATATTTCAAAATAACAATAGATGTACCACTTTGCTGATTGAATAAGCCTTTCAAAACATATATTAAGATTATGTTTCTAGGTCAAATGGAATCGTTTTATCAAATAAAAAATCATGCTGCACGAAAAGGAACACTAGGCATAAGAAATCCGTTAGCTGTATTTAACATGACGCAATAAGTTATTGTGTAAATTTGATTAAAATCCAGTAAATAGGAATGGCACGATTTAACAATTGTATCAAAATAAAATGTAAGGTCGTTAAAATTCTGAATCGAATGGAGTTAAAAAGAAAATATATTTTGGAGTGTTATTGGTAACTAACATACCATGCGTTCTTTTGGAGTAAAGGCAAAGATCAGCAACGGATATCCATAGAAAAGGATGATGTGTGGAGATAAAGAAAGATATTAAAATGAATATGCAGCGTGACAGCCGCGAGAAAAATGTTGCATAGATGAACATTGCCAAAATAAGGTGAGAAACAATTTGAAGTAGTAATGACACAAAATGATTCTCACCATATAAACTAATAAAATGTAAACAATAGTATAGACAAGTCATAAATGTGCTTGCATCGAGTCCTGATAATGTTTTTTGTTTTGTTTTTTTGTTTGTTTTTTGTTTGTTTGTTTTTTATGTGTGTGTGTGTTTGAGAAAATCGTATAGACTCGATCATCCTATTTCTTTAAGTACCAACAGCGTTTTTTTATAAGGATAAATAGACAGACTGTGTTGTTTTATCGTCTTTTATGTGTGCCGATTTATAAAATTTGATATGCTCAGAAGAAGTATGCAAATGTGAGTAGAAGTAGAAACATTTCGGATAATTAACATGACGCTAAAACAGGCTTATCGCGCCAAACTACTTGTCGAAAATATTGAAAATAAAATTCATGTTAAATGGTTTGTCGGAGCTTTGACAAGCTTTTTATTGGTTAACGCGACATGCGTATTTATTAAGATGCGTTTTGGAAACACGTTTTCTTGTGTGTGTGTGTGTGTGTGTGTGTGTGTGTTTCTTGTAAATAAATGGCACTTTGCCTTGATACAATATCAATCATCGATATGATGATAACACGGATCAATAATCGGTTAAGCCAAATATACTTTTATCCGATTTATTAATGCTAACCAATTTATATTGCGATCATTTCACTCCTTTGGACATGATAATGCTTGAAAGATACAGTTCTGTGATACTGGTGTTTAGAATTATCTCAAGAAAAAGGCGCGTTCTTACAAATAGGCAATTTGAAAAAATAATACTTTTTTCTTTTCCGTAAAAATTAATTAGACGATTTTATGCCAGGGACAGTTATTTTCGACGAAGAATTGTTTCAAAATAGTCGGAAAATGGTTTTATTGCTAGGGTGATTTTGTAAAAAATATCATGTCGTTGTTAATAACGATTGCGCTTCCATTTTTGACTTAATCATGCAAACTGCAAATGTCATAAACGACACTTAATGTCAAACAGTTTCTAGCCTATCGTTTACATCAACATATATAACGTATCAGTATCAGCAAGCTTATTATACTTCAGCAGTTAAGATTAGCATGAATTACACATGTTGGTCTAGTGCGATGTCGAATAAATACCATAAAAGAGGCAAAAACTTTACTTTTAGATCAATGTGCAAAGGTTGAAACACACACACACACACACACACACTAACACATAAAAAACGAAAATAAATTAGAAAAAAGGAAAACGAAAAATAACACACACACAAAAAAAAGGAAAAACATATTCGGAAATACACTTAATACATCATTTGAGCAAAAGGCAACCTATAAAGGAACGTACTATTCAAGAAAATAATCTAAAATAGATATAAGTTCGTGAAAAAAATACAAGCATTTTTTTGTAAAATAGCTTATTTATAATTTGAAATAAAACATGAAACAAAATCTATTCCTGTTTTTTAAATTAAAAAAAATAAACAGCTTAAGAAATACACCAGGAAATGGAAAAAGATTTATTCTCTACACAAATGACACGAATTTTATTCCCAGAAAAAAAAACTGATGGGGGAAAAATGATGTAACCGAGAACATTTTAAGATCAAGATTCTAACTCTAGACCTAGACATCTGTATTTGATGGTATACCAACTTATGTCATCTTTTAGATTTCAGGAAACAAATGTGTATCGTTTTTCATCCGTTGGAAGGAAAGAAACCTTACATGTTATATAAGATAAAATGTATTGAAATAGCATACTTTGTCTCAGTTTGACAGCTACCAAAAATGGATTACTTCAATGTTCCACTCAATTCAATTATATTCTTTGGTCGAGAACGAAACGCCATGGATATCATTATGTTTCCTTGGTTTGCGTTAATCGGAAAAAAGATGCCAAGAATATCAAGCACAATGTCCATAAAATACATAGGGTGATATATCAGGACGAATATACATTTTTCCTTTCATGTCTGTAAAAACCATTTGACGAATTCGGTTGCCTAGTTGCCAAATGTTGTCTGAGATTCCCCAAAGTCCAGTAAACCACCGAAGTTACGTCCAGACGTTCCATTACTGTCCCTAACATCAGAAATATTGAGACAAAATTACCCTGTCAAGAGCGGTTACACCTGAATCTATCACCAGAAAATGTACTGTTCACTTGAAAGACGATATTTGGAATGTTCACATTTTGTCTTACAACCGATGACCCATCTGGTTTTCTTTTTGAGAATTAAAGGATATTATGTAACTGTTTATAAGTCGGCATATTCCCAAAAAACGTTCATCATGGCAATGTGTTTACTGAGTCACACCACGACAAAAATATATTTATTTGATTACATGCACATGTTGATAAACATTAATTTCCACAACAGCACAAACGACGATGATGCCAATTTCAAAGAAAGAATACTGAATATATTGAAATGATGAACCATTGCTAGGAATCGTTATAAGAAATTCGAAATTCATAACACACTTATTTTCGTGTATTATATGCTGTAAAGAGTTTATAGCAATAATAAATGACATATTTTACAACGATATGAAAGATAGTATTGTTAGAAAACATAGTTTTCAAACTTGTAATGTATATACCTTTAACTTCAGCTCTTTCAACATATACAATAATTATACAATTATAAAAGCCATATCAAACATCTTAATGCCATACTGTATTTGACTATTATTTCTTGTGCAAAATGTAGGCAATTTAAACATCGGGAACCTAAATGCACAAATATGAATTACAATGCATAGTAAAGAAGATGTTTTAACCAGCCTATTACAACTCGAATAATTGCAGGTTGCTGAAATGCATTAAACACTATTGTACTATTGCAGAATATGTGGGATATCAATTCCGTCCATAATTGAAACCACATTCTTGGAAAAGAATTATATATACTAATAATCAGATAAAAGTAAATCGCAAAAAAATACGAAGGCGAAAAAGGCTGAAAAACAAATATTTTTCTAACTTAAAATGATGAGAATATATCAGTTTATTTACTATCATATATGTCTGTTGAGATAAATATAACAAATATAAATAAAATATATCTTCTCATTAATCATAAACGGAATCATTATTTTCTAAATTAGTCAATGATGTCGCAAAATGACAGCATAATATTAAACAACAAGGGTGTTTCAACTGTCATTGCCTATTTATTGATACATGACCTGAGGTAGTTGTTAAATTGTGGGTCAATTTTATGAAAACAATGTGAATATCTTGTGATCAGACAACTTTAACATGTATTGTATATGAATGAATCCAAACACGGATAAAATAATGTAGTAACTATCATTTAAAGCCATATCGTCCTTATAAAACGACAATTTGAATTAAAAGTCTATAGGGATGAAATGTCGTGTTCCACATAAATCAAAATGCTATTAACTACTAACATGATGATGATTATTACAAATCTGTCTCAACTGACGGAAGATTCTCTAGAAATGTCTCTATGAATAGTGCAATCAGGCTTAGTAAGGTAAGTTCTAACGCAAAATCAATATCGTCAAAATATGATTTTTCAAAAGAGACTGCGATGATTATGTCAGACATGTAGATTTCTGAACAAGTATTACAATTAAACTCGCATATGTAGCTGTAAGTTTTGCACACACAAAAATAATATATATACAGAACAAAACACACTTCTTTGCTTATATTCTGTATATCAATATCAATTGTAAAATTAAATTTGCAAAATACAAAGTAAGGTATTCTTACTCCTGCATGATTTAAAAAAAAAATGTTTCAATACAAACTGCAACACAAATGACTTTCAAAATTTGCAATATGGCTTCGTCTTTATATTTTCCTTTATATTTTCCTTTATCTTCATAATCTAAAATTAGAAATTCATATATATATGGGACAGGCGGAGCCCTAAAAGTGTTTTTGTTGGAATAAGACGACTTGTGACACATCGCTGGTAATCGAGAATCACGCTTCACCTCAGCAACTGTGGAGTCCATCCTTCGGTATTATTCAATTGAAACAAGCAGTCATAAAAACTTTCCTCTGAAAATCTATGTTCCTCCTTGCAGTAGTTAACAGCAGATTGCCACCTGGATAGGTTTCAGATAGTCAACAATAGTAATAAAGCAGTTGAAATGGCGCCGTACCAGAAAGTGGTGGTATAGTAACTGTGACTTGCAAGAGATTTTTTAAGTCGATAGACACCCAATTTAGATCCTAATGAAAACAGATGTTGAATTTCATAAATTAATATCAGACAAAGATATATAATTCATGATTAAACCACCATTTGGTAAAGTAAATACGGAAGGACAAATAGGGTCCTATGAGGAATCCCATTAATATAATAAATGAAAATATATTAACTGTTTAAGGATAAAGTCCGTGAACATGCACCTAGCAAACATAAAAAAATATTACCGATTCAATGTCAAAATAAACATGTTTTTTTGTAAAAGGTGATGGTTTTAGATTTAGCATACACTACTAATAGATTCTTTAGTTTTGTAAAAGTAATATTCATGACGGATAAAATGCTGCAACAATGCAGTATCAAATATATAATATGTGGCATGATAACCACCCAGTTACATTATCCTGACACCGGGACACGGGTGTAATTTTTTTTTTATGGCTTGCAAGTTTGAACCTGATAGAACACTCAATATTTGTCCTGTATTTGAAGTTCTGTTGAAGTTCTTAATATGATTTCAGTTATATATCGAAAATAAAATCCTATATCCATTCACTTAAGATGGTGAAATAAAGACAACAACAAAACATAAAGTTAACAGTTATTTTGTACGGACAATGTAAACAATGTTAGATAATTTAAACAAGAGGGTCAAGATGGTCCTGTGTCGCTCAACTGTGTAAGATTGCTGTGTTTGGCATGATTACAATAATGTGGCATCTCATCTGCGATTTTATGCAGTCATCATTCTTATCAAGTTTAATGAAGACTGGGACTAAACTGTAGCCTCTAGAGTGTTCACAAGGTTTTTCTAAAATTTATCCTGGTGACCTACTTTTTGACCCAATGAGACCCAGTTTGAAAATCATCCGAGATTTGATGTAAACAAACATTCTGACCAAGTGACATGAAGGTTAGGCCAAAACTGTGGCTTCTGGAATGGTCATAAGGTTTTACTAAGATTTGCCCTGGTGACCTACTTTATGAGACACACTTTCGAATTCTTCCGAGATTTCATGTAGACAAACATACTGAGCAGTGTTCATGAAGATTGGGCCATAACTGCGGCCTCTAGTGTCTTCACAAGGTTTTTCTAAGATTTTCTAAGATTTGACCTAATGACCTAGTTTTTGACCCAACATGACAAAATTTCAAGCTCAACCGACATATCATAAAGACAAACATCCTGACCAAATTTCATGAAGATTAGGTAAAAATGTTGCCTCAAGCGTGTTCAAAGGTTTTTTTTAAAAAGGTTTGAGCTGATGACCTAGTTTTCACCCCACGTGACCCAAATTCGAACTCATCTGAGACTTCATGTAGACAAACATCCTGACCGATTTTCATGAAGGTTGGGCCAAAACTGTGGCCTCTATAGTGTTCACAAGCGATTGTTGACGACGGACGACGGACAAAAGGAGGTCACAAATGCCCCATCCTGGGCACAAGTGCTCAGGTGAGCTAAAAATACGAATATGTCAATATGTATTTGATGAATACTGATATAATAATGACTGAGTGAGACAGACTGAATAATTTGACAAGAAAGGCCGGGCGTAAACTCTTACCATACAACAGTCGTGGCACCAGAAGCGGATCAATAATCAATGGGATTACCCATGCTTCGTCCGAACGATGCAGACCATGGTTTAAAACCTAGCGGGTAGAAAGTGCGAAAACTAACTAAAAGTTATAGAAGCAATGTTTTCGCAGCAGCCATCCCGGGATTTCCATTAATAACGGAAAGGGAAAGGGGGAATCAGTATTGGCACATGGAAATGAATATAGAACTGTTAAATATAATACCAGGAAACACATGTACACATAAACGCCCTTTTGTTGTTCAGTACTGTGCTTTTTTTCATTAAAAAACGTTTAACTTTTGTGTGAGACAGAAGGAGAGTCATATTTATAGGAAAGCGTGTATTTTAGATATATACCCTACATCAATGAATAGATGATTCACCTACTGCTAAGAAAATTTAATGTAAAAAAAAATCCAAAATGACAAGTCGGTCAAATTATTGACGACCCAAAACAAATATAACTTTTATCTTTAAAAGTATATGAATATATCGCAATACATATATAGATGTTAAAATAATTATCAATGGTATTATTTCAATATCCCGATGTGCCCTTTTTTATATCTTTTTAATGATTCCTGGAAGAAATGAATACGTAAGTAAACGTAAGTAAATGTTTTTAATGCTTTTCTCGGTGATTATAATAATAAGCATACTACATATGTATATATAGTCAACTCTCTTTACAACGGCGGTGTTTGTTTCAGTGTATTTTACTGTTATAAAGAAGTTGCCGTTGTAAAGAATAAATTCATAGAAGGATTATGCACTTTAGTGTTCAAGACTACTGCCGTATTAAAGAGGTTGCCGTTATAATGAATGCCGTTGTAAAGAGATTTCACTGTGTATATATATATATATATATATATATATATATATATATATATATATATAAATGACAAATCGAGTGTGCGTGGTAAATTTCTAGGTTTGACTTACAGAAAGATGTGTCTTATTTCATGTAAGTCTTTCACATATCGCAGAAAAAGTACATGTTTTGAATATATTTGGTTTCCGCAAGACAAGGCCTTTGTAAACATCTGGATCAACAATTATATAATCATGTTCTGATGCAGTGGTCTATATTCCTTTTATCGGTGTTTAAACTGATAAAGGCAACTGATAATCCCCTCGAAGATAACTGACCTCGAAGTACGACAATATACGGCAGTAAATATTTGACAATATATGTCTATAACAGTGATAAATAGTTGACTTTTCAACGCCTTACTGAAAGTAAATGTTCATGATACAAAATGTCTGTTTAGGAGGTCCACAGCAATCTGCAATATTTGTGTCGCGTAAAAATAGCAATTGAAACGAATATCTATCATATCACATAAACATAAAAGGGGATTGATATAGTCACGTGACACTCGTATTAGAATCATTTTGATTGTATTATCTGAGTTCCATGCTTGTCATGCAAATTTATCTCTATCGTTACCACTCTACAATGCTTTAGGACATTTGTTTTCCACCATAAGGGAGAAATATGCTGCATTGATCTTTACAATGCAGTGAATGCACATCACGTTCTTTGATACGACAACGGTTTGACCTCAGAATATAAAACAAAAAATTAATCCAAACTTGAGTTATATTATTCTCCTATCTGCAAAGATCTGACCTTGGGTTTTGAGTTTCTACATGGCAGACTGATATGCATACACCATTTCCTAAATCAATCCTTGCAAAAAGCCACGGTTGCAAGCATGTCAATGACGGTGGCATTCCCTTTGAGACTAGTCCATTTAAATAATTTAATTTCCGTGAATGTCATTCTAGTCGCATGCATTCATATGCACGACTCTTATTTAAATTAGAATGTTCCAGTAAAGTCATACCAAAATTCCAGAGATACCAAGTTTATAAAACATGAATACAACTTATTTATTTGAAAATCTTAGCTAAAAATACGGAAAAAATGATTTAAACTATTTTGCAAAGTTTTTTTTTTTTCATTTGTTATCAGTTCCTTGTTTAATTGTACATTCAATTTGTAAGACGGGTAAACAAATATACGATCAAATTATAACTATTACACATTAAGTTATATGTCTGCAATGTCTCGTTCGATCACTCTACAATAGGGAGCGAATAACAGACATGCAATTACCTTAAGTACACCGTGGTGTTTAAACTACCTGATTTGGTAATTCGAATATACAATGATATGGAGTTTGTTTTCAGGTCCATTTGTTTTCAAATATAAATGCATATTTAAAAGAAATGGCAAGGAAAGGTATAAGATGTATTATCATAAAGAGAAACATTGAGGAAAATCACACATCCTTTCATCACGTAAGTATTGTCAGATAGAGAGAAACACTTACCCACCAAAGGCTTTTGGAATTCAAGAACTGAAAGGTAATGGCTCAGATGCAAATCCTATATTAAAATTTGGACGCGTTTATATACATGCTATTTTAAGTCCTTTAATAGTGTTTGCCGATCTGTCTGAAGAAGTGAATTATATCAAGTGTCTCTTGCATGTCTCTTTCAATAGTTCAAGTTTTGTTTTGAACGATTGTGAAGAAGTGAATTATATCAAGTGTCTCTTGCATGTCTCTTTCAATAGTTCAAGTTTTGTTTTGAACGATTGTGAAGAAGTGAATTGTATCAAGTGTCTCTTGCATGTCTCTTTCAATAGTTCAAGTTTTGTTTTGAACGATTGTGAAGAAGTGAATTATATCAAGTGTCTCTTGCATGTCTCTTTCAATAGTTCAAGTTTTGTTTTGAACGATTGTAAAGAAGTGAATTATATCAAGTGTCTCTTGCGTGTCTCTTTCAATAGTTCAAGTTTTGTTTTGAACGATTGTTCAATACCAAATATCTTTTGTTATGGATGTGTTTCTGCGAAACGCATTTGGATATCAGGAAATGTCACATAAATAGACAAATATTACTTTCAGATGTATGTTTGTGAAGTTAGATATCCTCCATGACGAGACATAAAATATAAAGACGAAGGTTTGACAAAAAATGTTGCAACAAAATTATCCTTAGTCTCAACTTCTTTGATTTCAAAATTTCAAACGCTAAAACCAGTATGTTGGTTTGAAATTTACATCTTAAGTTCCTTAGTTTCTTTATAACATAAACCACTTTAAAAAAAATCTTAAGTATTGGACCTATGTCAATATATTGGATACTTGTTGCATGAGAATATAATGTTTCCAAATATTTCTCTATTGGGTCGGCAATGGAAACTTCTTAAAGTATTATAAATGCTCGTTAACCTATATTATACACGGAGAGCAATGACAATACGAAAATGTTAAAATAATATATATATATATATATATATATATATATATATATATATATATATATCGCTAAACTGATTAAGTAAGCCTTTCTATTGTTTGACAGAAGCATGTAAAATGAAAATGTTAGAAGTAAATTTAATGAATAAAGGTTAATGGCAACGTTTCAATTAAATAATAGATCATAGAGCACGATAAGGGCATATCTGGAATCTGCAAAACAGTAAGCTGCATTTAGCATGCAACAACATTGTGGATTGACATTGATATCATAAAATGAACAAGTATTAATGTAATTTAGATTAAAATCCAATAGACAGGATTTGTACGAATTAATGATTGTATCAAAAAGAAAAATGTCGTTAGCATTCTGACGCGAAAGCAGTCAAAATGAAAATACGAATATCTGAGACACATCGCTAGTAATCACAAATCACACGTCGCCTCAGCAGGCAGCTGTGGAATCCGTTCTAATGGGATTAATCAGTTGAGGAAAACAGTCATAAATCTAATATTTAAAAAACTGTGTCCCTCTGGAAAGGAATAAACGGCAAATTGCCACCTGGAGAGGTTTCAGGTAGTCAACAACGCTAACAAAGCAGTTGTAATGGCGGCGTGCCAGAAGCTGATGGTACTGTGACTTGCAAAATTTTATTTAAGTCAATGAGCACGAAATTCAGAATAGATTAAGAAATACGTTAAAACGATTAAAAACAAGATATCGATTTACCTGGTACCGATTTACTTGGTAAAATGTTTGGAATAAATCAGAAACTGTCAAAATGACGTAGGAAAAATGTTAAAAAAGGGAAGAAAAAATCCAAAACGAAGTAAGAGAAATAAGTGTACAATTGAGATGATATTTTTCCAAATTACACAAGACGAAATGTGCCAATTAGTTTAATAGATATTTTTCTAGAAAAAAATTTTTTACTTTTTCGCAGCTGTGGATGGAGTTTTGTAAGAATAACCAGTCTCAACCCGAGTGTATGGATTTATTTCTCATGTTCCTTTCATATAGCGTGTAAAAGAGGATTCTCATTTCACATAAATTTTGTCTATACAATTTTCATTTTCTGTAATATATCTTACCTGAATTTTCTATTCTTTGTTATATTATTGTTTTCATCAACAATATAATAAAGATTCAATTAATACAATCAGCTAATTTAAAAACTTGATAAATGCAATTATATATAATTCAATGATACCGCGATAATAATGAGGCTCAAATCAAAACAGTTTTCCCTAAATTTTGCAGAAAACATTTTCGTTTGACAAAAATATTGGAACAATGGTAACCGCACTATTAGTATCTGACCACAGTCAATGATTCTTTTGTGGGTAAATGTCGAAAGTTTGGAAATAAATGTGAACAAGAAAGTCAGTAGTACTGACAGATGCTCCCCGAAGAACGTCATTGTTACAAATAAGGTCTTGGTCAATGGGTGGGAGGATATGTTGAAATCCCCATTCCTAAATCATATCTATTCTCCTCATCTGATGAGATGTTTTACCAACTCTAATTTGGAGACTTAGTAACAGTTTACTATTTAATATGATAATACGTGTTACTCATCAGATCTTTCATTGATTTTTTTTAAGTTTTTATACTACTAAAAATTAAGTCATACATTTCAATGTGTGCTCATATCAAAGAGGTTAACCAACACTCTTGACATATGACTGGATATTTGAAATAGTGTATAATGGCCTAAACAACAATTAGCTGACATGATTATTATTGACATTACTAGCATATTGAATTTTGTGGGGTTTTGTTTAAATGATATCTCCTGTTAAATTAGGCAAATGACATGAATATTAGTCAACAACATGGTAGTAGGGGCCATAACTCTCTTAAAAATTGAGGAACCAGGTCACGTCGACGATATGCGTATCTACTCTTGGTATTAAAGCTTCCCATAAAGTTTCATTGAATTCAAGCCATTAATTCCTGAGAAATAGCCCGGACAAGAATTATGCAATATGAACTATATGCCAATAAGTCAAGGGGCTTTAAATCTGTGAAAAATTGAGGAACCAGGTCACGCCGACGATATGCGCATCTACTCTTGGTGATAAAGCTTCCCATAAAGTTTCGTTGAATTCAAGCCATTAATTCCTGAGAAATAGCCCGGACAAGAATCATGCAATATGAACTATAGGCCAAAAAGTCAAGGGGCCTTAACTCTTTGAAAAAATTAGGAACGGGTCAGCGACGATATGCGCATCTCCTCTT
This sequence comes from Solen grandis, assembly GCA_021229015.1. Taxonomy (NCBI): domain Eukaryota; kingdom Metazoa; phylum Mollusca; class Bivalvia; order Adapedonta; family Solenidae; genus Solen; species Solen grandis. Next base: position 8,890,987 of record CM037794.1, read on the forward strand.
GGTAATAAAGCTTCCCATAAAGTTTCGTTGAATTCAAGCCATTAGTTCCTGAGAAATAGCCCGGACAAGAATCATGCAATATGTACTATAGGCCAAAAAGTCAAGGGGCCTTAACTCTTTGAAAAATTTAGGAATCGGGTCATGCTGACGATATGCGCATCTCCTCTTGGTAATAAAGCTTCCCATAAAGTTTCGTTGAATTCAAGCCATTAGTTCCTGAGAAATAGCCCGGACAAGAATCATGCAATATGTACTATAGGCCGAAAAGTCAATGGGCCATAACTCTGTGAAAAATTTAGGAATCGGGTCATGCTGACGATATGCGCATCTCCTCTTGGTAATAAAGCTTCCCATAAAGTTTCGTTGAATTCAAGCCGTTAGTTCCTGAGAAATAGTCCGGACAAGGAAAGTGTGACGGACGGACGAACGGACGGACGGACGAAGCGGCGACTATATGCGTCACCTTCGGTGAGCATAAAAACTTATAACAAGAAAGCTTCTAATCTGTACCTAATGAGTCAAAGAACGGGATTGTATAGCGATGGTTGTCTATTGCATTATAACTACGCCGCGTTGTCTATTGCATTATAACTACGCCGCGTTTTCTATTGCATTATAACTACGCCGCCTTCGCTGAAAAATATGAGACGAAAACGATTCTGAATAAAATATTGTGGGGAAGAATGTTATTCATATATAAATCTTCATCAAAATGTTTTAAACTACTATAATAGTAAGATCAAACTGTCTAAACAGACAGTTATAATTCTCTTGAATGTTCTCTATAAATAATATAGTCAAGCTTTATAGTGTATAATAATGTTTAATACATAATCAATACATGTATCATCATGATATATACGAGAGAACGAATTAAACTGATGATTGTGTCAGAAATGTGTTTTTTGAAGAAGTCTAGCAAGTAAACACGCATTTTCAGCTAAATAGTTTAGATACATATATATACCATTCGTTAAGTCAGAAGAATATATATTTAATGTTGATTTTAACTTGATAATATATTTCAATATTTAATTGAATTTAGGGCTGGAAGTATGTATACATTTTCAAATAAAATGGAACAAGATTAAACCAGATAAAACAGTAATATTCTTAACTGAAGAAGGATAAATTAGGAATCTTAAATTTTTGGAAAAGGCCGGGTTCCCAATTTTAAAACATTTTGAAATCTGGCCAGTAGTTTTGAAGGAGATGATCCCTTCAAAGTTTTATCAAATTCTGTCCAGCTTTATATCTTACTAACTTCTATTAGCATGTATGTGAAGTTTGGAAATTCACAGCTATAAGTTCTTTTAATTCAAAAGTACAGGCATTGATAAAAAAACAACACTCACTTCAATTTCTCAGTCTGAAAAAAGGGAATTTTTGGTTTATATCTAATAAATCTCATAGCATTAACCGAGATAAAACACCCAATAAACGCGTTTTCAATACGTTATTATTTAGTTGTTGAAACCAAATGCCAATGTCAATGTTTCAGATAAAAAAGGGGGCAATACTTATTGAAAATACGCTCTAATGCAATAATACTGGGTTATCTTAATCATGTTTTACGGCAGAAAGAGTCATAACATATTTTGTAAGAACTTAAAATAAAAAATCAAAGTTATGGTCATAGAGTTTTGAAAAAAAAACAACAACTGTGCAGTGAAAGCCACTTCATTACACAAACTATAGTACATATTGAACCTTTAGCTTAGGAGATATATTTCGATATAAACGAATGAAATAAAATGTATTTACGAACAAATGAAAATAAAACAAACACACGAACATAGGTATCACTTTATGCCCCTTTACCATAAAGGACGGGGGGGGGGGGGGGGCATAATAAATGCGTGTAATGGCCCGTATGAAGAATATGTATACAATTTCATGTATGACATTTGCTCTTAAGATATCATGTCATGATTTTGTCTGTGGAAAAAGAAACCGACATGAAAATAACGATTTATTGTTTAAATGGCGTCAATGACGTCTTTTGTCTGCGAGCTGGTCATTAGTATCCTTAACAAATGTCTGCTATATCAACAGTCATTGATCAGTGTAACAAATGCATTACATGGAACATCAGCAATGTAATCAGGAAATGCATTACTTTATTTTTCAAGGTACCGAAAAACGTTAGTATCGAAATGTTGATAACCGTATCTTATAAAGGAAAAGTCCAATTATCATCGACCAAAAATTTTAGGTAGCATCGGTATTATAATTTTATTTTCGTAACTGATATTAATTTACTACACGTTATTAGAAATACACTGTTTCAGTGCAACTATCAATATGAAAAAAACTTACTTATTATAGCGGTGTAGGACCATGTGAAGTTGCAGAACTATAAATAGAAGAATCTGAAATAATAGGCAATTTGCTGATATTCACTTAAATGTGTATAATATGCGTCTTTGAAATTTTGAAAATATGTTCATAAAAATGTTTATCATCAGAGTAAATCATTTTTCCATCAAAGTGCATATCGTTAGTGTAAATCCTTAGTTCATCGAAGTGTAAATTATATGTGCTATTCATAAGTTCTGCCAATTGGATATCATTAGTGTAAATCCTTAGTTCATCGAAGTGTAAATTATATGTGCTATTCATATGTTCTGCCAATTGGGTATCATTAGTGTAAATCCTTAGTTCATCGAAGTGTAAATTATATGTGCTATTCATAAGTTCTACCAATTGGATATCATTAGTGTAAATCCTTAGTTCATCGAAGTGTAAATTATATGTGCTATTCATAAGTTCTACCAATTGGATATCGTTAGTGTAAATCCTTAGTTCAACGAAGTGTAAATTATATGTGCTATTCATAAGTTCTACCAATTGGATATCGTTAGTGTAAATCCTTAGTTCATCGAAGTGTAAATTATATGTGCTATTCATAAGTTTTACCAATTGGATATCGTTAGTGTAAATCCTTAGTTCATCGAAGTGTAAATTATATGTGCTATTCATAAGTTTTACCAATTGGATATCGTTAGTGTAAATCCTTAGTTCATCGAAGTGTAAATTATATGTGCTATTCATAAGTTCTACCAATTGGATATCGTTAGTGTAAATCCTTAGTTCATCGAAGTGTAAATTATATGTGCTATTCATAAGTTCTACCAATTGGATATCTCTAGTGTAAATCCTTAGTTCATCGAAGTGTAAATTATTTGTGCTATTCATAAGTTCTACCAATTCGATATCATTAGTGCAAATCATTAGTTCATCAAAGCGTAAACTATATGTGCTATTCATAAGTTATACAAATTGGATATCATTAGTGCAAATCATTAGTTCATATATTTGTATATCATTAATGAAAATCATTAGATCATAAAAGTGTATATCATAGTGAAATTGTTTAGCCCAGTTTTTGGTGTCTGAGAGCATCTTTAAAGAAAAATCTGATAAAAATCTGCGTGTTCATTTCTAAAACTTTCCTCGAGATTCAACACAAACTGTCACATTATCGCTCCTTTTTTATCCTTTTCAAATTAGAAATCCAACAAGTCTGAGGCTAGCGGAAAGTTAAACAGGTTTTTGTTGTAAAGCAACAATTTGTGACACATCTCAAGTAATCAGGAAGCATACGTCGCCTCAGCAGCCGTTAAGTCTCTAGGGTTTAATCAACTTGAGACAAGTCAACATTACACAAATGCCTGATAGATTGCGTTCCTCTTGGCCATAGTAAACACCATCTTGCCGTCTAGAAACTTCGTTTAGAGGGTCAACAACGTCGAATAAGACTGTGTATGATTGTGAAATTCCTGAAGTTGGTGATATTGATGGAGTTGGCAAGTAAAATGTCATTAGAGTTGATGGACATGCAATATAAATATTCATTAAAATGAGGGAACAAGATGAACTACCAAAAAAAAAAAAAAAAAAAAAAGAAGAAAAAAAAAAGAAAAAAATATGATGGCAGATAAACGAGCGGCGTAATTTATGAAAGACTAATAACATGTTAACAACTTAAATACATTAACCATTAACAGTTGACATACAAGACATTCATAATGATCGAGTATAGCACATGGATATCGTATTTATGTTGTTTAACAAGTAATTTGGTATTGCACGCAACACATGAGTCCCCTACCGGTGAGGTGCATAATATTTCCGTTACCATGGCAACCAGAATTTTGGTCCGAGAAAAAAAAAATGACGTGCAGGATTTCCATACTGCCATCTATTCCTATACCAAGTTTAAATAACACCATCTTAAACGGTTTTTAAGTTATCGCAGAATCCAGATTTCCTAACATCCGGACGGACAGACAGACGGTCGGACAGACAGACGGAGGGCAAACTTATAGTCCCCTCCGGTGCAAAGACCGATAGGGAACTAATAAGCATAATTCACTGGGTTTATCAGGCAGATATAAAGTGTGTCTACAATAGTAGTGTGGGGCAGTCAGCATGAGTCAGCACTGGAGTATTACATAGCTCTTTCCCTCATATAGACTCATTTTAACCCTTTCCCTCATATAGACTCATTTTAACCCTTTCCCTCATATAGACTCATTTTAACCCTTTCCCTCATATACACTCATTTTGACGCACTCAATAGGTACCACATAAAGCATGATCTGCAGAAAACCAGTTAAAGTTTACCAAATTTAATTACAAAATCCTCATATCCAGACCACTGAGGAGCAGCGAACAGCATAAAACCTGATCAGCCTGCGAGTTACTCGCAGGCTGATCTGGTTTTATGCTGTTCGCATAGGTCTTTTCATGGTGTCCTCTATGAGGGAAAGGGTTAGAGTAACCTGAAGAATATGTTAACAAATGTGATGGAATGTGTATTGTGTTATGAATCATATCTGTTGCACCAGATTTATTAAAGACACACATATCGATGACTTACATGCAAAGTACAATCAATCAACAGTCGAATTATACATCGTTTTGATAATCGAGCTTTAGATAATCTCTGATTTAAATCATACTGACAAATGTTCAGTCCATTGTTTTGGAAATAAAACATTATAATTTACAAAGATGAAGACATCAGGATTAAAACTAGAACTTGATTGGTCCCTAATATGTATCAAACTCCGCACGCCGGTTACGTCAAGCTACGCTACTTTAACCACTGCCATCACACAAGTCACGTGATGATAGTTGAAACCATGTGACCAACATTTATAATTTTATAAATTAATGTTATATGATTTGATTTTTTACTTTTCTCGAAATCATGAATGTTATTTTCGTGAAATATAACGAAACTGATATAATATATTCAAAACTAGTCATAAGTGATTAAAGTAAAGCCGAAATCTACTTCTGGTGGCAGTGGTAATCGACAACTGTAAGGGGAGGTGACTACTGCGGCGGAGTTTGAATATGTATTTCACTAGAGTACCATCAACAAGAATAAAGCCATACAGGCAATAGTGGGTTGGTCATGATGACTATAAAAATCACCACATTCAAATTTAAAGTTTAACTCCTCCCGAAAGCCTCATTTCTAAAGGGGATTATCCCTTGTTATGAGCCTTTTTATGATAAACGTGGCGATTATTTTTGCCAAATAACAATGTTCTAGTTACTAGTCACTATTTTCCGAAAAAAGAAATAATTCAATGTATAAACAAAGATAATATAGGAAAATCACATTTCTTTTTGGTCCCATTTTTAAAATACATGTAATCATCTTTTTTAAAATTTTCTGAAGAGGACAACAGCTTTACGAGTTTGCGATAACTGAGCAATTTGCTACGTGCTTTTGTGAGATTAAGACTAGCTGTCATCTTTGTTTAACAGGTCTTTGATCACACTTATAATCGCTTATTTACTTATTTCAGTATTTTCTGTATATAAGAATAGTACGGGAAACCAGCGTGTTAAAAATCACATTTATTTGCGAATCACACTTTACATCAGTTTCTCAAAGGGTAATATCCTGCGGGTTTTAAACAAATCGGTTGAAATGAGTATAAATATTGCACAGTATGGAGTTTAACATGCATCAAACGAGCACACGTATTTGAATAGCTCTAGTAGTAGACTCTTTTCCTTAAATTCTGTTTTGACATAGCGAATTCAATATTTTTAAAAAATTTAAAAAAAAATGTTCAAAGTTTCACTGATCCTATTTTCGTAAAGAATCAAAAGCATGTTTTCTTAAATGGTGTTGTTGAACCTTTCCTCTCTAATTACTGTGTTTTAAGTAAAAAGTCGTATCAAAATCGTTCAGTCGTCATATCCGGCACATTGATAGGTGGTACTATAATGACATATTAAGGTAAAGTCCCTGTAGTGGTTCCGCTACATTTCGGAACCCATGCCTTTGACGGAGATAATCAAGGTTTCCGAATGTTTCATTAGAGAAGCTTGGTTATCTTGGTAATAAGCGGTCCAAGACGTAGCGGAACCATTACAGGGACTTTACATTTCAGAGATATTGCTCGTATTACAGCGTGGAATTCCTTTGAAGATACTGATATTGATAAGTAAGCATTAAATTTAACTAAACATATTCACACTACCTCTATGGAACGTATACCACATAAGCAACTTAGGGTATTTCCAAATGAACACCCTTGTATAACAAGTAAAATTAAATTGATTAGAAAACGTAAATAACCGTCCCCGGTGGCCGAGTGGTTAGAGCGTCCGCCTCGGGAGCGGGAGGTCGTGGGTTCGATTCCCGACCGCGACATACCGAAGTCTTAAAAAATGGTACTGTTATAGCTCCCTTGTTTGGCGCTCAGCATATAAGAGTAGTTGCACGACTGGTTGGTCCGGTGTCAGGATAATGTGAACTGGGTAATGGTCACATGTCTACGGCGTGATTCTGCAATGTGGCAGAACTATATCTATCTCAAGTAGACATCGTCTCCAACTGACTGAATACTGTCGGTGGGACGTTAAACCCAACAAACAAACAAACAAACAAAACGCAAAGGTGCCTTTCGAAATGCAAAAAAAGTGTTTTGTCTGAATACAAGTGTAACATATTAGGGAATATATGCTATTGAATATTCGGGAAAAAAAGGAATACTGTTTATCAATTGTATCTTTAAACCTTCAATTTGGTGGTTAACATAACATATACTTATAATAAGTATCATGCAAACATCTAGAACATTACATCTCGTTTGTTGTTTGGATAGGGCTGTTTTTATCAATCAATATTTCCAAGATCAGACAAGTATAGACGATGCAACTATATTGCAATAGTGTGAAAAACGCTGAGTTCTATAGTTTTAACACCTCAAGACATTTAGGAAGCTCTCATGAACTTGAAAATCAGTAATGTTAATAATAATGTTATAGTCATTGACTTAATTAATAATTGCGTTCTAGCGCAGATTGGCTAGTGACAGGTCTTGCCCTTCATGTTTTCTTTTCAACAAATCGTTGGCACAAGGTATAGTGTCATCCTCTTGAAAAGAAGTTTATGTGTGTCTTATATTTAAATCTGGGAATCGATCAGTTGTTTTTAATTATCGACCTGTATCATTGAAAAAGGTTACAGAAAAAATGCATTTTCAAACATGTGTACTTTCCTTGAATGTAATACATTAATGGACTCTCAGTCTGGTTTTTACAAGAGGCGAATCAACTGTCAGTCAACATATTTCTATGATTTTATTTATTTCTTCAACTGTAGACAATGGAAATGAAGTTATGGCGATGTTTGTGTTTGGCAAAATAGATTAATTGTCAAACTAAAGGCAGTTTTATCGCTTACCTGATTAAAATATCATTTTCCGAGGTCAGCGCGTAGTTTTACGCAATGTTGAACATGGTCCAGTCTATACAAAAGCTGGTGTTACATCAGGGCTCTTTGTTAAGTCCTCTTTTATTTAAGCTTTCTTTATGATTCATGGTATCGTTGATAATATTCATTCACATACTGGAATATTTGCAAACGATACAGCATTACGTATTATCATAGATACATTAATCCGTCAAATGTATCAACAATTCTCAACCATAATTTATATTAGATTAGCGGTTGGATTATAATTAGCTAGTCAATTCAATTCCCCCAAAACCTGAATCGCTACTTTAAAAGCCCGAAAGTTGAACAATTAATCATCCTCGTGTAGAAATGAGTAGTGAATAGATAACTGACGTAGAGAAACACACATATTTAGGTATAAATTTATCAAAACATCTTTCATGCAGAACCAAATAGACTATATCAAATCAAAAGCAAGGAAAAGTAGTAAAGCAATGAAAAATAAAATAGATTTTTCAACATTAGAAACAAATCAGACTTATATGGAGATGTAATATTTGATAACTGTACTACATATGTAAAACTAAATAAAATCAGGCTTCAAGGATTGCAGCAGGTGTAACTAAACGTCTTCCTCTTAATAATTTAGCAACTGAAACCTGTTTGATGAAATTTCTTCAATCCAGAAAAAAAGAAACTGATACTATCATATAAACTGGTTCACGGTTCAAACATATTTGCAAGCTTTAATTCCTGAACTAGTTTAAAGGACATCGTATTATAATCTAAGAAATTAAAACAACATCCGAATATTCATGCAAATTCAAACCCCTACTTACTCTTTTTCTCCTCAACTATAAGGGAATGGAACAATTTACCACATCAAGTAAAAAATGCAGGAACTGTTTATTGGTATAAAAACTGTAAAAACACACAAAAATATTACAATAGTGAATGATCATGTCTGATTACGTACTAAGTTGCAGTCCTTTCAATCGTACTCTATTCATGTTATTTGTATTACCAACTTCATTTTTGTGTTTACGGTGCAGTAGAAACTGCTGAACATTTCTTCTTTCATACTTCTAGACATACGGGTATACTTAGTCTGACTTTGATGAATTTGGCGACATCAATCATTCTATGATAGTAACACTAAAATCGTAGATGTAGTACATACCAACGTTTAGTCTGGAGCGAGCTGTACATGACAACGTTAAGTCTGGAGCGAGCTGTACATGACAACGTTAAGTCTGGAGCGAGCTGTACATGACAACGTTAAGTCTGGAGCGAGCTGTACATGACAACGTTAAGTCTTGAGAGAGCTGTACATGACAACGTTAAGTCTGGAGAGAGCTGTACATGACGACGTTAAGTCTGTTGCGAGCTGTACATGACAACGTTAAGTCTGTTGCGAGCTGTACATGACAACGTTAAGTCTGGAGCGAGCTGTACATGACAACGTTAAGTCTGGAGCGAGCTGTACATAACAGCGTTAAGTCTGTTGCGAGCTGTACATGACAACGTTAAGTCTGGAGCGAGCTGTACATGACAACGTTAAGTCTGTTGCGAGCTGTACATGACAACGTTAAGTCTGGAGAGAGCTGTACATGACAACGTTAAGTCTGAAGAGAGCTGTACATGACAACGTTAAGTCTGGAGAGAGCTGTACATGACAACGTTAAGTCTGAAGAGAGCTGTACATGACAACGTTAAGTCTGGAGAGAGCTGTACATGACAGCGTTAAGTCTGGAGCGAGCTGTACATGACAACGTTAAGTCTGGAGAGAGCTGTACATGACAACGTTAAGTCTGAAGAGAGCTGTACATGACAACGTTAAGTCTGGAGAGAGCTGTACATGACAGCGTTAAGTCTGGAGCGAGCTGTATATGACAACGTTAAGTCTGAAGAGAGCTGTACATGACAACGTTAAGTCTTGAGAGAGCTGTACATGACAACGTTAAGTCTGGAGCGAGGTGTACATGTATAACGTTAAGTCTGAAGAGAGCTGTACATGACAACGTTAAGTCTGGAGAGAGCTGTACATGACAACGTTAAGTCTGGAGAGAGCTGTACATAACAACGTTAAGTCTGAAGAGAGCTGTACATGACAACGTTAAGTCTGGAGAGAGCTGTACATAACAGCGTTAAGTCTGTTGCGAGCTGTACATGTATCTCATCCTACCCAGCATCAGACCCCAACAACACCACCGGTCTATTATTATTATTATTTTTATTTATTTTTATTTTTTTTTATTTTTTTACATTTTTACATTCCTGCTTTCTTTTCCTCCTTTGTCAAAGGTATTCTGTTGCTCTGATTTAAAATGTTTTTCGTTGTCATCTTTTCTTCCATAATTTTCATACAATTTTCTTGTGTTTAGTTTGTTGTTTTTTTAGTTTATTCGTTCATGTCATTGTTTATGATATGTTTATATGGAGAAAAACGCGATAAAATTTTATCTTTTGTTCTAAACTTTGTTTGATTATATGTCAACATTCCATATGTATATTGTCTGTTTAAATACTCAAATATTCGGTTCCCGGAAGATTCAAGTGTTTTGTTGCAGTCTTAATGGATTGTATATAAATATTTATCATGTGTGAGAGAATTTATGATTAAGCAAGAAGATCAGTTTATAATAACGATGTTGCACCACGATGTGGATTAATGAAAAATGAAAGACTTACTTTCGGCCAATGTCATGCTTTGTAATAATAAAAATCCTAGTGTATAAAAGATGCGGAAACTGATATTTATAAAAGAGGAGTTTGTTCTTCAACCCGGTCTAACTTGTGAAAACGATTAAAACTGATAATTGGTAGTGAATGTTTGGGAATGCCCGTACAAAATATTAGATATTACGTTGAACGGATTGCTTCTGAATGAATTCAATAAAAACATGTGCTTAAAGGAACATACCGAAAAATTATAAATATAATTTATTCACCTACTGCAAGGAAATATGAAAGAAACAGAACAAATTCTTCCATTTATTCTAAACCCAATCATGCATACGTGTATCTTAATATAATATTAAGGGTATCTGTACACAGTTTTTAGACTGCCAATCAATCTTTAAGAACATTAATTAAACCACTTAATGAAATATCTTTAAGATTGATGTATACCTACGAAGGAGTGGTTAATAAAACATGTATGATGACATTTATTTTTCCAACATGTACTGAATTAAGGGTTGTAGGGGTGTATCGCATATCACTTAATATGCATCAAGTACATGCTCTATAATTCTTCTCTCCTGTTTTCTGATCGCTTCGCTGTCTTCCAGCGCAATGTATATTTAATGCCAACAAAACACGACTTTCATCTTCATTGCGTATATTTAAAAAAAACAAAAAAAACAGTATATGTGAACATTGTTATGACACTTTATGCAAGTGTTATGCTATACACGTTTCCGTAACAACTTAGCAACTTTCATTGTACCCTTTTAACATTCCCACTCATTCCAGATAAGTTACTCTTCAGTTTTGGTACAGCAATGTCTACTGAGACAACTCTGTTGAGCATTGCTTATCAATTAACCCGTAATTGCACTTTGTCATCACGGTCTCTAAGCCTTTTATCGGTATGTAAATCTGATTAACGCACGCTGGCCACACCGTAAATTGGGACCGTAGTGCGAGCAGGCCCGCCAGATGCCAAGTACGTGTATCTCGGAAGACTTACAATCCGTGTCATTTGGAATTAATACATATTCTGTTATCATGGCAGGATGTGAGGATGCCTTATAACTCTTACTTCTGGTGAATTAAGGTGGAATGGCTGGGTCTACATCCAGTCGCAAATATGTGTAGTTGTAGAAGGTCCAGTTTGGGAGGAGAAAGAGCAAATGCGAATGTGTGTTTATTTGTTTAGTTTAAACGTCCGTCTGACAAAGCGAAAAGAAAGACAGTAAGAGAGATATACCGCGACAAATATATAAAACTATTTGATGACAATGATTAATTAACTAATATGTGTGTATGTTTGTGTAATTCAGCGGTAATAGTATATGGGAGTAACGAAAATGGTTGCTTCATAGACTGGTGTTAAATTAAATTTCATTTAACACAGCATACGAGTTAGTACGACTCCTTTGACTGGGTCGTTATAGTCGTTGTCGTGAACGATCTGGTTTCATAAGGTTGCTTGATGATAATCTACTCGGATTACTAATGTACCTGATATAGTATTTACATGTATTTTGAATTATTTCATTTCTTATTATTTGATTATTCGCTGTAAGACAGAGACAATGTCATCGTGACCATAATCTCCAAAGATCTCCCTGATATAAACAGTTTCTTGTCTATCACTGAATGCTGCTTAAATTACGCCCGTAATATTCATGTCGAGAAAGAGAGAGTCGTAGAGGACATTTAAAATCTTTTAACAGATTTATGTTTCTCCTTGAGCTCTTCAAAACACGACAAATGCAATTACATATTCAATAAGATTTGAACAATGTCTGTAGTTTTTCTATGCTGATTCCCATGTTGTTCTTATTAACGCTTCGTGGTTCAAATTGTAGACAAAGACTTGCAGCTTATATGCTACAATGAGGAAAATGCCCTGTCTATTTGGAAAGTGATAAAACAGATCATCACGTATGGAAGGCAGAGCATGTTGTGTCTATATAATGCGACTATACTCAGTTTCTTTTCTATGGTATAAAGACATAAAGACACTTGTTGAAATAAGCATATTAAATGGTCAATATGGAATTTAACACGTTTTTGTTCAAATTGAATAAATACCATTCCTTCTTAAATGAAATGCAATCATTTTGGTAATATGTTTTATATGCAGTAAAATAAAATACGTATTAAATTATTTCTATTCTAAATGATTTCATAGCAATATCCACATAACAGAACGGACTGTTTCAATGTAAATATCATACCAAGTCACTCCGTTATGTCCGCGGAAATGTTTTTCTTCAAAATTAATGCTGCTGGCAAGGAATCAGTTTTATTGAACGATGAAATATGAGTGGAAGACAGTTCTTATAATGTTTGCAAATATTTGACGAGGCGTCGCTTATAAAGGTTGCAAATATTTGATAATAATTAATGGTTGAATTGCCAAGAGTATATGTTTATGGCAGAAAGTCTCCCTTAATGAGCTCCAAAATTTAGTATAGGTACAAGCAAGCATTGTCATAGCAACTGAAAATAGACAATTATAAAATAACAATGGAAGGGACAATATTAAGAAGATACGAAATATTGTATATATAGTTCTTCACTCATATATTCCTTTCTTATCGAATATATAAAAAATATCTATTTTGAAAACACACACACACACACACACATACACACACACACACACATGCATAATCAAGCCCTTACAGGTGACCGTTTCACTAAACTTCGTACGATCAAATTTGATCTTAGTCGTAGGTCTGTTGTTCTAAAAAGTGTCCTACTGATTACTTATTTTCACGACCAAACATGCAAGAAGTTGATCCATTTCATTGCACTATATAACATAATACCCCCCCCCCCCTTTTTTTTTAAAGATATATATATATATTATTTTACGTATGCAAATTTACGCATACACAGCTTATTTTCGCAAGAGGTTTAGTGAAATGGGCTCCAGGTGCCTTTTAACGATCAATATAAACCCGTACATCAAATGAGTACAAAAACAAACGCTCCTTTGCATATAATACGTTTCATACGTTGTTTTTTTAATGAAACAACAAAATGAATCACAATCAAAGGTAAATCTATCAAAACGAATTACTGCATTTATTTCACGTGTATCTTTCATATTGTTTTTCTGGAAAATTTCTCTATTTCCATATCGCAAAAACTTACAACTAAGCGGCTTTGGAATTCATCAACTCGGTTGTGATAAAATACGACGTTCTCTTATCTCTGTTTTAATTTAGCAGAATTTGACCTGGGATTTGAATTTCCGTGTCTTAATGTGACCTGGGATTTTGAATAGCAGACAGATATGCATGCATCGCTTCCTAAATCAATTTCCGCAAAAAGCAACAATAGAAACAATGTCAGTGACAGAAGCATTCCTAATGAGCGTCTCAGACTTGTTCATTTAAATATTTCAAATTTGTTGAATATAATTCTAGTCGCAAGCATTAAAGTCCCAGTACGCTTTAGCTTAAAATGTATAGGAGAATAATATATTTTTGCATATTTCATAGGGGCTTTGCCTTAAATTATGCTTAATTAACATCGTAATGCTTCATTCAGTCCACATCATGAACTATTTAACGAAAACAAATGGGGAAATCCCCCGGAATCCTTAGTTGTTAAGACGGGGCATACTGATTAAGTAAGAAAAGTTGGCAGAGCGTGTTCTGAAACATACTGTGCAGTAAATTCACGGATGTCTCGGGGTGTGGTGGGGTGTGGACTTTTGTTATAACTTGAAAGACATTTTGATACACCGAAGTATTAGAATTATGAAGAGAATCCACAATATTCTGAAATACCCCTTGTATGTTAATTTTATATTTGACGATGCTGTGAGCTATATATAGAAGAAGAAATCTACAACTTGAGATTTTTCTAATGGTATTTTTTGCGTAAATTTCTCGGGATCTGAAGGGGAAAACATTCACATAGAATCTTTTATATTGTAGATACATTCGGATTAAGCTCAAAAAATTATACTGAGACTTTCATATACATGTACGTGAGTTAAATACACAAACAGATTCTATGTTCTCCTAATTTGTTGCGCAATAATACTACAACTTACTTTGGGTACAATGTATAATGTCTCGGACACGGATCATGTCACGCACCTGACACCAATTTCTCATGATAGAAATACATTTTTCTAGAGTACTTTGTAAGTATTTGATTTTAATTCATGACATATATCTTCGACACAAGTTATCTAAACAGTAAGTTGGACCCGAAGCGTTATTTCGGGCATATTGTTATCGCTAACAAATAAAAGACATACATTCTCTTAGCACTAAATTAGTGGTGGAAATATTGTTTGCATGTACAGTGGTCACGTGATTCCTCAGTGTGGCGATTCATTGAATACCGGCGATGACTCGAGCTACAAGCCCGGTCCCTTGATTAAGCCCTTTTTATTATATATAATTGTTCTATTATATTCTATTATTATTTAGAGTATTGAAACAGAATATTGATTATCTCCCTTAGGAAATTAAAACCAAAGCTGTGGGGCCTCACTTTTCAAGGGATCAACTTCATTAACCAAATATTGTAGAGCAAAATGAGGTTACCATTTGTGCCAAATGAAATTAAATTCTGACCATTAGTTTCAGATAACTTGGCTTTTGAGATTTTCTATATAGAGGATATTAGGAAACTGGCCAACCCTGTGGGGGTCTCATTTTTCACGGGATCAACTTTATTTTAGCAATTATGGTAAACAGTCATAAGGTGACCATTTCTGCCAAAAGAAATTAAATTCTGACCATTGGTTTCAGAGAACATGGCTTTTGAGATTTTCTATACAGAGTATTTAAGGAAACTGGCCAACCCCGTGGGGGTCTCATTTTTCACAAGATCAATTTTATTTTAGCAATTATGGTAAGCAGTCATGAGGTGACCATTTGTGCCAAAAGAAATAAAATTCTGACCATTGGTTTCAGAGATGATTTTTGAAATTATCTATATAGAGTATATAAGGCAAGTTGCCAACCCCGTGGGGGTCTCATTTTTCACGGATCAACTTCATTTTAACAATTATGGTAGATGATTATCGGGTGACCATTTGTATTAAAGGAAATTAAATTCTGACCATCGGTTATATATATATATATATATATATATATATATATATATATATATATATAATGGTGTTGGATGCCATAGCAACCATAGTTCTGCATGGATCAAGTTAATTTAAGCATTTTTTGTGGAGGTTCCCCTCTCCGAAGGATGATTCATGCCTAGTTATAGCAATTTCTACCAAGCGGTTTCAGAGGAGATGTCTTTTAAAGCAAATTGTTGATGACAAACGACGGACGACGACGGACGGACAGGTGAGCCAAAAATAAGGAAAATCTTTAGGGAAATGCAAGCCTATTTGTTGGAGATGTTAGTGGAAACAATTTCTTCATTTTTGTCCAACACAAGTGTTTATTTCCTAAAAGGCGGTGAAGTACCGGGCTTTCGTCCTAGTCAGAAATACTATAAGAACAGAAAACACTTAAACTTTGACAAGGTAAACAAACCATTATGGTGTTTCTTTATACATTGCTTAACGTTCTTACGTCTGCCGAATAGGTTTTGAAATTTCATTCATTCGATCTTTAAAATTGTGCTATCCTTGTTAATGTTTTCGAACATATAAAAAGTAAAATTGTATATGCCCTACATACATGGTAACTCGGTCACCTTCTTTTGTAATCCATTTGAAAGCGCATTTTGAAATTGACAAGTGTCATCAAAACAACAAAAGATAATGTAGAAACATAACATATTAGACAGGAATAAAAATCCTCTCAGAGTAAAAGGATAAAAAACATAAACTATTTAGATGAGAGGTAGTTCGAACAGAATTTCACTTTTGTAAATCCTTTTTGCACAAATATTTATCTCCTTTTCTAGAAAGGTTGCAAATAATGTAAATGTAAAACATTAAGTCTATGGACTGGAGGTCATCAATAACTAATTTCCCTGCCTCAAGCGCTAGGATATCCAGGACATTATATTAAGCTAAAAACTCGTATTTAATCAAATATCTTGACAGCAAGTCAGTAAAACATCTGACTGTGTGGGTTAAATATTTCCAGTAAAGTCATTCTGTGGTATATGTTTTTGACTTCCAATTGCTTTGAGCGCATAAAACTTAAATTAAACTAGAAAACCTACAACAGGAAATATATACGCCATACAATTTTGTTTGGCGTAGCACATACATCTGTCACAATTAGTCAGCCCCTCATGCCATGCAATGCAAGGCTAATATGCCATGCCATGCAATGCAAGGCTAATATGCCATGCAACGCAAGGCTAATATGCCATGCAATATGCCATGCCATGCAATGCAAGGCTAATATGCCATGCAATGCAAGGCTAATATGCCATGCAATTCAAGGCTAAATTTCACGGTAACTATCTATACGTTCCTATATGCAATTTCCAAGTCATAAAGACCATTTGACCATCTGGTGAGTACTATATATCACGTGTGTTCAACTTAATTGGTATTAATGCTTGCTCTCTTCATTTGAATCATTGTATGAAAATAGCTGTCAATATAACCGAGACGAGAATCATATGCGCCCGGATTCAAAGTATGTTATCTTTATATGTAAACTATTTTAATTAAATTAAAATCTTCTTTATAAAGCTCTTCGTTAGCAACTTTTTAAACTTCTTGCTTGGTTTTAAACACAACAAGTATATCTCAGTATCAAATGACATGCTTGTAGATTGAAAGCACGCTTTTCAAAGGGTGGGACGAGACAAAAACGTGTTATATAGTTTTTTTTCACATTTATTTATTTATTTATTTATTTATTTATTTATGAGATAATGTGTATGTCCAAGTTTTGTTTCTCCATTTGATTGTAGATATGACAAACTATGAAAATAATGTGCTAGATTTCAACAATGATGGGTACAAAGTGTATTTAAAGTGTATTGAAAGTAAACCAATTTACATCCCAGCTCTTTGTTATAAACATAACCATGACGTTTTCAAAAAAAACAAAAAAAAAAAAAAAACCCTGTTTATTCGAAATAATGATTTCCTTTATACATATGATGATTATATTTAACAAGAACAATCTGTATAAAGGTATTCTAGTTAATCTACTTCCCTACAATATCAACACAAACCCTGTGGCGCCATGTCAGTGTCTCTGGCACCAAACGATGCACATTTCCTGGAAATTACTTGTACCTGTTATTACTGGAAGAGTAAGCAATGAAAAAATACCGTATGGATGACTTTTATATACCATCTCGTACTTTCACACTGAATAAAATTAATTATAATTGATAAAAAAAAAATCGATATGTAAACTGCAATAAAAATATTCAGATGGCATAAAAATTAGAACAATGAAAGGTCAATCTGTATCACCTTCAAGCATTATTTTGGAAATTATATTTGTTTCCTACGTGCTTAAGATGTAATGGAGTTCCTTCATAACTTTTATTGCCTTCAATATTTTGAAATATGACTTTCAGGCAATACAACAAAGTTACATGTATTTTGATTATATTTAACAAGAAAAAAGGAAAGGAAATGACAAATAAAAATAATTTCCAGGGTAGAGAAACTTGATATATCCTTAAGGTAATCCTTCCCTTTTTAAATTATAACAATGGCCCTTCAAATGCTAAAAAAAGATTATAGTCCAGATGTAAGCGTCCATTGACTTGGAGATATTGGCGACTTTGCTCAAATTCTATTAAGGTTCATTTACAATAAAATACTCAAGATCACTTCCTGGGTCACGATCACAATATACTGATGGATTGATTACTTATCACGAGGAACCTGTTGTTATTCTAGTTCCTTTTCCTAGACTGATATTTTCGTGTTAAAAAGTTTTTTTGTTAAATTTGTGTTTGTCTAAAGATGGATGCTCTTTTTTCTTAAAATGTAATCAAAAAGCAATGAGCGTTTAGTATTACAATGAACTTTTATTTTTGAACTTAAATGCGCATTGCTGACTTATAATGTATATAAGAATTAAAAAAGAATTAATCCAATTCTTGCCAAACGTATGTGTTATACATGCCTGACCTACAATGTTAAAGATATTTTATTGCCAGAAGATGTTTTCGATAAGATATTTATACCAATCTGCGACTGAAACCAAGACCTTGTGGTAAAATATTTAACATGACAAAAAAACATAGTATTTGTTACGTAATACTCGCAGCAGCTTCAATATGTTTCAACTCAATTTCAAATGGCACTGAATAATAACATCTGATACCAAGAGTAAGGTCACAGGAAATGCTACTAATCAGATGGTATATCTAATCTTAGAAACTTGAAAAGATGCCAACGTATCATGATTGTACATTTCCGATGGCTTTACATGAATCACTGAGATCTGGCTTTGTTTTATTATCTACCAGAATTGATAGTAAACACCGAACTGTGATGTGTTTTTGACACATTAAACCGGTTCGTCGGATGAAAATATCCACCAAGACGTCATGGGTTCGACCCACGGCTGCCTTAAGTCAATATTGGAATATATTCTTTGCTTGAAACAAAGCATTATAATACGTCATTCATGAACCATCTGACATACTTGAGACTGATCAAGATAAAAGGTGAAATTTACCATAATGATAACCTGTCTTATGTAGAAAAACACACAGACACAAACACGTAACGAGGTACCGTAGATTGGTCGATGAGTCTATCAGAAAGAGGACAAGTCTATAAATACTTCATTCATATTGATTTTAATCCTTCCCTGATAGAGGAGTGGTATTATTGTCCATCTTATGAGCGGGAAATCGTGAGTTGGATAACCGGCTGCGTCATACCACTGTCATAAAATAGGTATGCTTTTCGCTATGAATGCATTCTTTAAAACTGGTGTCAGGCAGGGACGCCAACTTCTCCAGTCATCTTAATTAAGGGATAGTAATGTAGAGTACTCTCTCTCTCTCTCAGACACTTTAGATGATAATATAAGCCATATGCATTCACCGTTTTGCATATTACGTGAAGCTGTTAATGGGCATCAAAGATGAAACTGCAGACACTTACAGGCTTACACTTACAGTGTTGGAATATATGACATTATGAATAAATCAGACAGTCCAGGTTGATGTTTCAGAGCTTGAGTAACACTTGTGCAAACATTACCAAATGATGAAAAAGTGAAGATCGAGGTTTAAGGCCCAATCTAGCGTTAGAAGCTTATATCAACTCTGTAAGACAAGCATGCAAAATACCCTGGAGATACAGACGGTGACGACAATAAGTCAGTGGTTTGCCAATGTGAAGGAAGGGCGCACTTTCTTATCTGAGCTTG